>JAVIAB010000156.1:65814524-66269524 GCA_032433765.1 Megaustenia siamemsis
AAAAAAAAAAGGAAATTTCCAACATTAGGAAGAAACAATCATCATTTTTTGGCCATGTAATGAGGAGGGAACAACTGGAATATATTGCAACAACTGGAAAAATCGAGGGACGAAGAGATAGAGAGAAACAAAGAGAAAAGATACAAGACAGCTTAGTAGAATAGCTTGGCAGAAGATCAACAATAGAAATGATAAATAACAGTCGAGATCGAAAGTTGTAGAGAGACATGATCCCCTACGCCAGCAAGCACGGTACTTGATGATGATGATGTTCTAAAAGAGGCTAAGTAAAAAAAAAATAATCTCATTACTAACAATAGTAGGAGCCGCGATAGCTCAGTGGTTAATGAACTGGACTACAAAGGACAAAAAGAGGTAGGGTTCGATCACAACCGACGGCTTCCGGGTTCACCCAACCTTTAATGGGTACCGGATTTTTTTCTGGGAAAATAAAGAGGCACGGGTGTAATACCGACCCCATTACCCCAAAAAATCATGTGCCGAAGGTCTGTAAAATTTATGGTCACTAACACCATATTCCGTATATGCCACTTGGCGTGACGGGGCTCTTTACTTTACTTACTAACAATAGTGGCAGACAGTCGTGATTTGTTGGGCCATGTAACGAAATAGGAACATTAACAACTAAAAATACAAATCGAACCAAACAAAAAAAAGTAGGAAAATAAAGCGAAAAGCTACTATAGCTCGTTTCAAAACATATGCCCAACTTCAAAACGCTATTACTCTCTAACCGTTTGTTAAATACTTTTGAAATTTTCCAAATGTTATTAGAATGCAAAAGACCCTTTAAATGTATATTTAACAAATATCTTGCAGCTGCAGTTTCCTTAAAGCGGCGATATTTCTTTGATGTTTGTCAAAATTGTAAATTGTGAAGCCCTAAAGAATAGAAATTACCGTAGTTGCTGGTCTACGATTAATTTTCACTAGGTAAAGGCGTGGCCGTAATGGGGAAATAACTGGATAAAACAAAACACCAGGATAATTATTGTCTGCTCAGTTCGAGGACGGACGATAATATCAAGGTATACCTGTATGTCCAATTTTCATAGTTGTGTGGTCCTGAAAAGGACCGTTTGTTGAAATAATTTAAGGTAATATAGGGGCCAACATTGTGGGGGCTATATACTTTCATTCTGAATCAGACGAGTCTAAAAGATTAATAACTGTTTGGGGTTGAACATTCCACAAACCATCATTTTTCCAATATTCCTCTTCCTGTTTTAAGACGTGGTCTTCACATTTAGCCCAATAATCTTTGTCTATATTTAATAAAGCGAGATTAGCAAGAGTCTTTACATCGCATATTTTGAATGTTGTATTTTCATCCGCCACTTGTCCTTTTAATTTTGCCCAGATTAGTTCTATTGGATTTAAATGAGCATGGTAAGGTGGCAGCCTCAAACTTATATGACCGTGCTCTTGGATAATCTTATCTATTTGAAAAATCTTTGTCCTCTGTTTTTGCTTTACTAGAGATAGTAATTCAGGTTTTAAGTACATGTTATTAAATTGTATGTGCTCCTTTGTGAGCCATATCTTAATAGCATCTTTTGTACTGGATGACGTCGGGACTTTATCTTCAAGTGCAACAATGTTGTGGTACGCTGCATTGTCCATTATTAGGCAAGATGGTCGATCTAGTGATGGGAGAACAGAATTTTCAATCCAATGTCTAAATATGTGACCATTCATCTCAGAGTGATAATCCCGATTGTCTATGGATTTTGAAAGAAAAATGAGCTCTGCATTCTATATTAGTCCATGTTGTCGACTATCTGCATGAGCATTTATCAAGCGCTGTCCTTTGCTGCTAGGTATTAATCTCTTAATCTTTCCATCTGATGACTGCCATTCCCTTTGGTTAGTGTGGTGAACATTGATCCATGTTTCATCCAAGTACACAATATCATAACCTTGCTTGCGCACCTCTTTTACTTCACGTAAGTACTTGCTTCTCATGACTACTATATGTGGCTTCTCACAGATGATGTTTCGTCCATTGGAATACTTTCTGAATGTAAAGCCTGCAGCTCTCACATTCCTCCATAATGTAGACTTTGATATTTCAATACTGTTGTTCTTTTTCAGCGATACTTTTAATTTTCTTATTGTAACAGTTTCATTCATACCCAACATTTTGCGAATTTCACTTCTAATAAGTTCACTGTCGAAATTATCCAACATTTTTGCTCTTCCTTGTGATTTTGTATATTTGGAACATTGACGGTCACGTGCTTGAATCCAGCGATTAAATGACCGTTTAGATAAATCCAAAATGTGTCTTGTCCTATTCTCAGGGTTTTCTAAAGAATGAAATAATCTTCCTCGTTTAGCCTCTTTGCAAAAATAGTCATACATTTTTATTGCGATGTTTTGTAAACTGCAGAATTTCATTTTAAGACTCATGATAAATGTTAGCGTTCCACGTCTACACCTATGAAAGAACGGAAATGGAACACACAATGCCTCGTGTTTTCTAAAAGTGTCTAATTGTGTCAGACAGCTCACGTTTAAAGCGTGCAAAATCGTAAATTTGACCGTGTATAGATTTGTAATCGCTATTTTTAACTTAAATACTGTAAACACTAAGTTTTGACAACATCAATGGGTCGTTATAAATTTATATAAATCAAATAAGCAATAATAATAACCAAATGTTTGTTTTTAATGAAATTAATTCCCTGTTGGGTTCTAATCATTATAATTTTACGTGCAAATTTTGAAAAAAATACAAAAAGCGGTTTAAAAGATATTGATTTTAAAAGTTGGGCACGACTAATGAAACAAGCTATAGTGTTGTGCTTAAGAAAATGTCAACTGCAGAACTGATAAATAATGTATAATAACATGATTGCCTACGCTAGCAAAGTGAGTATGTTTTTTAATGATGATGACAACTTTGCGACCTGGGTACTCTCCATCAATGAGAGTTTACCATTTTCCTAGCCTTTCCACTTCCGGGTTCGTGTAATCAGTTTCACTTTAGAGATAAACTCCACCTGCTCGGAGATCACAGCGCTGTTCAAGGTCAGGCAGGTCGAGACAATATTTACCTCTCTGGCAAGGTGGAAATTATATCTGGATAGGTCAAGACCCAAAACTAGACCTTCGAGAAGCAACCAAGGATTAATTAGTGTAGTAATAAACATCACGGCACTCCAAGTTAACCCATAGGTGTGGTGTGTGCATTCCATATCAAACGAGGGGTCTCATTAAAAGTAAAGGTTACCTCTATTACCTTGCTAAGACGAATAGGGAATGCGGTGTTATTGTCCTTGTTTTTCCATGGCCACGACACATTTTTGGGTGGCGTGGTCGGTATCACGCCAGGTTGCCTCTAGTTCCCAGAAAAAGCTCTGGTACCCATTTTAGAGGCTGGGTGAAACCCGGTGCCTTATCAGTGAGAATAAGATCCGTCATTTTTGAGATTCGGAACTGTACCTTTCAGATGAGGACGCAAGTGCACTAAGCACTCATGGTTCTCATTACAGCTAATACATTCCGATTGTTTATGACTATCACCATCATCATGTGTAGCGTCGATTAACATAGACAATCATATCTGGCAACAACTTCTCGATCCTAGAGCTATCTATCAACTCTCTAGCTATTTTTCTTTCACCCACTAATGATACCACTATATTTGTGTATATATATAAACGCAAATAGCATTGAAAGTAAACGCTACAGAAGGACTGACAAGCGCAGATAACATATCAGTAAGTCATGACTACACGGTATAGAAGTGTAGATGATGGCAGGTAACAAAGTAAATCAAGGCTAGAAGCTATAGAAATGAAGAGAAGCGAGATAGTCATGGCTACACGGTATAGAAGTAGAGATAACCACCAACATGAAGTAGAGGTGTAACATTAATTTACAATAATAAACTTGGCTTGCATCCTAAAACGTCTCACCTGGTTTTTGAGGTTTATACGTTCATGATGGCTCGCAACACATTCCAGTCATAAAGCAGTTCAATTATGAGTTTTTAGCTGACACATTTTGTAACACTGTAGATACAGTATACATGCGCCACGAAACGAATTTTATTAACAATTATGATAATAAATGATAAGGAGAATCATTATCAGGGATGAAGCTGGGTATACAATTAACTATATAAAAGTAAAGTAAAGGTTCTCTCCATGCCCCTCTAGGTGTATGGGGAATGTGTTATTAATGACCATACCGTTCATGACCACGGGGCATTTTTGGGTGATGGGGTGGGTATCACGCCAGGCTGATTTTACTTCCAGAAAAAAATCTCTAGTACCTATTTTTAGAGGCTGGATGATCCCTGGAGCCCTGTCAATTGAAAATAAAACCTATCACTTCTGAGAATCGAACCCAGTTTATTCTAATCGGAAGCGAACACACCACCACTCAGCCACCGAGGCTCCCTATTTTTACTATTACTCCATACACCAAGCAAATGGTCGGAAACCTCATATTTTGTGATGAAAATAAACTCAGCTGCGTCAACCGTTTACGATAAACACCGGATTAAAGGTTAGGTTATGAAAGTGCAATCAAATACAGCCAAATGAACTGGAAATAAATTGTGAGTGTGTCAACAAATAAAACCAGATGTTGAGCATAGTGACTTATTTAATCTGCATAGTGAGTTATTGAGCTATTTGCGGGTTATCACCATTGCACTCAGAACATGTCTATAGGTGCTCAAATTCCCTCCCCAGCATATCACGCAGCAGCTAGCGAGTGACGACTCCAGTTCTATGTTGGTTAATAAGACTCCTTATGCGCCCACCAAACCTCTTGTTTCTGGATGTACCCATTTTAACTCCAATCTCTTTCATCCGAAGGAGTGACTCGAATTTATGGTTATCAAGGTACTGTGCCTTTCCTGCATCTCGAAGGGCTTTAATGACGTCCACCTGATCTGGTGGTTGATCGTCTTCAACGACAGCACAGTTAGCCAACCTGTCCGCTCGTTCATTATCCCGTACTCACGTGTAGGGTATAGTAGATTATACTGAGATTCATAATAGACGTACTGGAAACATCAATCGGTGGTCATATCATAAACAACTCGGGTATGATAACAGCCCTGTCTTAATCGCTAACAGTAGAAACGTGTTACAGAAAATAATGAACATTATAGCGATAGAAAGTTAAAAATAAAAGGGATCGTAACTTCTAAAACAAAAGCACATAAGTAAAGGTTGCAACAAAGAAAAGGATATGTACAATATGAGCAATTGAAGCAAACAGGACAGTGTTAAAGCAGGTAAGTGAATTCAAATATCTGTGAATTATATTAATTTCATATGGTAGACGTATCACAGGAGCAAGGAACATAATAATCTAATCATGATTATCGATGGTATATTAGAAACATCAGGAAACACAACAGCAGGATAAGCCAACAGAATAGCAAAAGATCGATCGCAAAATATAGCTTCCCTGGACGGTTAAAGGCAAATGGGAAAGGAAAGAAGATGAGAGGTTGACTTAAAATAAAATGTAATTAAAAAATATATGAAACCCAAGTAGGCAAATGGAAATACAAAAAAAAAAAAAAAAAAAAAAAAAAAAAAAAGTTTTCAGTTTTATATTGTGAAGTCTTGCCTTACGGATGTTAATAAATAATGGACAATATGAGAGCAGGCAAAAATATATATTTGAAACAGAGAAACGTTGCTTTTTTTGCAGAAGAGTGTTGAGAATTCTTTGAACAGCAATAAAAAAAAAAAAAAAAAAACCGAGGGTGTATTTTTTAAAAACGCGAAAGGAAAAGAAAGCTATTTTCCAACATCGGGAGTAAACAATCATCATTAGTTGACCATGTTATGGGCAAACACAGCAGGAATATAGAGAGAGGAGATAGGGTGAAGGAAAACAGAGAACAAAGATATAAGAAGTTTAAAATTGATTGGTTTGAATTTACACAAAAAAAAAACTGATAAACAATTTTAGAAATAGAAAGTAGTGACGGGATAACCTCCATCAGCAACCATTGCACTTGATGGTGATGATGCTAAAAAAAGGTGTCGGGTGACTAGTTGGTCTACAGAGAGGTTGTGGGTTCAAATCCCGGCTGCACCATTTGGGATTTTTATTTATGATTTCTCTCTGCGGCACCCACCCCAGGTATTAGCGGCGAGGCCCGGCTTGAAACGTCAATTACTCAAGAACGGAAAAAAATATGAGTACCTCCGAAGACGGAGTCATCTGCCTGTGCGGCGAGGGACCCCTGTGCACACTGCTGCCAGGGAAAAACGGATTAACACGCACAATTCAGTTCCTAGTCTCTAGGGACTTCGTCAGAGGTGAAAGCTGGCGAACGCAAAAAAAAAAAAAAAAAAAACAACAACAAAACAAAACAAACCACAAAAAAGTGCTTGCAATCAACCACTCAACGTCATCAGCTGATATGCCTTTAATGACCACCCCTTTAAACCACATCCCGTCATCTTGAGATCATTTCCGCACGTAAGGTGCTCTGTACTGTTTCATCGTGTGTGTTACCTGTGTCATTCTTCTCTACGTCTTCAGTCGTTTCTCTTTCTTTTTATTTATTGCTCTCTCTTTCCCGCTCTCTCTCCCTCTCTATATATATCTCTCTCCCCATCCCTTCATCCCTCTTTCCCCAATTCTCTCTTCCTCTATTTATCTCTTTCTTCCTCTCTCTCTCTCTCTCTTTATCTATGTCTCTCTCTCTCTCTATATATATATATATATATATGCGATGAGTATTGGTTATCACCCTTGAATGTTTGAATGAAGACCCACCGGCTACTGTCTACGTCGACACTTAAGTCTGGTCTCACGAGGTCTCAGAGCCCTAAATGTCGTTGCCATTCCCTAGACTTAATCAAAGCGTGATTTGACTTTTTATTTAACGTGAAAGTTGATGGTTTCTTGAGAAATATCCCGCATGCCTCTCTCTCTCTCTCTCTCTCTCTCTCTCTCTCTCTTTCCCTCTCTCCCCCCTTTTTTCCCTCGGATGTAATGAATAAAGAACCCATCAAAATACCACATACAAATAGCAGAGCAGAGACCTACCGTAAATCACCACTATTCCACTAGCAAATTCACCACATCCTCATGAAACATTTTCAGTCTAAATATGTCCACCTCGACAGATATCGCGACGGAAGCACAAAATACTAGTCCATATATCTATATATATAAATGTATCCATAAACACACGCAGACCAGTCCAATACTAAGCCTCTCTTCCTTCACTTCACATTGTCAGAGTGTCTTTGCACTGTCTCACTTTCGCTTTAACGGCGATACGTGAATTATTGGCAGTAAGACATGGTCATCATCAAGTGCCTTGGTCTGCTGGCGTAGGTGATCATGTCTTTCTACAACTTTCTATCTCGACAGTTATTTATCATTTCTATTGTTGACCTTCTGCCAAGCCATTCTCTTAAGCTGTCTAGTATATTTTTTTCTTTGCTTCCCTCTATCTCTTCGTCCCTCAATTTTCCCAGTTGTTAGAACACATTTCAGCTGTTTTCCTCTCATTATGTGGCCAAAAAAAAATGATGATTGTTTCTTCCTAATATTGGAAATTAGCTCTCTTTTGATTTGGCCTCTTTCAGAACGTTTTCATTACTCTTCTTAGCTGTCCATGGTAATCTCGACGTTCTTCTGTAAAACCACATTTCTACATACTCCAGTGATTTTCTTGTCTGTTGTCCTATTGTCCAAGATTCACATCCATATGTTAAGACTGGCTCCACATAACATTTAAGAACACTTTTTCTTGTTTCTATTGTCAAAAATGGATTGCATAGTGTCTTCCTTAATTTTTGGAAATCTGCTTTCGTCTGAGCCATTCTGCATCTCACCTCTGGTGTACATATTCCGTCTGAGGTTAACAAAGTTCCCAAATATTTAAATTCATTTACCTGTTTTAACATTGTTCCACTTGTCTTTATTTTGCACTGAGGTGATGTCTTATTCTTTAAGACATGGTAGCTACAGCAAATAAAGATAAAGACATCGATTCAGCAAGAAGTGTTAGTTATTTCAAAGAAATAGAAATATATAAAAAATGAACATCGGTTTTGAATTAGCAAAGTATTAAATCAAGAAAGGTGATTTAGATACCTGAGAATTCTGATAACTCAAATGAGAGACGTAACTCAGAAACTGTTATCATAATAACACAGGTATCTGTTGCTGAGAAGAGGGAGGCTATCCTTGTATCATATCATTATTTATAAGAGCGAGAAATGAGTTCTTCGAGACCTGAGCCAATCTTGTCACAAGGATGCATATAAAGGAGCGGAAAAAAATTGAAGCCAGTAAGCGGCTAATTTTATAGAAAAAATTGGGGACTGGTTGGTCTCAGGAAAGAAACGGGTCTCGAGACAGAGAGGTTTGAGTTCAAAACCCGGCTGCACCAGTTTGGATTTTTATTTATAATTTCTCTCTGCGGCAACCACCATGGTCTCAGCAGCGAGGCCCGGCTTGAGACGTCAATTACTCATAGGCGGAATAAATATGAGTACCTTCGACGACATAGTTATCTGCCTGTGCAGTGAGGAACCCCTGTGCACCAGGGAAAAACGGATGCCAGGGAAAAACGGATTAACACGAAAAATATAATTCCTAGTCTCGGAGGACTTCACAGGAGGTGAAAGAAGGCGAAAAAAATGTGTTAAGTTGAGAATCTCATAGATAAATGAGCAATCTCATGTTGATATATGTTCAGAAATCAATACTGTTTGAAGTCATACATTTTTGGCAGTTTAGATTTACTGAGTAGATCAAATCCATTTCGACAATAATCATTACTCAGTGAAAGAAAAATAAAGCAGCACGGAGATAAATAATAGATTTTGTATTTTGTACTTGACAATCATCTTGAAATCATGAGATGAAATCTACACTGCTTCCACCGGGAATAGAACACGTGTTGTCGGAACGTCGGTAGCCTAGTTGGGTGGTTTTCCCAACTAGGCTACCGAGGCATCCCCCTACCCACCCTCCAGTTTTGAAGTAAGACGCCGGTGCACGCTCGCGCTGTACTTATCTTCTCTATATACAACTCACAGCCACTACCTTTTTTTTTTTTACAGCTGAATC
This sequence comes from Megaustenia siamemsis, assembly GCA_032433765.1. Taxonomy (NCBI): domain Eukaryota; kingdom Metazoa; phylum Mollusca; class Gastropoda; order Stylommatophora; family Ariophantidae; genus Megaustenia; species Megaustenia siamemsis. The sequence goes on from JAVIAB010000156.1 coordinate 65,823,621, forward strand.
AAATAAACAATATACAACGGGAAACGAACAAGAGACTAATAGATTATTAACCAAAAACTCTGACAACTACAATACTCCTACTCTCATTCACGTATTTTTTCCCACCATTCTGACTCCACTAAAAATGACTCAGACTCAGGACAATTTATTTATACTTCAACCCCAGTGCATATTTCAGACTTCACATTTGCTTACAGTTGGCTTCCGGTCCATCACATTTGTTTCCCCTTAATTCCGCCGACAGTTGTCTTCCAAGCGTTCTTGAAAACTCTCTGTCTCTGATTCATCGAAAAAATGATCTCACACACACCCAAACCCCTCACTCATTCTTTAACTCCAATTTCCGGTTCCGGTAAAGATGGAGTATTTTTCTCCCTACGCTTGCTAAGGACGTTTGATCGTTGGCCGAACAAGCCAACATCGTGAAACATTGTTTCTCAAACAGAAATCTCAACGCTTAATTAGTGAATTTAACTTTGGACCTAATGTTGCAACAAACATTTGGTTTCTGGAATGTTAGAACAATGGACGCAAAAGAAAGTTGTTTAGGATTTCCAAATCAAATGTATTATCCATCCTTATTCATGCATGTGGGAGCTGGACAATAACTGAAGAAATAGACAATTTAATGCACTGGAAAACACATTTTTATTTTCAATCACTTTATCTTCCTCTCGGGTCTGAGACAGCACATACGGTAGAAGAAATAGTTCTCCACGATTAACGATTTGCTGCTAGTTCTGGTAGGTCTTGACTTTTTCTTAGTTCCATGGTTGAGCCTTTCCTAGTAATTGTTCTGCGTAGCGATTCTCTGGGTGTGCCATGAAGCTAATACCAAAAAAAAAATAGTTTGTGCATCATATACTGAATTTATGACTAATGCAGACGTAAGGGAAATGGCTATGCATCCAACAATATAATCTATAATCAAAAAAAGAAGGCGGGCATGTGTCGGCTATGTGAAGAGACAACAAGAGAATCTCAAATCAAGCCCTTCCATTATAAACAATGTGCAAAATAAAGGGGGGGGGGCGACACAGATTCACTAAGAACATTGAGGCGAGAGGCAACAACACTGGGCATCAGCTCTCTCGCTATAATGCTCGCCCAGAACAGGAATATGTGGAGATATACAATGCAGTTCATATGCAACGTCTGTCGCTTAATAGCAAAGATCGTCGGACGTAGAGAGTCTAGAACATCTCTCAGATGCGTTGGCTCAAAAAGATAATCCACAGACTGACATTCTATCAATCCTGCCCCTTCCATATTTCAATATCGTTTAACTTCACTCAAGGTTATTTTAGAATTCTCCACATCCGGCTGGTCGAAACAATGATTTCTCTGTTTGTTTTTTAGTAAGACTCTAGAATGTGTGATTGATTTATTTATTTATGATTCATCGCAAGAAAAATCATAGGCGGAGACAATGAAAAACGTGTGTGGAGAATTTACCAAAAATAATAACCCTTTTCAGACAGCAGCCACGAACAAAAACAGAACACAGGCATTGACAGAAAGAATAAACATTGAGTCATGACTTCCGGTTGCCATTTTAAGATATATTTCCACCCAATCTGCCAACCACAGCGAGAAAAAAATATACTGACTCGTCAAGATTTCTGCAACTTCCGGTTATGAACAAGTAGTCGTTTGTATCACATTTAGTCTGTTTAGTCTCGTCGCCCATGTGATCTGTAGATCTGTTCTCCCTACCCAAGGGTGTATGAAGTACCAGTCATAATAAAAACTGTTGTTCTGAAGAATGGTGGAAATAGATGCAAGGAGAGGCTGAGAGGAATCATGAAGTAGGAGCAGGATGGTGTCTGGTAGAACAGAAATGGTGCCAAGACGAAGAGAGATAGTACATAAGAACGAGTGAGAATGCACAAATGAATGAAAAAAATTAACTAAGTAAGATACATGCTATAAAGAATGAAAGAAAGAAAGAAAGAAAGAAAGATAAAAGAAAGGACGAAAGAAAAAAAAGAAAGGACGAAAGAAAAAAAAGAAAGAAAGAAAGAACGAAATAAAGAAAAGAAAGAAAGAAAGAACGAAATAAAGAAAAATAAATAAATAAATAAATAAAGAAAGAAAGAAAGAAAGAAAGAAAGAAAGAAAAAAAAAAAGAAAGAAAATATTAAAATCACGAGATAAATGTTGGTATAATAAATATCGGAAATAGATTTTTTTTTAAAGAAGTGGAAAGCGTGCCACATAGAAGAGAGATGATGCCAAAATACAGAAAAGAAAACCGGTGTCAAAATTAATGGCTTGGGTGCCAAGCGAATGAGATATGAGCTTAAAAGAATGATGGTGATGTCAGAAAAGAATGTAAATAAATAAATAATAATAATAAACACTAGAGTAAAAAAAAAGAAAGGGAGTGTCAAGAAAGTTTTGAAGACAACATGGACTGTTAAAAACATAAATTGTAAACTACATGTACTAAAAAGAGAGAAAATTTGTGAAGACAACATGGATTGTTAAAAACATAAATTGTAAACTACTAAAAAGACAGAAAGTTGTGAAGAGTCATCATCACCTACGTCAATATGCATGGTACTTTACGCGATAATCATCTATACTTGCCTACATCTGTCCCATTTACTCCATCATATCGTATACTAATTACTTCGCAGTGAAAACAATAATTACTTTGGGGTGAAAACAATAATAATAACACCGCAATGAAAACTATAGCAATTACTTTGCAGTCAAAACAATAATAATTACTGTGTAGTAAAGTAAAAGTAAAGTACCCCCGTCACGCCAAGTGGCGTATAGGGAAATATGGTGTTAGTGACCCTATATTTTACAGACCTTCAGCACATGATTTTTGGGGTAATGTGGTCGGTATTACGCCCATGCTGCTTTACCTTCCCAGAAAAAAATCCGGTACTCATTTAAGGCTGGGAGAACCCGGAAGCCGTCGGTGGGGATCGAACTCTACCCCTTGTCCGTTGTAGTCCAGTTCACTAACCACTGAGCTATCGCGGCTCCCACTGTGTAGTAAAAACTTTAATGATTACTTCAAAGTGAAACTGTAGTAATTACCTCACAGTGAAAACTATAAAACTGACAAATATAGACACAATTACTGAGGTTTTATTTGTTTGTTTGTTTATTTGTTTATTTAAAATAACAGGTAAGATACGAGTATTTTTAGAGTGGAGAAAGCTCAACATAATTAGAGAAAATATTTACTTAAGTGAGGACTTTACAAGAAAATAAGAAAAAGCAGTAATTTTTTTAAAAAGTGTACTTAAATACACTTGTTTAAAGAAAGAACCTATAAGTTGAAGTTGCTTTCTATGGTTAGAAATGCCAGAATAACTTATATCACTTAAATAAAGCTGTTTATAAGATTCTCAATAACACCAGGGCTAAAACTAAGAATAACAAAATGTTACATCTTTTCAATATTCCAGTATGGTGCCCAAACATGGATATTATACCAGAAAACAGAACAGAAAATTGAAGCCTTTGAAATGTGGATATATAGAAGAATATGTAGAATTGGATGGAAAGAAAACAAACGATGAAGTTTTAAAACAACTAAAAATAAAAAGAGAACTACTAAACACAATTAGAACAAGACAAATACAATTTTTGGAGCATGTTAAAAGACACAACAGCCTAATAAAAGTAATATTGGAAGGGAAAATGCAAGGTAAAAGAGGCAGAGGTAGACCAAGACTATCATGGACGTGTAACATCAAAAGATGGACAAGTCAACCTATGACAAACTGTACTATCAACTCAAGAGACAGAGTGGAATGGCGCTTGATGGTAGATAACCTTCGATGCGCAGACGGCACTCAATGATGATGATGATGATGATGATAAGATTCTATTCAATTCTATCCACGGAACCAGTTTCATTGCAGCCGGGAATTTCCCATATCCGATCCACAAAATGTCACATTTACGAAAATGCGTCAGCAAGTTCTGTTCACAAGGTCGCTCCGTGCATGTCCTACACGACTGTACAGGCGAAGATTCCAAAACCTCCTTAGCCGCCTCTTACAATGACGTTCTATTATATAGTTATAGATGCTAGAATAATTGCTACAAAGTCCTGAATCAATCACATTTCTTAGTTAAATGAATAAAAAGTAAAAAAAGTAAAGTACCCCCGTCACGCCAAGTGGCGTATAGGGAAATATGGTGTTAGTGACCATATATTTTACAGACCTTCAGCACATGATTTTTGGGGTAATGTGGTCAGTATTACGCCCGTGCTGCTTTACTTTCCCAGAAAAAAATCCGGTACCCATTTAAGGCTGGGTGAGCCCGGAAGCCGTCGGTTGGGATCGAACCCTACCCCTTGTCCGTGGTAGTCCAGTTCACTAACCACTGAGCTATCGCGGCTCCCTAGTTAAATGAATAAGCAATCTTAATCTAGAATCCGTTCCAGTTTTTGGCACGTTAAGATCACGTGGATGCTGAGCAGTTTATTATAGTTTTAGCAACTGGAGTCGTCAGTCGTTGGACACTTCGGGACATGCTGAGGAGGGGTATCTGAGCATCCTATGGGCATGTTCGGAGTGCAATGATGATGACCCACACAGAACTCAGTAACTCAATAGCGTGGATGCTATAGCTAAACATGTTTACTCTAGTGACGTTTCAACAAATCCAATATTATGAAAAGAATTCCTCTTCTTCTTAGACGTTGTATGGTGCCAATATAATTTGATCTAGTCCGTTTTCTTAACAGCAAAACTGCGATATTTGTCATCTCAATCCGAGATATATCCGACTTTATAACCACATATATTTTACCGGGTTTGCATTTCTTCTCTAATTACTAACCTAATTTCTCAGACTGTTGAACCTGTTTACAGGGTCACCACGTAGATGTTTTAGTAGATCGAATTAGTCAGCACTGGTTCGCTGACACTAACTCCTGTCGATCGCTAATTTCTGTTCACTAATTTGCTACGCCTGAACCTCAAAGAAACATTTTTTTTCTTGTGTTTTACTGTTTGATTTCGTGCTTTAGAATGTGCACGACCTTTGTCCCAGATATATCAAAGATTTTCTGACAAGAGTAAACATCAAACAAACAGGTAAAAATCTGAAGACAATTTAATCACAAACACAAACAAAAGAACAAAGAAAAAAAAATGTATTGCGGTATTATTGAAAATACCTGGAGTCTAGTGGCAGAGGAAGAAAAGTGACGGATGGTGTTAAGTAAAGGACTAATATTAACAGCTGCTGCGATCGCCATATTGTGCACACATTGGGATTTTATTTTATTTCACGCCATATTGGGGGCGACGTAAAGTCACGTGGTCGACGTGAGCCACGAGCTCTTTGATCCTGGAAAGTGATGTGGTGTCTTAATGGCTTTATTTATTTTCCGAGTTCTGCTGGAGAAGTCGATTCTAGTTTTCAATAGAGTACAATATTAAGTATTGGGTATCGAATGCAGGGACTACGGCATTCACTATGTCGTTAACAAGTCTGCTATAACGCTCACTTGCCAAAGAGACCAACTAGTAAGGTCTTGATCAGCTATGCGCTGTTGACTGCGACGTTACGATCACAGAAGTTTAAAAGAAAAAAAAAACTCGCTGACCTTACCGTGAATTGCCTCCATAATTAGAATTGCGTTGCACTTTTCTGTTAGACATGTAGCACAGTGCATCCGTTAAGAAAAAAGTAAAGTACCCCCATCACGCCAAGTGGCGTATAGGGAATATGGTGTTAGTGACCCTATATTTTACAGACCTTCAGCACGTGATTTTTGGGGTAATGTGGTCGGCATAACGCCCGTGCTGCTTTACTTTCCCAGAAAAAAATCCGGTACCCATTTAAGGCTGGGTGAACCCGGAAGCCGTCGGTTGGGATCGAACCCTACCCCTTATCCTTTGTAGTCCAGTTCACTAACCACTGAGCTATCGCGGCTCCCACAGTGCATCCGATATGAATTTATTATGTATCTCTTTCTACCTTTGCAATGTCAGAATGAACCCTTTAACAGCAACATAGTTCCAACCAACATAGCTCAAGACATATGCAGGTACATAGTCTCTCTACCACGCATCATCATCATGTGCCATACCGGTTGGGGTAAGCGATCATATCCTTCTACAATCTTCTATCTACAGTGCATCGTATCAGTTCTGTTGTTGACTGTTTTTCCATGCCATGACAACAAGCTATCCAGTATTTTATCTCTTCGTTGCGAACTCTCTTTCCTTTTATTTATTTTGCCATATGTAACCAAGTATTCCAACTATCCTCTTCTTATGATGTGCCCAAAACATATTGATTGTATCTTTCTGATGTTTTTTAGCAGCTCCCTTTTTGTGTTGGCCTCTTTGAGAACTTCCTAATTGGTCTTTTTAGCTTTCCAGGGAACTTTCAACATTCTTCTGAGAAACCCCATCTCTGTGGCCTCAAACCGTCTTTTCATTTGTCTGTCCACTGTCCACGATTCGCTTCCATAAATCAGAATTGGATCTATATAGCATTTTACTATTAGAAAGACAATACTCAACGTTTTGCGGAAAAAGAATTTTAGAATATTAGATCGGAGATGGTATTTCTTTTGGCACTCACTCGCGACTGAAATTTGTGAGATATAGAAGGTAACTGTGCTAAACTAGAAAGGTACGCTTGATAGACTAGCATCCCGTATTCTTCTCGATTCACTAGCAGAAGAGCTCTGTATCTGTGTGCGCGTTTGCGTGTTTGCGTGTGTGTTTGTATGTTTCGTGTGAATGTGTGCCGCATGGACTGAGACATCTGGCAGAAAACAGAACAAGGAAAGTATGGGGTAAAGGAAGATGGTGTTTGCGTTGTATTGTTACAGCTCTTGTGTTATAAATAAAACAATAAGAGAGTATATCAGACGTTGCAGATATGTAGGCCTTCTACGAGGACACAAAACGCAATTACAGGACAATATAGTAAAAGCAGCTTTCCAAAAAATGAGGAAGATACAATGCAATCCATTTTTGACAACAGAAACAAGAAAAAGTGTTCTTAAATGTTATGTAGAGCCAGTCTTACTTAACATATGGATGTGAATCATGGACAACAGGACAACAGAGAACAAAATCACTGGAGTCTGTAGAAGTGTGGTTTTACAGAAGAATGTTGAGAATACAATGGGTAGCTAAGAAGAGTAATGAAAACGTTCTGAAAGAGGCCAAAGCAAAAAGAGAGCTAATTTCCAATATTAGAAAGAAACAATCACAATGTTTTGGCCATGTAATGAGAAGAGAACAACTGGAATATATTGTAACAACTGGTAAAATTGAGGGAGGAAGAGATAGAGGTAAACAAAGAGAAAAGATACCAGACAGCTTAAGCGAATGGCTTGGCAGAAGTTCAACAACAGAAATGATAAATAACTGTCGAGATCGAAATTTATAGAATAAGATTTGATGGGATAATAGAATAAGATTTGAGGGATAATAGAATAAGATTTGAGGGGACAATGGAATAAGATTTGATGGGACTATGGAATAAGATTTGACGGGACTATGGAATATGATTTGAGGGGACAATAGAATAAGATTTGATGGGACAATAGAATAAGAATTGATGGGACTATGGAATAAGATTTGATGGGACTATAGAATAAGATCTGATGGGACAATGGAATAAGATTTGAGGGGACAATGGAATACGATTTGATGGGACACCAGAGTAATCAAGTGATCAACGCGAGATGAGCACGCGGATCTCAAATTTGGACCGGAATGGGGTGGCGGCAGATGGAATTATATCTTCACCAACCAAAGCGAGGCACGGGCAAATATACACACATATCAAAGCATAAAAGCAAATATCAACACCTACAACGATGATAGTGTCTTGTATCGCCTTCTATAACCGTAAAGTTAAAACCGTATCCATTTTTATCTTAAATTTGCATCCTCCATTTCGCCAGATTCACATCACTGCCGCATATTTATGCACGTTTCTTCTGCAAAGAAAACAGCTTGTCTGCTGGCTGTCGGCCAGAGCAAATAGTCTCATTATTTGTGCGAGCGCACGTTAAAATAAGATAGCGGATTCTGAGCGGTTCAAAAAACACCATTTAATTAGTTGTTCTTAAAAATCTTATGCTTCTAAAAATATAACAGAAGAAGCAGAAATGAAGGCTAGAGCATCTTGACATAAGGCACGTTAATACAGTGGCGTGCCGAGAGTTGGCATGGTGGCTGGGAGTTCAAGTCGGGCGAGCCAAGAACAATGCGGCTTAGTGAATCTCTCTATCTTTCTCTTTCTCTCTCTCTCTCTCTCTCTCTCTCTCTCTCTCTCTCTCTCTCTCACGATCGTAGCAAATAAAAAGAACAAGCAACAAGAAGAAAAATATACTCACAGGCAACCGACTGATTATATAACTGGGGCAAGTCAAGTTCAAAGTTCACATTTGACAGGAAGGAAAGTCAAGAATATGCATTTTTGTGCCAGCAAGAAAAGTCTATCAGGCACTAGTGAGATGTCAGAGCAGTCGTGGTAAGCCAGGAAAATCGTATGTCAATGGTGTCTTATATATCACGGGGCAATTTTCTTTTAATATACGCTTCTTGTTAACAGCAAATCAGTACTATAAGTTCATCTGTTGTTTAAATGGAGTATCCATAGACGCCATGTCAGGAAACTGAACTACTCCCACATGCTCTCACTGCCAGTCAAACTGGAAGAAATATGATGGCAGGTCAGGTTGTCAGGCACAGAGGTGCTGGCGCAATCCGGCATGAGATATAAATAGCGTGCAATGTACATCACAGCTGAGATGAGCTGAACATGTGTCATGCAGACAAGACAGAAATCCACCAAAGACATTATTTTATCGTGAAGTGTCGTGCTGAAGTCGGATGTGTTGAGCCGAAAGGCGCAAATATCACAGTTATACTGCAAACCACAACACAATACATCCACGCCAACTTAACGTCCTTTTAAGGGCGGATGATGAAGAGGTATATTCCTTTAGTCATCAGGCGAACGCAAGCATGCATCGTGAAGTATAGAGTGGCAGATGATCACATTATGGACAAACGAAACGATTCCAGGAAACGCTAAATATATAACAAGAACACTGATAGATCAGCTGCTGCAACATGACGGTGCAGATATGCTAGGGATACGACAACCTAGGATGAAAACAAAACAAGGCCATCCTTAATGATCACTTTGCAATTCAAACTTTGACATATCGTCGTCCTCATAGATAGTTCAACTCCCAAGATACCATTGATCTCATGGCATCAGACACTTCAGTACTATTGCTGACCTCCTTAACCATATCCGATCCCACCCTACGGAAAATGATGACAGCGAAAGCTTCCATAGCCATCTCCGAAACTATTCAAAAAGAGAATAATGACAGCGAGTTATCCTTAGCCATCTTCGAACCAACTGTAATAGAGAATAATAGCAGCGAGATTCTCATCAGAAATATCTGAATCTACCCTAACGGAGAATAATAGCAGCGAGATTCTCATCAGAAATATCTGAATCGACCCTAACGGAGAATAATAGCAGCGAGATTCTCATCAGAAATCTCTGAAACTACCCTAACGGAGAATAATAATAGCGAGATTCACATCAGATATCTCAGATTCTACCCTAACGGAGAATAATAACAGCGAGATTATCATCAGAAATATCTGAATCTACCCTAACGGAGAATAATAACAGCGAGATTCTCATCAGAAATCTCTGAATCTACCCTAACGGGGATTAATGACAACCCCGACATCAACAGACTAGCAGAAGAACTCATTTTGTACGCAATGCAATTTCGTGACATATCGTGTGCAAATTGATGAGAATGTTGTTTAAATAATTGCAGAGAGTTTCACTTTTAGCACAACACTAAAGATGTATCGGATTTCATAACGTTCTTCTACTTTAGAAAGCCCAGGGCAGTCACTTAACCCCACCCTACCTTCGCTATGCTTCTGTAGCACCCTTCTTTGAGATTTGTTCAGATTTGCGAAACTGGCAGGGATTAAGTGAGCGGCTGCTCAGATAATACAAATAGCTTCTTTTTTTTTTTATTATTGTTTGGTGGGTAATGAGTGTTTTGAGGATCTTCAGAAGTGAATGTGACGCTTTGAGAAATATGGGACAAGTTCCGTACTGCGGCTGCTGGGATTAAATAAAATATTGCTGCAAAGAGCAAGTAAAATACTGTGTTGTAGAGGTACAAATCAGGACATAATTACTAACGTAGAATTATGGAAAAAGTACCAGTCAAGTGCAAGTGGACAAAGAGAATGCAACGAAGACGATGGTGCTGGATAGGACACACTGTGGAAGCCAACTGCGAGTATTATACGACAGGCTCTTTTGTGGAAATCCCAGGGGATAAAACAAAGAGGAAGACCAAAATATTCTTGGAGAAGACAGGTGGAAGCGGAGATGAAGACGATGGGCAAGATATGGAATGTTCTTAAAAGAATGGCAACAAACAGAATAGCTTGGAAAGTGTTTGTTGAAGAACTATATTCCACATGGAATTAAAAAGAAGAAGCAGAAGAAAGGTAAAATAAAATACTCGAGCAAAGGTAAATTAAAATACTGTCGCAAAGGTAAAATGTAATATTGTATTGCAGAGGTAAAATAAAATACTGTAGCAAATGTAAATTAAAATAATGTTGTAAATTAAAATAAAATATTGTCGCAAAGATAAAGTAAAATACTATTGCAATGAAAAAAGCAATTATCTTAAAGAAAATATAAAATCTGCTGTTTGACTGACAAGATTGAGCAATTGCTGCGCAGAGTAAGACGAAATCATTTACTGATAAGATTATACATTTGCTGCGTAGAGTAGATGAAATAATTTACTGAAAACATTTAACACTAGCTACGTAGAGTAGATGGAATCATTTACTGAAAACATTTAACACTTGCTACGTAGAGTAGATGGAATCATTTACTGAAAACATTTAACACTAGCTACGTAGAGTAGATGGAATCATTTACTGAAAACATTTAACACTAGCTACGTAGAGTAGATGGAATCATTTACTGAAAACATTTAACATTTGCTACGTAGAGTAGATGAAATCATTTACTGAAAACATTTAACATTTGCTACGTAGAGTAGATGAAATCATTTACTGACAACATTTAACATTTGCTATGTAGAATAGATGAAATGATTTACTGACAAAATTTAGACCGTCGATGCGTTGAAAAGTTGCATTGCTGACAAGATATGTCAGCTGCTGTTTTGAAAAGTTACACTACTGACATATAAGGTAGTTGTGTTGGAAATTTGCATACAATTACATCATCATCATCATCGTCAAGCACCGGGCCTACTGGCGTAGGTTATCATGTCTCTCCACAATTTTCGATCTCGGCAGCTATTTATCATTTCTGTTGTTGACCTTCTGCCAAGCCATTCTCTTAAGCTGTCTGTTATTTTTTCTCTTTGCTTCCCTCTATCTCTTCGTCCCTCAATTTTTTTTCCAGTTGTTACAATATATTCCAGTTGTTCTCTTCTCATTACATGGCCAAAAATGATGATTGTTTCTTCCTAATATTGGAAATTAGCTCTCTTTTTGCTTTGACTTCTCTCAGAATACCTTCATTACTCTTCTTAGCTATCCATGGTACTCTCAACATTCTTCTGTAAAACCACATTTCTACAGACTCCAATGATTTTCTTGTCTGTTGTCCTATTGTCCATGATTCGCATCCATATGTCAAGACTGGCTCTACATAACATTTAAGAATTCTTTTTCTTGTTTCTATTGTCAAAAATGGATTGCATAGTATTTTCCTCATTTTTTTGGAAAGCTGCTTTTGCCTGAGTCATTCTGCATCTCACCTCTTTTGTACATCTTCCGTCTGAGGTTAACAAAGTTCCCAAATATTTAAATTCATTTACCTGTTTTAATATTGTTCCACTTGTCTTTATTTTGCACTGAGGTGATGTCTTTTTCTTTGTTGTTACCATTACCTCTGTCTTTTTGCTATTAAGGCTGAGTCCTTTCTTTTTGATTTCCTTCACTATAATGTCCAACATTTCTTGTAACTCATTTTCACTCTTAGCGATTAAGACTGTATCATCAGCATACCTTAGATTATCTATATTATGACCTCCAATTGTTATTCCAGGCATGTCCCTTATGGATCTTAAAATAATCTCGCTATAAATATTAAACAAATCTGATGACAGCACACAACCTTGTCTAACACCCTGTTTTATTTGTTGAAACATTACCAATTGGTTTCCAGTTCTTATGGCTGCTGTTTGTTGCCAGTACATGTTCTTTATTATTCTTAGATCTTTGCTGTCTACGTTTATGCTTTCTAAAATGTTGATTATTTCTTGGTGCTTTACTTTATCAAATACCTTGGTGTAATCTATGAAACATAGGTATAGGTCTGTTTTCACCTCTATGGCTCTTTCTACTAAAGATCGTATGATATAAATGGCATTGCTTGTTCATTTATCTCTAACAAAACCCCACTGTTCATCGCTAATTTCTGGACTGATTTTGTTTCGCACTCTTCGCATGATGATTCTTAGTAATATCTTAGTCATATGACTCATAAGGCTTATTGTGCGATGATCATCACATTCAGTCGCACCAGATTTCTTTGGTAGGGCTATGAATATTGATTAGAGCAGGTCGTCTGCTATATATCCGCTGTTGTAGATATCATTCAATATTACAATTACATACAAGACTGAATTGATAGTTTTTTTAAAAGGATAAAGCATCTTTGGTTTGTCCGGTTGCTATATCATTTCTGCCACCGAACTTTCTAAATCAGCAAAAACAATTAACTAGACTAAACAAATGGCCTAAGATAAGAAAAGCAACACACAAAAGCAAAGCAAATCTTGGAAAGAATGTGCCAATATTTCTCAACCTCAAGAATGCCGCCAAAACGTGATGTTGAAAGTAAACAACTACAGCGCAAAGATAAATAAAACAAAAACAGAGAGAATGTGCAATGCTTCTGTTAGGGAAAACTGAAGAAAGATGACTCCACAATCTTTCTTTTTAAGAGTTGACGTTATTGCACAAACGAGATAGGTAATTCATTTGATTCTAGAAAAGTGGAGACAGAGGGAGAAAGAAGAAACATTTTTTAACGATCGTTTTTAAACTGTGGAGGACTGTGCTACATAATCGTAAATAAATATAAAAACAGGAACCCTGTCGAGCTTTGAGTGTAAGTTAAGAAAAAATAAGACAGAAAAAAGGCCCATTTCGCTGCTTGGCGTTTAGGGATTATTTTATGCTAGTGCGTATATTTTGTGTACACCTTTGGCATTTTTTTTTGGGGGGGGGGGGGGGGGGGTAATGTGATTTATGACGCCTCTGCAGCTTTATTGTATCCCACCCCACCCCTCCCCACCTCAAAAAAAAAAATCCGGTATCCCAATTAAAGTTGGGTGAACCCGACCTCTTATCCTTAGTAGTCTAGTACATTTAACACTGAACTATCACGACGCCACACTCCAGCCTTGAGAACACGAAACATGTTATTTCCAATATTTCTGTCGGCATATCGTTGTGGCTGCTAGGTCAGAAGTAGACTTTCTTATAACAATCTCGGGTACCCATCTAAGGCTGGGCGAACGAAGAAGCTGTCGATCGAGATCTAACCCGACCACTTGTCAAGAAACCGTTTCATTAACTACAGCTCTACCAGGGGCTCACAGAAGACAAGGTGAGATTCAATGAAATAAATTCCATAAAAACAAAATAATTAACAAAGTGATCGATGCGCACCAAGAGAACAATGAAATGAACAACATGGGGACAACAAAAATATGTTGGAGGTGGGTAAACATCGTGATCAGACGAGATTAGGAAATCATCACAGAGTGGAGAATCCTATAATAGTGAGCTCTGAAGACAAAGCAAAATGTGATGCAGAGACAAATTACTATGGGTGAAGATAAGTGAATACGGCTGTGCCGTTACAAACTATCACTTGATCACTTGCAGGATAGTGTCCTTACCCTTTACCCTTCTTGGAATCTTTTTTGCAGCTCTCTTACACCATACGTTTTCAGCCAACTCCGATGACGTCTGCATACGATCAAGACCTGACCTTTCCTTTCCCCACTCAGCTCGTTTGAAAGCGAAAAGAGAAACAACAGAAGGCCTAACACGTGATCTACTCTTTGTTTATGATGTAGATCTCTCTAATTGCTCTGATGAAATCAAATGGAAAAAAGGGGATGGGGCGGGGACTGAAGACTTATTAGGAGATCCACTTTTTGCTTACAATACAGCTCTAGTTGCTCCTAATGAAGATCGTACCTTGCAATCACTGATTAATGGCTTGGCCAAATCATATCATGCGACGTATTCTCGTTAGCAATTTGTGGACAAGTAAGTAAGTAAAGTACCCCCGTCACGCCAAGTGGCGTATAGGGAAAAATATGGTGTTAGTGACCCTATATTTTGCAGACCTTCAGCACATGATTTTTGGGGTAATGTGGTCGGTATTACGCCCGTGCTGCTTTACTTTCCCAGAAAAAAATCCGGTACCCATTTAAGGCTGGGTGAACCCGGAAGCCGTCGGTTGGGATCGAACCCTACCCCTTGTCTTTGTAGTCCAGTTCACTAACCACTGAGCTATCACGGCTCCCAATTTGTGGACAGATTAACTGTAATTCTGGCACAAGGAAAATCTAAACTCATTGTATTAACCTTGCATAGAAGCCCACTTGAATCGATACAAAGATTCGGATATAATCGATATACCCTCACGATTGCCCTCTTCTCCAAGAAAAGATCAGATATACGAATTGACAAAGCAGTAACAACATGTTGTGAGCAAACACAGCGGATATGAAATAACACGACATTAATACTAGCAACAAAGGTTAAAATATGTCAAACCTGTGCTTCTTCGCATACTTCTATACGGATCTAAAACTTGGACAACCTATTTAAGGCACAAGAAAATACTAAGCAGTTTTACTGCACGTTGCCTTCGAAAAATAATGAACATACAATGGGAGGACAAAGAAACAACTCAGATGTCCTGCAACGTTCTAGGTTTCCATCCACTGTAAGATATCCAGGAGTTGAAAATTGAATTGGCGGGGACACTCAGAGGGATGTACAAGAGCAAGATAAACTATCGCAGCGAGACCTGAGATTTTCGGCGCCTGTGTTGATTAGTATAGGAGTATACAACTCATAACTGAATGCAGACATCAGGGTCGGCGAACCCGAGCAGGTAAAGAACTTCTCAACTTCTGGAGTTGACTTTCACCTCAGAATTCATTCCTCTCTACTCATAGTTCTGGTACAAAGGTTCATGTACATGTCAGTTGTTCTACTGGCGCGACGAGTATGTTGTGAACAGATGAGTATGTTGTGAACAGATGAGTATGTTGTGAACAGTTGGGTAGCGTGTGAACAGCTGGATATGTTGTAAAGCGATATATATTTTGTGAACAGCTGGATATGTTGTAAACAGATGGATATGTTGTAAACAGCTGGGTATTGTGTGAACAGCTGGATATGTTTTGAAGAACTGGATATGTTGTAAACAGATGGATATGTTGTGAAGAACTGGATATGTTGTAAACAGATGGATATGGGAACCGCTGGGTATGTTAGAAGACCATTGCGACAGTGCATTAACAGGGGACAGTACTCTGTTTTCACATAGTAGATACGATGTCCGTAGTTAGGACAGCTACTTATATTGGTCAAAGTTGAGAGGATCAATCGGGAAAAGCAAACCCGGTCCCTAGAAATATGCTTAAGCGTGGCAGCTCTAAACGCGCAGCTCAATAAAGCAATACGATACGTCGCTAAAAGCGCCTTTTTCAGGTTGAACAATGCAAAGAAGAAAAGGAAAGGCTGCAACCAACAGATCGCAGTATGAACACAACTGACACATTCCAATAGTCTTAAAATGTGCATGACAACATACGAACTTTAGTCTAACAAGCCATGACACAAGTTGAAGTAATCACGTACTCGTTTCGCATGACAGCATCAAGAAGTGACTTTGGCCCATATTACCCTCGTCTATTGCAGGTCGCGGATAAAAAATAAAACTGTGTCAGCAATAAAAACTGACGAGAGGAACTTCAACGTTACTTGTTCAATAATAACATTTGTGATGATACAGAACTTATTGCGGTAAATAAAAGGGATTGTGCTTCTGATGATAGTTGTTGTAAAATCATTGTTGTAAATAAAAGGGTTTATATTTATGATAATATAGCACTTACTGCTGTAAATAAAAGGGATTACATTTATGATGATATAGCACTTATTGCTGTAAATAAAAGGGATTACATTTATAATAATATAGCACTTATTGCTGTAAATAAAAGGGATTACATTTATGATAATATAGCACTTATTGCTGTAAACAAAAGGGATTACGCTTCCGATGATACAGTACTTATTGCTGTTATTATTGGTCGTTTCAAATCTAAATGTTCACGATTAACATGAAATATCTCCTCTTTCCCTGCACTTACAAACTTGATTTTTTGCATCTGGCCTTGTTTTTCCAAGGTCCCACCGATTTCACAAAATTTAATGATGTAGGAAGTATGCTTCATCATGAAGCAGCACTTTCCTTTGATCTCAGTGAATTTACGGATCTTTTTGCTCCTGGAGAAAATAATTTACCGTACATTAATGGAAATCAGCTTCTCGACATAGGCGTCTCTACACAACTTGAAAGTTGGAGGCGTTTATCAACTGTTTACTTTCTATTGTTTACTTTCTTTAAAATACTATGAGAATGTCAATGTTATAGCCTTTACAGACGGTCTAAAACAAATCAGCGTATAAACAGTTCCATTAATGAAAACTATTTAAACAATATACAACAAAGAATACATTTAAAAAAATTAATTATCCGTTGCGAGCGATAACGAGCATGACATATCAAGCAAAGTTATTGTTTATGGGTACGCATGTGACTAAAGAGTCCGATGTAAGCACGGGATCCTCTTCACTGTAAAGAGCTACATTGTTCGTTTTTTGTCTTTCCATGTGACTTTCATTATTTTACGTAAACAAGACATATGAAAGTGATTTAGTTTCTTTGCATGCCTGCAGTACACATATCAAGAATCTTTACATTTTCAAAACGTTATCAACTTTAGCTAAAGATTGATCATGCGGACATATAAAAACGTCCATTATTATTTCATTTATTCTGAATCAGAGGAGTCTAACATATTGATTACTAATCTGGGCTGAACGAACGATAGTCCATCTTTTTTCCAATAGTCATTTTCTTCTTTTAAGACATGATCTTCACATTTGCACCAAAAATCTTTGTCAATCTGTGATAGAGCAGCATATGTCAGTCCTTTTATATCGCATAGTTTAAAACTTGTATTCTCAGCTGCCACCTGCCCTTTAATTTTTGCCCAAACGAGTTCAATGGGGTTTAATTGTGGATGATAAGGGGGCAGTCTCAAGCACGTATGACCATGCTGTTGAATGATTTTGTCTATTTGGAATACTTTGGTCTTTTGCGATTTCTTAACAAGTGACAGTAATTCAGGTTTCAAAAATCCCTCGTTAAATGGAATTCCTTCCTTTCTTAGCCAAATCTTTATAACATCTTTTGTACTGGTAGATGTAGGAATTTTGTCTTCTTCTGCCACAGCGTTGTGGTACGACGCGTTGTCCATTACCAGACAGGATGGTCTGTCTAGAATTGGAAGAAGAGTATTTTCAATCCACTCTCTAAATATATGGCCATTCATCTCGGTGTGATAGTCCCTGTTATCAGTATAATTAGAGGTGAATATAAGTTCTGCATTTTTCACCAACCCTTCTTTTCGGCTGCCTGCATGTGCCATTATAATACGCTGTCCTTTTCCAGTGGGTACACATCTTTTAATACTTCCATCTGATAACTGCCATTCCTTTGCACTTGTGTGGTGAGAATTTATCCAAGATTCATCTAGAAATACAATATCATAACCTTGGTTACGCATTTCCCGTACTTCACGTAAATATTTACTCCTCATAGAAACTAAGTGCGGCTTCTCGCAGATGACATTTCTACCACTATCGTACTTTCTAAACGTAAAACCGATGCTTCTAACAGTTCTCCATAATGTTGTTTTCGACACAACAATGTCATTTTCTGCTCTCAGTCGAATGTTCAGTTTTCTTAAAGTCACAGTTTCTTTGGAATCGAACATTTTACAAATTGCTCTTCTAATCACTTCCTTGTCAAAACTATCTACTACTTTCTTTCTTCCTAGCGTCCTAGTCTTGATTGAACTGGACACTCCGTTAGCTTTAAGCACTTGTTTGAAAAAGCGTTTGCTTATACCCAATGCGTGAATAGTTCTCTTTTCTGGCTTTGAGATGCTTCGATACAGTTTTCCACGCTTAGCTTCTATGCAAAAATATTTATACACCTTTATTGCCACTGATTGCAATGTAAGGAACTTTACTTTTATACCCATTGACTAACAGATCACAAATTTAACGAAATTACCCAATAATTAGGATACGCCGTTGCACATAAATCACAACAAAACGACAGGAAATGGGATGCACCGGATATAAAATTATAACTATGACGCGTTTTATGTGTTTTTTAGTGCTTAAAACAGGGAAATTGGCGCGCATTACGTTCAAGATGACAAGTCCGTGGGTGCTCACTCATATGAAGCGGTTATTCCTCCAAATATATGGTTTGACCAAAATGCCTTAAATTTGTATACTTCAAATAAAGAATATTTAAAACTATACGTTTGTTTGTGAGGAAATGAATGTACTTCTTGGGACCAAAAAATCACAAGACCATATGCAAAATTTCAGCATTATCAATCAATTGGTTGCAGAGATATGGAATTTTAAACACCTTCAAAATATTTTGAAACGACCTATAGAACGTTTTACGGCTCTGATGATACAGCACTTATTGCAAAACATAGAACGGATTTGCAAGCTGAAGTGAATAGATTAAGAAGAGCAGGAGAATACATGTTCTTAACATTTTAGACAGAGACAAGATAGATAGACAAACGGTGATATGTCTACATTTCGTTCACATGAAGTATTGTCTATATTTTTGTAATGCCATATTTTAAATAAATGTTACTGTTCTTTGTAGATTATGCAGAGGCCCTTATAGTTTTGCCTGTTGCGACTATGGGCCAAACTATATTCATTACAGTCTTGAAGTATGTGTTCAGCAGTCTGAGGTGCCAATCTTGAATTTTGTATACATGTGACTGTGGAGCCGAGTGTGTCCTGTTCAAGGCGTATAACTTGTTCCCATCTATTCATATTATGAAAGGTGTTTTGATGTGGAGCTTATGAACTTTGGATTCACTTGATTATTTATTTTTACTAATGGTATGTAAACAATCAACATCTTTTGGCCATGTAATGAGAAGAGAACAGCTGGAATATATTGTAACAACTGGGAAACTTGAGGGACGAAGAGATAGAGGGAAGCAAAGAGAAAAGATACCAGACAGCTTAAGAGAATGGTTTGGCAGAAGGTCAACAAAAGAAATGATAAATAATTGTCGTGATCGAAAGTTGTGGAGAGACATGATCACCTACGCCAGCAGGCCGCGTACTTGATGATGATGATGTATATGTAACTGGGTCATCTGGCTGTTCGAGAGATGATGATGATGATTACTTCTTCTTCTTTCCTTCCTCATTTGCCTTTAAGCATCTAGAGGAGATATATAGTTTGTGGTCTTTTGCTTTTTTTTTGTTGGCTTCTCCTGCTGTTGTTTCTAACATTCGATCAATCCATCTTTTTCTTCGTCGATCTGGTGTTCCCAAAGCGATGATTATTGCAGAAGCAGAAAACGCAATTCTAAGATTATTGTAAAAGTATTGGAATTAACAACCACTTTGAGAAGGGAACTAACAACCACTTTGAGAAGGGAACTAGCAACCACTTTGAGAAGGGAACTAACAACCACTTTGAGAAGGGAACTAGCAACCACATTGAGAAGGGAAATAACAATCACCTTGAGAAGGGAACTAACAACTATTTGGAGAATGGAACTAACAACTACTTTGATAAGGGAACTAACAACCACTTTGAGATGGGAACTAACAACCACTTTGTGACGGGAACTAACAACCACTTTGAGAAGGGAACAAACGACTGTAATGAGAAATGTAGTGTTGATGTCTATGTTTATAAACAAAAATGCAATAATAGCACATTTTAGAAGTCATGTGATCGGTGTTACGCCAGGCCGCCCCGTTTTTCTCAGAAAAATGTATGTCAGACTGGCAAGTAGAGATTGTGTGAGAGAGAGAGAGAGAGAGAGAGAGAGAGAGAGAGACTGTTAGGCACAATTAGACAGACTTTAACAAATGGCAGTCAGGTAATTGGGATTGTCACCAGACAGCCAAACACGTAAGAAAACCACAAAGATAGACATACATGACTATCTATCTTTCGTTCGTCTGCAGCACTGACTGTGTCTGCAATGTAGTTTCTTGTATAAATTTTACTGCTTTCTATAATTATTGCAGTGGCCCATATAGTTTTGACTATATTGATGTATCGATGGGCCAATGGGTACTCAGTCTACTATATTCAGTACAGTCTTGAAGTATGTGTTCAGCAGTCCGGGGTGCGTGTCCACATGTACATATGCCTGAGGTACCAATCTTAAATTTTATATACATGAGACCATGGAGTTGACTGTGTCCTGTTCTGACGCGTATAATGATAACTTGTTCCCATCTATTGAGGCGTATAATGATAACTTGTTCCAATCTATTGAGGCGTATAATGATAACTTGTTCCCATCTATTGAGGCGTATAATGATAACTTGTTCCAATCTATTGAGGCGTATAATGATAACTTGTTCCAATCTATTGAGGCGTATAATGATAACCTGCTCCCATCTATTGAGGCGTATAATGATAACTTGTTCCAATCTATTGAGGCGTATAATGATAACTTGCTCCTATTGGGGCGTATAATGATAACCTGTTCCCATCTATTGAGGCGTATAATGATAACTTGTTCCCATCTATTGAGGCATATAATGATAACTTGCTCCCATCTATTGAGGTGTATAATGATAACCTGTTCCCATCTATTGAGGCGTATAATGATAACCTGTTCCCATCTATTGAGGCGTATAATGATAACCTGTTCTCATCTATTGAGGCGTATAATGATAACTTGTTCCCATCTATTGAGGCGTATAATGATAACTTGTTCCCATCTATTGAGGCGTATAATGATAACCTGTTCCCATCTATTGAGGCGAATAATGATAACTTGTTCCCATCTATTGAGGCATATAATGATAACCTGCTCCCATCTATTGAGGCGTATAATGATAACCTGTTCCCATCTATTGAGGCGTATAATGATAACTTGTTCCCATCTATTGAGGCATATAATGATAACTTGTTCCCATCTATTGAGGCGTATAATGATAACCTGTTCCCATCTATTGAGGCGTATAATGATAACCTGTTCCCATCTATTGAAGCATATAATGATAACCTGTTCCCATCTATTGAGGCATATAATGATAACCTGTTCCCATCTATTGAGGCATATAATGATAACCTGTTCCCATCTATTGAGGCGTATAATGATAATCTGTTCTCATCTATTGAGGCGTATAATGATAACCTGTTCCCATCTATTGAAGTGTATAATGATAACCTGTTCCCATCTATTGAGGCGTATAATGATAACCTGTTCCCATCTATTGAAGTGTATAATGATAACCTGTTCCCATCTATTGAGGCGTATAATGATAACCTGTTCCCATCTATTGAGGCGTATAATGATAACCTGTTCCCATCTATTGAAGTGTATAATGATAACCTGTTCCCATCTATTGAAGTGTATAATGATAACCTGTTCTCATCTATTGAGGCGTATAATGATAACCTGTTCTCATCTATTGAGGCGTATAATGATAATCTGTTCTCATCTATTGAGGCGTATAATGATAACCTGTTCCCATCTATTGAAGTGTATAATGATAACCTGTTCCCATCTATTGAGACGTATAAAATGATAACCTGTTCCAATCTATTGAGGCGTATAACGATCGCTTGTTCCCATCTATTCATATTATGGTAGGCATCCTGATTTAAGTTTTGGGATCATCTAAGTGATTTGATTATCCGTTTTTTTCTAATGGTATGACGAGCATGTCTAAAAGGTATTTGTCTATGGGCATGAGTACATAGGTAGACAAACAGACAGGTATAGTATTATATAGCTAAATGGCAGTAGGTACAGAGATAGATTGTAAAACAGGCTTGATAAATAATATAGACTAATAGACAGTGACGTAGTTGACTAACAAATAACAAACACGCAGAGATTATGAATTAAAGGACAAATTTGCAGACATGCATGAATGCAGAAGGGCGGATAAGAGATTCATGTGGGTCGACAGACACACAGAAAGACACATATTTAGACAGACTAACTGTTATTCAACGATACAAGATTTCAATACGTCAGACAGACATGAACGAAAGGACAAATGATAGACATACAGATGATATACAGTAATAAGCCAGACATGAATAAAAGAACAAATGATAGGCTCACAGATGATATACAGTAACACATAAAGACAGAACAAGACATACACAAAAATACGTACATTGACAGATTGATAAAAAAACAAACGGAACGGATGAAAGTAGACAACCATAAAATGAGACAAATGAACACACAAACAGATAGAAGGTAACATGGATAAAAGACACACATTCACGATAATTTACTTGTACAAGCAGACACGTAGATCAACAAACACACACAATTACAGATTGATGTCTAAAAGACATACATACAAACATTCAAATGAATAATGAAACCGACAAACGAACAGAGAAAGACAGATATACAAACAAAGAAAAGGAAACAAACATACAGATAGACAATATAATGGATAAAAAGCAGCCACACAACAAACAAGGGGAAAACACATAGACAGACACAGTGATAAATGTAATAAGACATACAAACAAACAATTAGAAAAGCGTACAGATAGAAAAAATAATGGATAATTCATCATCATCAAGTACCAGGCCTGCTGGCATAGGTGGTCAAGTCCCTCCACAACTTTCGATCTCGACAGTTATTTATCATTTCTGTTGTTGACCTTCTGCCAAGCCATTCTCGTAAGCTGTTTGGTATTTTTTCTCTTTGCTTCCCTCTATCTCTTCGTCCCTCAATTTTTCCAGTTGTTACAATATATTCTAGTTGTTCTCTTCTCATTACATGGCCAAAAAATGATGATTGTTGCTTCCTAATATTGGAAATTAGCTCTCTTTTTGCTTTGACCTCTTTCAGAACATTTTCATTACTCTTCTTAGCTGCCCATGGTACTCTCAACATTCTTCTTTAAAAAAAAAAACATTTCTGCAGACTCCAGTGATTTTCTTCTCTGTTGTCCTATTGTCCATGATTCACATCCATATGTTAAGATTGGCTCTACATAACATTTAAGAACTGTTTTTCTTGTTTCTATTGTCAAAAACGGATTGCATGGTTTCTTCCTCATTTTTTGGAAAGCTGCTTTTTGGCGGTTCATGATTGTACAACGAAGTTACGATCAATGGATAAAAGGCATAGATAAAATATATTCGCCCCACTGCTCGAATTACTTCTTCATTTTACATTCAGTCAAATCTACACAAACACACATAAACAGAACTATCTCCCAACACCTGCACATTCAGCTGTATGAATCTCGGTGAATTTATCATTTATACAAATCTTACTACATGGTACAGTTATATATCGTGTCTTTGAAACGGCTTGTCGGGTACGTTAACTGGGACACTAATGCATTATTGGCCTTCAGACAACCGGGTGGATGTATCGCGAGGCTTGGTCGAGTCTGCCAGTGAATATGTGCATCTAGGAAAAGAAAAAAATAACCAAGTAACCAGAACTGACAATAGATATGCAAAAAGGGGCGGTGTATGTATATACTGTCTGTTCCTGATAAAGCTAATGTGTCTGTGTTTGGATTTACACCAGCTTACATCAATGGTTCTTAAATGGGAGGGATTTGGTCCCTTAGGTTGGTAGAGCTCATGTAAGAGGATGTTGTAGAGGACGCTGATTGAAAGTTGGGACTGTTTCTTCTCATTAAGATATCATGTTTTATAAGGCTGGTACCATTTCTTCGTTTATTCTCATTAAGATATCATGTTTTATAAGGCTGGTACCATTTCTTCGTTTATTCTCATTAAGATATCATGTTTTATAAGGCTGGTACCATTTCTTCGTTTATTCTCATTAAGATATCATGTTTTATAAGGCTGGTACCATTTCTTCGTTTATTCTCATTAAGATATCATGTTTTATAAGGCTGGTACCATTTTTTCGTTTATTCTCATTAAGATATGCTTTATAAGGCTGTGACCACTTCTCCATTTACTCTCATTAAGATATCATCTGGCTGGGACTATCTTCTTTTATTATTTGTTCTCATTGAGGTATCATGTTCTATAAGACTGGGGCCATTTATTCTCATTCAGACATCATGTTTTATAAGGCTGGGGCCTTTTCTTCATTTATTCTAATTGAGATATCATGTTTTATAATGCCGGAACCGAAAATTGTACTGTAGCGTTTGTGTATGGCTCTTTGCGTCATGATAGTGTCATTGATTTAATAATTTTGTGTTTTTCTTGGAAGATATAATGCACATGATTCTGGTATTATACATTGAAATTGAACAGAGAAAGCTGTATTTTAAATGTATACAAATTTTGTGGTTAAACATTTAATATTACATCCCCCGAAACTCGGAATTTTGCAAATTTTGTTATCTTCTTTTCTTTCACGAGCATTAACTATTATAATATCGTTGACATATAGATAACAAACCATGGATAGCTAAGAAGAGTAATAAAACGTTCTGATAGAGGCCAAAGCAAAAAGAAAGCTAATTTCCAATATTAGGAAGAAACAATAATCATTTTTTGGCCATGTAATGAGAAGAGAACAACTGGAATATATTGTAAGAACTGGAAAAATTGAAGGACGAAGAGATAGAGGAAAGCAAAGATAAAAAATACCGGACAGCTTAAGAGAATGGCTTGGCAGAAGGTCAACAACAGAAATAAATGTCGAGATCGAAAATTATGGAGAGACATGATCACCTACGCCAGCAGGCCCGGTACTTGATGATGATGATAGATAACAAAATATGTTCAGCTGTGTGTTTAGTGTCAACATTGAAACCACTCCCATATAGGATCAGTTTTAAAGAATGTGTGGAATGTACTAGACTCGGGACATCCATAAAAGATGAAAAATGTCCAAGTTTAAAACTTGGAAAAAAATTAAATGCCCCTTTCGGATAAAAACAAACAACTGTGTCAAGGACAAACATGGATGCAAAACTGCAGACGAAACATAAACGGAGATTTCTCAGCTTGCTGGAGTTTACAGTAAAATCTGCTCCGTTATCTAAATGTTATATCAACCCTCCCCTCACCAAATTTTAACATTGCTGCGCCAACCGTTCTCAAAACTCACGTGGTGGGCAAAAGAGCGAGAGAGAGAGAGAGAAAGAGAGAGAGAGAGAGAGAGAGAGAGAGAGAGAGAGAGAGAGAGAGGAAAAGAAAGATTAGCAGCTCAAAAAAAAGATATTAACAATTTTGAGCTGAAATAGATCACGGCTGTGTTTTAATCTGAAAGTGGCATTTTCGTTCAAATCTTGGAAACCTGCAGCATTTATGGATGAAGATTTCCTGAGCTTGGTACATTGCATTCATTCTTACAATTGATATTTCATGGAAGTGGTTTCAATTTGTGACATCAGACACAAAAGATCAAATTTAAATCTAAAGTAATCTTTTCTGTATGAATGATATTCTGGTCGTTTATGCTCGTAATAAAAAAGAAACCAAAAATTGGTAAGGATTAGAGTTTCGAGATATGCAAATATTCACTGTTTAACTGCTATATGCAATATTCAATGTTTAACTACTATATGCAATATTCAATGTTTAACTACTATATGCAATATTCAATGTTTAACTGCTATATGCAATATTCATTGTTTAACTGCTATATGCAATATTCAATGTTTAACTACTGTATGCAATATTCAATGTTTAACTACTATATGCAATATTCAATGTTTAACTACTATATGCAATATGCAATGTTTAACTGCTATATGCAATATTCAATGTTTAACTACTATATGCAATATTAAATGTTTAACTACAAAAGTGTTTCCATTTCAAAATATAGCTTATTCTAATCACGTTATATAACAGAAGAAGTATGTGTATTTTATATTTCTGGAAAGGCACACATGAGCAAATGAACTAAAGTTTCAATGGCAAACAGCTGTGATTTGCTGCTTCGCGCCGAACAAGTTTTAACATTACAAGTTAATCATATAAAGGCTACATGCAAGCATACAGGATGTCAAAAGGATGCACGTATTTCAACGCCTCACACTTGAAGGATTACATAACAAATGCACTGGCATTTCTGGGCCAGCAAAATTGTGATAGATAAAAAAAAATTATGCAAGCAAGATGTGAAGTTAACTGGGAAGAAAATAGAACCAAATGTGATTTATTATTTAGTTCCAAAAAGGGCGTTGGCGCCACATCAGATTGACTGTATGAATGTATTATGATGAAGGTGTACTGATTTTACCAAGAAGAAAGCTCTTTTGTTTTCAAGGTTTCTTTCTTACTTCTTTTCTTTCTTTCTTTCTTTTTTTCCTTCTTTATTTTTTTTCTTTATTTACCTTCCTTCCTTTCATTCTTTCTTTCTCTCATTATTCTTTTCATTCTTTCTTTCTGTCATTCTGTCGCCCACGACAACTAAAAAAAAACATCAACCCCCTTCATTACTCGTATTTTAAAAAAAAAAAGAACGTTAAATGAGCGTAGACGCAGTCTGTTGCGACATACAGCAAAGCTACCATATTTCCGCCTTTCGGACCAACATATCCACCGAATTCTGCACGGTATTTTTTAGTCCCGGGTTATCTTTCCTCTGAATTTCTACTCACTTGGCCACACTGGTTAGTCTGTTTTTAGGGACACTGCAAATGGGTAGATTAAGATCGGGATAGTTGTAACTCACTGATCCTGGCGCAAGCAGTAAGTTCTAGCTATTTTCAACTGTGCTGGTAACAGATCTATTCCCTGAAGGGTTTAATTTCATTTGTTTTCTTCACAAACTAACATGGCAGCTAAAAATATACGGTACTACATATAAAGATGTTCCATAACATAACATCGTTGAAGAGTGAAGTATAACATAACATAGGTTGAAGAGTGAAGTATAACATAACATAACATCGTTGAAGATGAAGTATAACATAACATAGGTTGAAGAGTGAAGTATTACATAACATAACATCGTTGAAGATGAAGTATAACATAACATAGGTTGAAGAGTGAAGTATTACATAACATAACATCGTTGAAGATGAAGTATAACATAACATAGGTTGAAGAGTGAAGTATTACATAACATAACATCGTAGAAGAGAGAAGTATAACATAACACCGTTGAAGAGTGAAGTATTACACCTCGTAACTGTATTCTGAGGTGAGTGGGTCACTACTCTTCCACGCTGCAATTGCGTTCCCCCAACTTCGACAACCAGGCACCCACTACTTCTTCAGCTGGGTCGACTGGAGACTGTGTGGAATTGAGCCACGGTCAGCGACTGTATGGTCTATAGATAAGACGTCAGCCTGGCGTTACCCATACAATTTGCCGCTGGACATTGAAAAATTAAGGCTCGGGCATAATTTTTCCTTCGCATTTAGACTTTGAGAAAACCCCCTACTTACATACTCGATTAAATCACAGCCAACTACAGATTTTGTTTCGTTTCTAGTATTTTTAATTTTTAATGGACATCAGTATGTAAAAATAACTTAGCAGAAGTAGTCTGAAGTAGAACAGATCCTACACTCGATAAGAAGGAGGCAACCCACCCCACCCCCCTTTTTTTCCCCAAGACAAGACAAACAAAGTAAGGTCCAGACTGCCGAAGATGGAGTGAGCCAGTCATGGAGCAGATTTCAAGAAAAAATCAGAACACACGAGCAAATACGAGTATTAACAATGCGATTTATTTGTCTTAAGTTATAATGTTGTTTCTATTAATATTCTAGCAACAGGACAGAAGATCTAATTCGTATGATCAAAGACTTGAACGCAGACCAAGGAAAGAAGATGGAGAAGAAACACTTGGAAAAGTGAAGTTACAATATTTAGGTTACAGTTGAAAATTAAAAATGTAAAAGATAAAAATGAAGTTACAAAAAAAAAGAAAGATAAAAATGAAGTTACGCGAATATAAAAGTTAAAGGTGAGGTTACAAGAATATACAAGTTAAAGATGAGGTTACAAGAATATACGAGTTAAAGATGAGGTTACAAGAATATAAAAGTTAAGGATGAGGTTACAAGAATATACGAGTTAAAGATGAGGTTACAAGAATATAAAAGTTAAAGGTGAGGTTACAAGAATATAAAAGTTAAAGATGACGTTACAAGAATATAAAAGTTAAAGATGAGGTTACAAGAATATAAAAGTTAAAGGTGAGGTTACAAGAATATAAAAGTTAAAGATGAGGTTACAAGAATATAAAAGTTAAAGATGAGGTTACAAGAATATAAAAGTTAAAGATGACGTTACAAGAATATAAAAGTTAAAGATGAGGTTACAAGAATATAAAAGTTAAAGATGAGGTTACAAGAATATAAAAGTTAAAGATGACGTTACAAGAATATAAAAGTTAAAGATGAGGTTACAAGAATATAAAAGTTAAAGATGAGGTTACAAGAATATAAAAGTTAAAGATGAGGTTACAAGAATATAAAAGTTAAAGATGAGGTTACAAGAATATAAAAGTTAAAGATGAGGTTACAAGAATATAAAAGTTAAAGATGAGGTTACAAGAATATAAAAGTTAAAGATGAGGTTACAAGAATATAAAAGTTAAAGATGAGGTTACAAGAATATAAAAGTTAAAGATGAGGTAACAAGAATACAACAGAAGACGACGAACATGAACGCTTTGTGGTTGCGACAAAGCAGGTTTCTTTCTGAAATAGTAGACGTTCATAAACAACAAACAATAAAGTAAAGTAAAGTAAAGTAAAGTAAAGTAAAGTAAAGTAAAGTAAAGTAAAGTAAAGTAAAGTAAAGTAAAGTAAAGTAAAGTACGAGACAAGTCTTAATCGGCGTCTTAGAACGCGAGTTCTCACCCATATGTGCTCGGTTCCCTATCCAGAAGTGGTCGGGGACTTCTGGGTAGTGTCGCTTCAAGCATCGAAACTCAATATGGGAGGCGGCATTCCTCACCTTCCCAGAGTACTACCCTGCTACCCATTTCTACCAGAAGCTGGGTCGACCGCGGGGGTATTTTTTTTTCTTTTCCATCCACGAGTACAATTCACACTGCTCCCAGCGGGAATCGAACATGGTCTGTCCGAACGTCGGTAGCCCAGTCGGGTGGTTTTCCCAACTAGGCTACCGAGGCCCCCAAACAACAAACAATACAAAGGCAATGCGACGAGAAAACAAAACATATGTACATACAGAAGCAAAGAAGAAAGACAGAGGTTAAAGGGAGGGGGAAAAAAGAAAAGACTTGACGCATAAAAGAATGCACAAACAAAAAGAAAACGTTTAAAAAATATAAGGCTTAATTTTCATTCCGTCTCCCTTGTGAATTCATGCATCAGCAAAGATTAGAATTCCCATTAATTTCATTTCTCTCAAGTCAACTCCGCGGGTAGATTTCAATACAGTTGAGGGTAACATGACAGCAATGCAGCTTTCAGATAAGATATTTCATTCTTGAAGTTTCTCCCACAAGCTTTGAATACTAATTCTTAGTTAATGTCAGGTTCTGGCACTGTTATCAAAGCGCTGACAAGAAAGTAGTGTTTATTATTATATGTTTTTATATGTTGCATTATCTCTGCTATTGTCCTTTCGGTTCACAAAGGTTAGTAGGTTGTAAACATTAGGTCACTATACCCTGATTTGATCAAAATAGAACGACATAAGAAGATATGTGCCGCGTTTCATTTATTTAGGAGTTGTTCTACGTTTGATGGTAAATGAGATGTTCTTGTTCTATATCAAAAACTTTCTTCTTTACAACTTTCTATGAGCTTATATCACGATCAATCAATCATTTTTTTATCTTGTGTTTGTCGCTTTCCTCGCCGGCTGTTGCACGTATTCTGTGGGCGTAATTTGAGTTATGCCGTAGTCTACATAAAACTACGATACATTTGCGCCTTTTGGTTGAACACATCCGACTTCAGTCTGACATTATTGAGTGTGGATTGCCTTCTCTCTAAGATCCCTACTACTGGCTAGACTAGTTAGCCTTTGGGAGATGGAGCAGGATTTTGATTAGGTCTGTTGTACTGACCTTGACGCAGGGTCAGCTATGAGTCGGTTACCGTTTTCAGCCCATATGCTGTCAAGGATGATGACCACACTAACTCAGTCTTCAACTTTTGGCTATACGCGTTTTCATTTGATGGATTTCATTTCTCAGATAAGGAATTTATATATTGGTTATTGGTTATGGAAGGCCTCGGTATCACTGCAAACGAATTAAAATCCATAATTGCTCAACCGTCGGAATTTATATATATTTTTATTGTAGTGTCGTCCAATGAAGACGCAAGGGTGGCGAGAATTTTTCTTTTCGAATTCATGTTTCTTTGTGGCTTTATCCTCACCATGTCTTTGGGTAGTGAGATCTGATGTTTAGCCCTCTCTGTGTAGTGAGATCTGATGTTTAGCCCTCTCTGTGTAGTGAGATCTGATGTTTAGCCCTCTCTGTGTAGTGAGATCTGATGTTTAGTCCTCTCTGTGTAGTGAGATCTGATGTTTAGCCCTCTCTGTGTAGTGAGATCTGATGTTTAGCCCTCTCTGTGTAGTGAGATCTGATGTTTAGCCCTCTCTGTGTAGTGACATCCGATGTTTAGCCCTCTCTGTGTAGTGAGATCTGATGTCTAGCCCTCTCTGTGTAGTGAGATCTGATGTCTAGCCCTCTCTGTGTAGTGAGATCCGATGTCTAGCCCTCTCTGTGCAGTGAGATTCGATGTCTAGCCCTCTCTGTGCAGTGAGATTCGATGTCTAGCCCTCTCTGTGTAGTGACATCCGATGTCTAGCCCTCTCTGTGTTGTGAGATCCGATGTCTAGCCCTCTCTGTGTTGTGAGATCCGATGTCTAGCCCTCTCTGTGTTGTGAGATCCGATGTCTAGCCCTCTGTGTTGTGAGATCCGATGTCTAGCCCTCTCTGTGTTGTAAGATCCGATGTCTAGCCCTCTCTGTGTTGTGAGATCCGATGTCTAGCCTTTTCAGATAACGGCAGAAACAGGAGGCCCATTATGTACTTCGTGCACGTTAAAGAACTCTTGGCAGCTGAAAATCAAAAAGTTTAGGCCGACAAAGGCCATGTTCCGGGCAAAACTTACTAAATTATAAATAAATCCATGCTACAGTTGGACCTAAAAGAGCTTATGCCGTAGTTTATCGTAAACTAAAGACACATCACATACACATCCACTTAACGGATGAAAGCTGAGAAGAGGAGATGTAATATCTTGCCTACATCTTACATAGGAAATTAAAGTTTCATTGAGAGATATAATATTGCTTTTGTCATAGCCGCTACAGCACACGCCAAAAGAAATAAGGTCAAGCGGCACCGAAAGTGAACGCAGCAGTACTGTCCTTCATCATACGATAGCATCATTCATCGTAAGCAATCGGAATATCGAAACACGATCCGGATGGAAAACACAGCTCACAGTGTGCACAGAGCACTAAACTCAGTAGCTCCGACAGGAAGCTGCTGGAATATGAGGAAACTGAAACAAGAATCATTTTTCATTCTGAGCCGCAATGGTTCCTACTGGCTATCCGCCATATTGACCGGAAGTCCCAGAATAAACTCTATCAAGGTAACACAATATGACAATCTCCATTATAAGACACGGAATTCCTAAGTCATATTAATCGCATGTAGTGGTTACCTCCTTTGACTTTGAAGGGCCACCACTATTTTCGCTGCCTCATTTCACTGCGCAAAAATCCAGCTCGAGATGGAACGATATCCACCAATTTTGGAACCACTGGTCTACAACATCCTATTTAAGTTACCCTTGGAGGCGAAGGCGCGTCTCCCAGCACCAGAGCTGGAAGTTGTCAGCAACCCACAGCTGATGGCTTGCGCCAGGATCGGTGAACCAGAACCATCCAGACCCTGCTCCACCTCTCCGTGGTGCCTCTAGTAACAGACTAACCTGTCTAGTCTGGCCAAGCGAGTAGGGATCGAAGAGGGAAGACAACCCGGTACTCAAAAATGTCATGCTGAAGTCGGATGTGTTGGGCCGAAAGGCGCAAATATCACTGTTATACTGTAAACCACAACACAACGCAGACACGCCCACTTAGCGTCCTTTTAAGGGCGGATGATGACGAGGTACACTCCTTAAGTCATCGGGCGAACGCAAGCAGCAAGTTACCCAAACAACTGTTGAAGATACAGTTTGAAAATAATTTTTTCTCAAGAAAATATGTTTTATTTATTTATTTCTATTTTGAAAAGCAAACTTTTTATGTGAACTTCTATAATATAGAAACCATATGCCATAAAGAGAAACGCGGGAAGGGTTAACTATGTCGTAAAATTATATTTGCATATTGTCAGCGCATGATATTAGAACAAGGTAATGTAGCGGTTCTCAAAATACAGATCTAATCTATAAGGACAAAGAAGGAAAGACTCGATCATAATTTGTGGTGCATTTTAAGATTAATTAATAAGATCAAAAATGAATTTCAATGCCCGTAGTAAAAAATAAATTCAAGTGTTCTTGTGTGTGATTTCGAATGGATTAATTTGTGATTTATTTGTGATTTACAGTTTGTGCGATACAGAGGCTATGAGAATAAGCAAATTAAGACACCCATTAAACATTAAGATCAAAGTTAAAGAATTAAAACAATTAAAAGAATTCAAGTATTTGGGCACAATGTTCACAGAAGATGGAAAACTAGACAGAGAAATTGACATGAGAATACAAAAAGCAAATGCTGTCACATACCAGCTTTTACATTGCTAAGACATCCAAACATTTCTATGCCAGCTAAACAGCAAAAGATAAATAGCATTTTTATACCAACTTTGTGCTATGAAAGTCAAACATGGACCCTTTCTAATCACAATTAAGAAAGATCAATACATGTAAGATGCGATACTTGAGAAAAGTAACAAACAACACAAGAAGAGATAGAATACCAAATGAAACCATACAAAAAAATGGTAGGAACAAAACCCTGCCAAGAATATATAGAACAACACAACTTAAATGGTTTGGCCACGTGGTCAGAATGAATCCTTACCAATCACCATTAATGGCGTTCTTCTCAAGAATAAACGGAAAAAGACCAAGAGGAAGACCCAGAAGATGATGGATAGATGCAGTGACAGAGACATGTAACAACAAAGGAAAATCACTAATTCAGACAGTTCGAGCAGTTCAAGAACGACAAATGATATAACCACGACACCTTTTAGGTATCAGTAAAAAGAGAAAAGAAGAGGAAGTATAAGATTAAACATCATTGCTTCGGCAGAAGTGTTTGTAGCCACTCACCCTTTAGGTTAGTGCTCAGTGTCTTCCGTTATGCCTGTTAGTGCTCTAACACGTTCATTCTACTAGTGTAATGATCTGTCTTCCGTTATGTCTCTAACACGTTCATTCTACTAGTGTAATGATCTGTCTCCCGTTATGTCTTTAACTCGTTCATTATGTCTAGTAGTGTAATGATCTGTCTTCCGTTATGTCTCTAACACGTTCATTCTACTAGTGTAATGATCTGTCTTCCGTTATGTCTTTAACTCGTTCATTATGTCTAGTAGTGTAATGATCTGTCTTCCGTTATGTCTCTAACACGTTCATTCTACTAGTGTAATGATCTGTCTTCCGTTATGTCTCTAACACGTTCATTCTACTAGTGTAATGATCTGTCTTCCGTTATGTCTGTTAGTGCTCTAACACGTTCATTCTACTAGTGTAATGATCTGTCTTCCGTTATGTCTCTAACACGTTCATTCTACTAGTGTAATGATCTGTCTTCCGTTATGTCTCTAACACGTTCATTCTACTAGTGTAATGATCTGTCTTCCGTTATGTCTCTAACTCGTTCATTATGTCTAGTAGTGTAATGATCTGTCTTCCGTTATGTCTCTAATTCGTTCATTATGTCTAGTAGTGTAATGATCTGTCTTCCGTTATGTCTTTAACTCGTTCATTATGTCTAGTAGTGTAATGATCTGTCTTCCGTTATGTCTTTAACTCGTTCATTATGTCTAGTAGTGTAATGATCTGTGTCTTCCGTTATGTCTCTAACTCGTTAACATGTCTAGTAGTGTAATGATCTGTGTCTTCCGTTATGTCTCTAACTCGTTAACACGTCTACTAGTGTAATGATCTGTCTTCCGTTATGTCTCTAACTCGTTCATTATGTCTAGTAGTGTAATGATCTGTCTTCCGTTATGTCTTTAACTCGTTCATTATGTCTAGTAGTGTAATGATCTGTCTTCCGTTATGTCTTTAACTCGTTCATTATGTCTAGTAGTGTAATGATCTGTCTTCCGTTATGTCTCTAACTCGTTCATTATGTCTAGTAGTGTAATGATCTGTCTTCCGTTATGTCTCTAACTCGTTCATTATGTCTAGTAGTGTAATGACCTGTCTTCCGTTATGTCTCTAACTCGTTCATTATGTCTAGTAGTGTAATGATCTGTCTTCCGTTATGTCTCTAACTCGTTCATTATGTCTACTAGTGTAATTATCTGTCTTCCGTTATGTCTTTAACTTGTTCATTATATCTACTAGTGTATTTATCTGTGTCGCCCATCATATTAACTGATGCTATTTTGCGTCCGTTATGAAAAGAGCGCGAACAAACGTAATTTCAGTTGTGCCGGGATTTGCAAAGCGATGGTGTGTGTGTGTATATATATATATATATATATATATATATATATATATATATATATAATTATTTCGACCTAGTATATCCGATTACAGTACAATTTGCTTTACCACATTTACTTTCCATTTACTCTCTCCTCAAGCTTAGTTACGGGCCCATCGCCACGTGCATGTGATCTCATCAAAACTTTGTTGCATTCACTAATGACAGTTCTACCCACTACCGAAGTGAAAATGTTGAAGACACATGGCGGGAAACTGCCTAAGAAATAAGATCAGAAATGAGGAACTGACAAAATATTCTGGGAATAATTCCTGCTACTGAATACATGAAGAAACAAGAGATAAGATGGTTTGACCACGTGATATGATAGAAAGTAGATATAAAAGGCGGGTTCTGCACCACCACCCATGCTAGACTCCAAGCCGCCCACCGAGACTCCCAGCATAGACAATCCACGTTCCGTAATTTAAATTTCATTACGTAGAGAAAATGTGTGTGATTCCGGTTGTGTTCCAACACAAATCTGTATTTTTAAGCATGATAATATAACCAGCTATTGTTAATGCAATTTTAGAACACTTAGAAAGATATAAACACAACATTAGTAATTATCAATAAACGAGAACACCACGACCAAGGGCCGACCACGAAAAAGATGGATTGATGAAACATCGACAAAAACACAAGGAAACATAACAGCAGCAGAGGCCAAGAGAAGAGCAAAAGATGGATTGATGATACATCGGACAAAAACACAAGGAAACATAACAGCAGCAGAGGCCAAGAGAAGAGCAAAAGATGGATTGATGAAACATCGGACAAAAACACAAGGAACATAACAGCAGCAGAGGCCAAGAGAAGAGCAAAAGATGGATTGATGAAACATCGGACAAAAACACAAGGAAACATAACAGCAGCAGAGGCCAAGAGAAGAGCAAAAGACCGCAAACTTATCTCCAAAATGAGGAAGGAAATAAGAAGACAACGAAAGTTCTATATTCAAACACAAGTTGGAAAAAAGACAAGTTAGACCAAAAAAGAGAAGTGTTGCTCATAAACAAAACCACTAGACTTTGTTTATCTACTAATGAACTGTAACATAAGCTAAACTCAGATGACGAGATACGGCCAATGATCACATCTCCATACAGAGCTTACATTCTCTAAAATGAAGAATACTCTAATTAGAATCACATCTCAATACAGAGCTTACATTCTCTAAAATGAAGAATACTCTAATTAGAATCACATCTCCATACAGAGCTTACATTCTCTAAAATGAAGAATACTCTAATTAGAATCACATCTCCATGCAAAGCTTACATTCTCTAAAATGAAGAGCAGTCTAATTAGAATCACATCTCCATACAAAGCGTACATTCTCTAAAATGAAGACCACTCTAATTAGAATCACATCTCCATACAAAGCTTACATTCTCTAAATGAAGAGCGCTCTAATTAGAGTCACATCTCCATACAAAGCGTACATTCTCTAAAATGAAGAACACTCTAATTAGAATCACATCTCCATGCAAAGCTTACATTCTCTAAAATGAAGAGCACTCTAATTAGAATCACATCTCCATACAAAGCTTACATTCTCTAAAATGAAGAACACTCTATTAGAATCACATCTCCATACAAAGCTTACATTCTCTAAAATGAAGAACACCCTAATTAGAATCACATCTCCATGCAAAGCTTACATTCTCTAAATGAAGAACACTCTAATTAGAATCACATCTCCATGCAAAGCTTACATTCTCTAAAATGAAGAACACTCTAATTAGAATCACATCTCCATACAAAGCTTACATTCTCTAAAATGAAGAACACTCTAATTAGAATCACATCTCCATGCAAAGCTTACATTCTCTAAAATGAAGACCACTCTAATTAGAATCACATCTCCATGCAAAGCTTACATTCTCTAAAATGCAGAACACTCTAATTAGAATCACATCTCCATGCAAAGCTTACATTCTCTAAAATGAAGAATACTCTAATTAGAATCACATCTCCATGCAAAGCTTACATTCTCTAAAATGAAGAACACTCTAATTAGAATCACATCTCCATACAAAGCTTACATTCTCTAAAATGAAGAACACTCTAATTAGAATCACATCTCCATACAAAGCTTACATTCTCTAAAATGAAGAACACTCTAATTAGAATCACATCTCCATGCAAAGCTTACATTCTCTAAAATGAAGACCACTCTAATTAGAATCACATCTCCATACAAAGCTTACATTCTCTAAAATGAAGAACACTCTAATTAGAAAAACAATCTAAAATTAAATGGTTTCTCTTCTGGTGTTACACACGATAAAATCGCAAAAAGGAAAAAAAAATGGACTGTGCAAATAGTAGCACTAAATATAACTCGAGAACCAATAACTCAAGGTCAGACAACCCCCCCCCCCAATAGTAGCACTAGAATATAACTCGAGAACCAATAACTCAAGGTCAGACACCCCCCCCCCCCAATAGTAGCACTAAAATATAACTCGAGAACCAATAACTCAACGTCAGACACACCCCCCCCCCAAATAGTAGCACTAAAATATAACTCGAGAACCAATAACTCAAGGTCCGACACCCCCCCCCCCCAATAGTAGCACTAAAATATAACTCGAGAACCAATAACTCAAGGTCATACACCCCCCCCCCCAATAGTAGCACTAAAATATAACTCGAGAACCAATAACTCAACGTCAGACACCCCCCCCCCCAAATAGTAGCACTAAAATATAACTCGAGAACCAATAACTCAACGTCAGACACCCCCCCCCCCAATAGTAGCACTAAAATATAACTCGAGAACCAATAACTCAAGGTCAGACACCCCCCCCCAATAGTAGCACTAAAATATAACTCGAGAACCAATAACTCAAGGTCAGACCCCCCCCCCCTCCAATAGTAGCACTAAAATATAACTCGAAAACCAATAACTCAAGGTCAGACCCCCCCCCCCCCCCAATAGTAGCACTAAA
The DNA here is from genome assembly GCA_032433765.1 of Megaustenia siamemsis. Lineage (NCBI taxonomy): Eukaryota > Metazoa > Mollusca > Gastropoda > Stylommatophora > Ariophantidae > Megaustenia > Megaustenia siamemsis. Next base: position 65,861,608 of record JAVIAB010000156.1, read on the forward strand.
ATATAACTCGAGAACCAATAACTCAAGGTCAGACCCCCCCCCCCCCCCAATAGTAGCACTAAAATATAACTCGAGAACCAATAACTCAAGGTCAGACACCCCCCCCCCCCCCTCCCACACACACACAAAATAATAAAAATTAATAAATATAAATACAATTTTTTTTTTAAAAGTACATACGAGCACTTAAAACAAAGAGAAACACACTCCCTATGTCTTAGTTCGAAAGTCTGCTATTCTATCTTCGTTATTATTTATTTATATAAGTTTTTTTTCCTTTAACAGATGTGTTTATGTGGCACGTCAAAAGCTTCCAATGACTTGTTTTTACTTTCTGTACAAATATTTCTTAAAACAATTTTGGAATGCAGACCTGGAAAAGTTGTTTGAGTATTTTTATTGAAATTTAATGGAGTCACGAGAAATCTATGTTCCTCTACCTTAAAAATATACATGTAACTTTCCTATGTGATGTAGCCATCGGATGCCTCTATTCTTGTCACTTTTATCTAGAGAAAGTGATACTTTGGTAGTTATTTGAGAGAATGTGTTACTTTGGTAGTTATTAGAGAGAAAGTAATACTTTGATTGTTACTGGAGAGAATGTGATACTTTGATGGTTATTAGAGAGAATGTGATACTTTGATGTTTACTAGAGAGGATGTGATACTTTGATGGTTATTAGAGAGAATGTGATACTTTGATGGTTACTAGAGAGAATGTGATACTTTGATCGTTATTAGAGAGAAAGTAATACTTTGATCGTTATTAGAGAGAAAGTGATACTTTGATCGTTATTAGAGAGAAAGTGATACTTTGATGGTTACTAGAGAGATTGTGATACTTTGATGGTTACTAGAGAGAATGTGATACTTTGATCGTTATTAGAGAGAAAGTGATACTTTGATGGTTACTAGAGAGATTGTGATACTTTGATGGTTACTAGAGAGAATGTGATACTTTGATCGTTATTAGAGAGAAAGTGATACTTTGATGGTTACTAGAGAGAATGTGATACTTTGATGGTTATTAGAGAGAAAGTGATACTTTGATCGTTATTAGAGAGAATGTGAGACTTGGTGTTTCTAAGGGAGATTTTCGCTGTTCTTACAGTGAGACTTGGTGCTTGTAAGGGAAACATTTGGTTGCCTTTATACATAGATAACATATCGCGTAGGGCTGCTGTAAAGCTAAATTAAACGTGGTTAAATAAACATAAAATTATATAACGCAGCTTTACTAAAAAAAAAAAAAAAACAGGACAAAATAAAACACGTTTCAGTCAAGGACTTCATCAGTGAAACAATAAAAATAAAGAACGTGCAAGTCCACTTCCATTACAGCGAATTAGTGCTTATAAAAGAACAAGGGAGATTTCCTTTGAGCAATATTTCTCTTACTTGTTCTCTTATAACCACCAAATCTCACTCACTCACTCACTCACTCACTCAAATACACACACATACACACACACACACTCTCTCTCACTGTATGTATAATCAAATTATTCCCTCTGACATTTACTCGAAGTATCAAGTGGCCCCATTTCTTGTATTTACTCAGTGCATCAAGTCATTAACTCTCTGGTAAATACTCAACGTATCAAGTCATTCATCACCTTTCTGGTATTTACTAGAGTTATCAAGTAATGCCCTTTCTGGTATTTACTAGAGTTATCAAGTAATGCCCTTTCTGGTATTTACTAGAGTTATCAAGTCATGCCCTTTCTGGTATTTACTAGAGTTATCAAGTCATGCCCTTTCTGGTATTTACTAGAGTTATCAAGTCATGCCCTTTCTGGTATTTACTAGAGTTATCAAGTAATGCCCTTTCTGGTATTTACTAGAGTTATCAAGTAATGCCCTTTCTGGTATTTACTAGAGTTATCAAGTCATGACCTTTCTGGTATTTACTAGAGTTATCAAGTAATGCCCTTTCTGGTATTTACTAGAGTTATCAAGTCATGCCCTTTCTGGTATTTACTAGAGTTATCAAGTCATGCCCTTTCTGGTATTTACTAGAGTTATCAAGTCATGACCTTTCTGGTATTTACTAGAGTTATCAAGTAATGCCCTTTCTGGTATTTACTAGAGTTATCAAGTAATGCCCTTTCTGGTATTTACTAGAGTTATCAAGTCATGCCCTTTCTGGTATTTACTTGGAGTATCAAGCAATGATCTTTCTGGTATTTACTCGAGGTATCAAGTCATTCCCTCTCTGGTATTTACTCAAGGTATCAAGTCACTCGAGGTATCGTGTCATATCCTTTCTGATATTTACTCCAGATATCAAGTGTTTCCATTACTGTTATTTACTTGGAATATCAAGCAATGAATTTAAATATTTGGGAACTTTGTTAACCTCAGACGGAAGATGTATAAAAGAGGTGAGATGCTGGCAAAAGCAGCTCAGGCAAAAGCAGCTTTCCAGAAAATTAAGAAGATACTATGCAATCCATTTTGACAACAGAAACAAGAAAAAGATTTCTTAAATGTTATGTAGAGCCAGTCTTAACATATGGATGTGGATCATAGACAATAGGACAACAGACAAGAAAATCACTGGAGTCTGTAGAAATGTGGTTTTATAGAAGAATGTTGAGAATACCATGGCCAGCTAAGAAGAGTAATGGAAATGCTCTGAAAGAGGTCAAAGCAAAAAGAGAGCTAATGTCCAATATTAGGAAGAAGCAGTCATCATTTTTTGGCCATGTAATGAGAAGAGAACAACTGGAATATATTGTGACAACTGGAAAAATTGAGGAACGAAGAGATGGAGGGAAGCAAAGAGAGAAAATACAAGACAGCTTAAGAGAAAGGCTTGGCAGGAGGTCAACAACAGAAATGATAAAGGACTGTCGCGATTGAAAGTTGTGGAGAGACATGATCACTTACGTCAGTAGGCCCGGTACTTGATGATGATGATGATGATGATGATGATGATGATCAAGCAATGATCGTTCTGATATTTATTGCTGATATGAAGTCATTTCCTCTCTGGTATTTTCTCGAGGTAAAAGTCATATCCTTTCTGATATCTGCTCCTGATATCAAGTCTTCCCCTTCCTGGTATTTGGTCCAGGTATCACCACTTCATTTTTCATGGTTAAACCACAAAAGTAAATGTATTGGCGATATCTAGTCATCATTATGACATACGTGACTCTCATCATCATCATTGAGTGCCGTCTCCGCATCGAAGGTTGGCTACCATGGAGCGCCATTCCACTCTTGTCTCTTGCTTTGATGATGCAGATTGTCATAAATTGACTTGTCCATTTTTTGATGTTACTCGTCCATGTTAGTCTTGGTCTGCCTCTGCCTCTTTTACCTTGTATTTTCCCTTCCAATATTACTTTTAGTAGGCAATTGTGTTTTTTAACATGCCCCAAAAATTTCATTTGTCTTGTTCTATTTGTGTTCAGCAGTTCTCTTTTCATTTTTAGTTGTTTTAAAACTTCATCGTTTTTCTTTTCTTTCCATCCAATTCTACCTATTCTTCTATATATCCACACTTCAAATCCTTCAATTTTATGTTCTGTTTTCTGGTCTAATGTCCATGTTTCTGCACCAGACAGGAATATTGAGAAGATGTAACATTTTACTATTCTTAGTTTTAGCCCTGGTGTTATTTGTTTTGATGTTAGTATGTTCTTCATGACATTAAAATTATTTTTTTTTCTTTTACATGACTGTAGTGAATAGATTTATTCGATTGCTAGCAAAGTTACATTCTATAGTGACCTTCTGCGAGCGACTAGTCTAACTGGTAGACTCACTAAGCTGATGTATATTATTCATGCAACACACACATTAATATTGTTAAGTCTCCTGTCTTCTACAGTGCTTTCAATCACACCTGAGGTGCTACAGCCACAGTATCCATCTCACGATGTGGATTACGTTACAACTGAGTTCTTCTCAGGCGACGTCATTCACAGAAAATGGGGAAGGTGAACATTCGTAACGTTATGAGAGAAACAGAGAAGAGAGACAGAGAGAGAGAGAGAGAGAGAGAGAGAGAAAGAAAGGAGAGAGAGACAGAGACAAAGAAAGGAGAGAGAGAGAGACAGAGACAGAGAAAGAAGAGAGAGAGAGACAGAGAAAGAGACAGAGAAAGGAGAGAGAGAGAGACAGAGAGACAGTGTGTGTGTGTACTATTATGCAGCATTTCAATCAGCAGCACCACCGAAGTTGGTAGTTGAAAAAGATGTGTGTGTGTGTTTGTGCGGAACACAAGTTATGTGTATATGTGTAGACAGAATAAGTTGTGTATATGTGTACACAGAATAAGTTGTGTATATGTGTACACAGAATAAGTTGTGTATATGTGTAGACAGAATAAGTTGTGTATATGTGTAGACAGAATAAGTTGTGTATATGTGTACACAGAATAAGTTGTGTATATGTGTAGACAGAATAAGTTGTGTATATGTGTAGACAGAATAAGTTGTGTATATGTGTACACAGAATAAGTTGTGTATATGTGTAGACAGAATAAGTTGTGTATATGTGTACACAGAATAAGTTGTGTATATGTGTAGACAGAATAAGTTGTGTATATGTGTAGACAGAATAAGTTGTGTATATGTGTAGACAGAATAAGTTGTGTGTATATGTACACAGAATAAGTTGTGTGTATGTGTATTCAGAATAAGTTGTGTGTATGTGTACACAGAATACGTTGTGTGTATGTGTACTCAGAATAAGTTGTGTGTATGTGTACACAGAATAAGGTGTGTGTATGTGTACACAGAATAAGTTGTGTATATGTGTACACCGAAGAAGTTGTGTGTATGTGTACTCAGAATAAGTTGTGTGTATGTGTACACAGAATAAGTTGTGTATATGTGTACACAGAATAAGTTGTGTATATGTGTACACAGAATAAGTTGTGTGTATGTGTACACAGAATAAGTTGTGCGTATGTGTACACAGAATAAGAATGGGCTGATTAGTGATAGTTTTATTCAATGGCCTGCATGTGGAGCGTGTCTGGTTTCTTTCATCTTAGCATTCACCGGTAAAGTGGTTGTGGATTAGTAGTGTCGCTAGTATACGCCAAGTCGCTATATCTGCGCCTTCCGACTTGACACATCCGCTAATATAACTATTTTTTCCCAAGGCAGCGGCTATTTTAGTCCACCCTTTGGACTATTAATTGCAAGAGCTCTTTAACGTGCGCAGAGTTCAAATAGAACCTCATGTTTTTCACCGTTATCGAAGAGGGCTTGACATGGGATCTCACTACCCATAGACCAGGTTAAGCCACGAAAAAACTACAAGTTCAAAGAAAAAAAAAATACCCACTGACCATAGCTGGATTCGAACCCGCGACTTTCTTATCCAAAGGCAGTCGTCCTACCTCTGAACCACCAAGTCCTCCCTGAGAGAGTGTCTAAAGCAGATCTATACTTTCGCAACCGAGCAAAACCGCGCAGAAAGTGAACACAGCCAACGGTTCCCTGTCATACGATGTCATCGCTCATCGTAAACAATTGAAATATCGAAACATGGTCAAAACGGATGAGACACACAGCTCACGGTGTGCACAGAGCACTTAACTCAGTAGCTCCTGCAACAAGCCGGACTTGGAATATAAGGAAACTGCAACAAGGGACACTTTTCATGCATAGCCTTCAATGGTTCCCGCCGCCTATCCACTATATACCATGAAAGTTCACGTCCTCTTGAAAATGATGATCGTCGTATTTAAAAAAAAATGTGTAGCGCTTGATGATGTTAGGCCATCGTTGTTGACTCCAATTCCGAACATATAGACATACAGTTCATCGTCAGATTATCCCCGTCGCACATCAAACAACAGACCTTAAGATTAGCGTACGTAGTTGACATGATCTTGTCAACTGTAAGTGTCTTCAAACTGTGTTGTTGGTTTTGTTCCTCAATGAGATCATAGCAACATGGACAAATACAAATTAACTTAAGAAAATTTGCACAGCATGGACCTTTGACTTTACTTTTAGAACGGAATGGCTTCACTGCAGGCGAGGCACTGCCTTATCCGTTCAGGCGGTAATTCTCCATCCTACCTAGGTACCTAAAGTACCCCTGCCACGCCACGTGGCGTATAGGGAATATGGTGTTAGTGATCATACATTTTACAGACATTCGGCACAAGGTTTTTGGGGTAATGTAGTCGGTATTACGCCCGTGCCGCTTTACTTTCCTAGAAACAAATCCGGCATCCATTAAAAGCTGGGTGAACCCGGAAGCCGTCGATTAGAACCGAACCCTACCTCTTGTCCTTTGTAGTCCAGGTCACTAACCACTGAGCTATCGAGGCTCCCAGGGTAATTCTCTATAATTGTGCCAAAATGGTTTACTGGTTAGGGTGTAAATAGAACGGTGAAGGGGCAACGTTTTGTTTCACTAAGACTTTTGTTGTTATTGTTGTGGATCCAGAAGCCTGTGAGCTACTCCCTTCGGCCCATGCCATGTAACGATATCTGCAGGCATTTCTGAGTTCCCGTGAAGTTCCGTACAAGGTGTTCCATTTATCACGTCTTTGAGGAAGTAGGGTTGCTCTGATGTCAGTGAGCTTTGGACAATCAAACAGGCGATGTTCCACTGTTTCATGTGGGTGTTGACAGAGTGGACATGCTGGAGTTTGGTCTCGTTGTATTGATGTTGTTATGCAATGGTACATAACAGGTTCTCAATCTAAAGATGGCGGTATGGTCTTTTCTTTTTCGGTTGATACTGTTGTCGTGGGATACCTCGACTTGTATATAAAAAGATCTCTCCATGTTTTATTTTTTCTATGACCCCTCATTTTAGCTACTCTTCTCTACTGTTGGGGTTTATGATTTGTTTGGCTGTGTTTAATGAGATGCTGTTAAATTGTGTCTGTCTAGATCCTCTCTTAGCTAATGTATCTGCCTTATCATTTGCTAGTGTATTGGAGTGTCCTGGGATCCATTGCATCACCAGACTTATGCCAAGTGTGTTGGAGTGTCCTGGGATCCATTGCATCACCAGACTTATGTCATGTGTGTTGGAGTGTCCTGGGATCCACTGCATCACTAGCCTTATGTCATGTGTGTTGGAGTGTCCTGGGATCCATTTCATCACCAGACTTATGTAATGTGTGTTGGAGTGTCCTGGGATCCACTGCATCACTAGCCTTATGCCATGTGTGTTGTAGTGTCCTGGGATCCATTGTATCACTAGCCTTATGTCATGTGTGTTGGAGTGTCCTGGGATCCATTTCATCACCAGACTTATGTCATGTGTGTTGGAGTGTCCTGGGATCCATTTCATCACCAGACTTATGCCATGTGTGTTGGAGTGTTCTGGGATAAATTACATCACTAGACTTATGCCATGTGTGTTGGATTGTCCTGGGATCCACTGCATCACTAGCCTTATGCCTTGTGTGTTGGAGTGTTCTGGGATAAATTACATCACTAGCCTTATGTCATGTGTGTTGGAGTGTCCTGGGATAAATTACATCACTAGACTTATGCTTTGTGTGTTGGAGTGTCCTGGGATAAATTACATCACTAGACTTATGCCTTGTGTGTTAAAGAGGTTCTGAGACTATTCAATTCTTTTTCTAAGATGATGACGATGAATCAAGTATGTATTCAAGTCTATGTCAACAGATATGAGAAATATGTTTCATCAGTGCTATATAGATGGTCAGTTCTGATCTATAGAAGAGAATCACGCACAGTAGGCAAACAAATTACAAGACGATTAGAGACCACAGAGATGGGATTTCTAAGACAAATGTTGAGAGCTCCCTGAACAGCTAAAAAGACAGTCGATGAAATTCTCAAAGAGGCCAAATACAAAAAGGAGCTGTTAAAAAACATTAGAAAAAAAAAACAATAATCGACATTTTGTCGGCACATCACGAGAAGAGGACAGTTAGAATATTTGGTTACAAATAGGAAAATACTGGGAAAAAGAGGTCACGAAAGAGAGAAGATACGAAATAATTTGGTGTCGTGGCATGAAAAACAGTCAACAACAGAATTGATACGATTCATTGTGGACAGAAAACTATGGAAGGACATGATCGCCTAAGACAACCGGTTTGGCACATGATGATGGTGACGACATCAATGTATCAAGATACTGTAAGAATACAATCAAACCGGTATTTCCTGCCAAAAGGCAGGGAATACACGCCGGCACATTTACTGATGAGAAAGCAATTCTAGCAGGAAGAATGAAACAATTACAAAACCTGCTTATCAAGGCCAACGACAAAGCCAAAATATTTGCTACCAGGATAAACGCTGGTAAGATAAAGCTCTCGGTAATTACCAAACAAACCAGCCGAATAAACAGAAGCAAAGATGGAAAGGTCATGGGGCAGGTGAACGAGTTCACTCTTAGAGGGTTATTTTAAGAGATACTCGGATAGGCTCTTTCAACAGGTTCGACCTTCTAGGCTCTTTCAACATCATCATCATAATTGAGTCCTGTCTCCACATCGAAGGTTGGCTACAATGGAGCGCCATTCCACTCTGTCTCTTGCTTTGATGGTGCAGATTGTCATAGGCTGACTTGTCCATCTTTTGATGTTACTCGTCCATGTTAGTCTTGGTCTGCCTCTGCCTCTTTTACCTTGTATTTCCCTTCTAATATTACTTTTATTAGACTGTTGTGTCTTTTAACATGACCAAAAAATTTCATTTGTCTTGCTCTAATTGTGTTTAGTAGTTCTTTTTTCATTTTTAGTTGTTTTAAAACTTCCTCGTTTGTTTTCTTTTCTTTCCATCCAATTCTACCTATTTTTCTATAAATCCACATTTCAAAGCTTTTTTTTCTGTTTTCTGGTCTAATGTCCATATTTCTGCACCATACAGGAATATTGAGAAGATGTAACATTTTGCTATTCTTAGTTTTAGCTCTTTCAACAGGTTCGACTTTCTAGGCTCTTTCAACAGGTTCGACTTTCTAGGCTCTTTTGACAGGTTTACTTTTAGAGGCTCACTCTCTAAAATATTTTTAGAGTTCACTTTTCTAGGAGGCTTAGTATTCATGCTCTTCTTAAAGGCTATTATTCTATTCTATTTTAGAGGTTATTTTACTGGATTCTTTTTACACGTTCACATTTTAGGTTCTTTTAGAGGTTCAATCTTCTAAGACTATTTTGGAAGTTCCCTTATATAGGCTCTTTCTAGGGGTTCATATTTATTAGCTCTTATAAAAGTAATTAGTATTTTCTCTTTGCTGAACAAACGTATTCTCACTTCTCGTTTACTCAAAAGACAAATCATCTGTGATCAACATACTCATGAACATGTTCATTTTTAACAAACTCATTCTCTCTCAACGGACCAGTTCTCGTTGCCCCTTTACTTAAAATCATTCTCGCTCTCAGTTCGTTGAACAAACCAGTTCTCGTTGCCCCTTTATCTAAAACCATTCTCGCTGTCAGTTCGTTGAACAAACCAGTTCTCGTTGCCCCTTTACCTAAAATCATTCTCGCTGTCAGTTCGTTGAACAAACCAGTTCTCGTTGTCCCTTTATCTAAAATCATTCTCGCTGTCAGTTCGTTGAACGAACCAGTTCTCGTTGTCCCTTTATCTAAAATCATTCTCGCTGTCAGTTCGTTGAACGAACCAGTTCTCGTTGTCCCTTTATCTAAAATCATTCTCGCTGTCAGTTCGTTGAACGAACCAGTTCTCGTTGCCCCTTTACCTAAAATCATTCTCGCTGTCAGTTCGTTGAACGAACCAGTTCTCGTTGCCCCTTTACCTAAAATCATTCTCGCTGTCAGTTCGTTGAACGAACCAGTTCTCGTTGCCCCTTTACCTAAAATCATTCTCGCTGTCAGTTCGTTGAACGAACCAGTTCTCGTTGCCCCTTTACCTAAAATCATTCTCGCTGTCAGTTCGTTGAACAAACCAGTTCTCGTTGCCCCTTTACCTAAAATCATTCTCGCTGTCAGTTCGTTGAACGAACCAGTTCTCGTTGCCCCTTTACCTAAAATCATTCTCGCTGTCAGTTCGTTGAACAAACCAGTTCTCGTTGCCCCTTTACCTAAAATCATTCTCGCTGTCAGTTCGTTGAACAAACCAGTTCTCGTTGCCCCTTTACCTAAAATCATTCTCGCTGTCAGTTCGTTGAACAAACCAGTTCTCGTTGCCCCTTTACCTAAAATCATTCTCGCTGTCAGTTCGTTGAACGAACCAGTTCTCGTTGCCCCTTTACCTAGAATCATTCTCGCTGTCAGTTCGTTGAACGAACCAGTTCTCGTTGCCCCTTTACCTAAAATCATTCTCGCTGTCAGTTCGTTGAACGAACCAGTTCTCGTTGCTCCTTTACCTAAAATCATTCTCGCTGTCAGTTCGTTGAACGAACCAGTTCTCGTTGCCCCTTTATCTAAAATCATTCTCGCTGTCAGTTCGTTGAACGAACCAGTTCTCGTTGCCCCTTTACCTAAAATCATTCTCGCTGTCAGTTCGTTGAACGAACCAGTTCTCGTTGCCCCTTTATCTAAAATCATTCTCGCTGTCAGTTCGTTGAACGAACCAGTTCTCGTTGCCCCTTTACCTAAAATCATTCTCGCTGTCAGTTCGTTGAACGAACCAGTTCTCGTTGCCCCTTTACCTAAAATCATTCTCGCTGTCAAATCGTTGAAAGAATTAATTCCCGTACCCCGAAACCGATTCTCGCTCTTCCATTTCGAACTTATCCTTGTTGCCCCTTTCTCAAACAAACCTATTGTTTAGCAAACCCATCATCCTTGTTGCCCATTTGTTTAGCAAACCCATCATCCTTGCTGCCCATTTGTTTAGCAAACCCATCATCCTTGTTGCCCATTTGTTTAACAAACCCATCATTCTCGCTTCAGAAACCAATCCCTCATGAACCGAATCCTGTCTTAAAAAAAAAAAAATCTTAAGTCTATTCAAGGCCCGCTCTCACAAGCTGAGACGGCGATTATTTCCTCATCCCTAATGTTATTGCACAACAGCTTGAAGTGTTGTTTGGGAGCATAGCTTTCTTTACAGCACCCAGTAAGTCTTGTATTGTGTTGGGCTCTCACTTCATACTTTGAAGTGTTCGAAACGAGATCTCTTAGCCAACAATTGATAGATAATATAAATAGATCTGAAACCTTTTTTGGGGGGCTCGTATGAGTCTAATGTGATAGGTATGTGGAGATATTTGCGACAATAAGAGACATCTTATATCTTTCATTTCAAGTAATCATAGTTATGTTATGTTATGTTTTAAGTTTATCTGTGCCTTGTAGTGCCGAGTGATAAGGGAGATCTAAATAGAGGTATGTAGTTTTGCTTTCCCTCACAGTTATCAGTGTGGCGGTAGTCACTTCATTAACACAGCTTCTGTTTTCTCTACCTCTTCATCTTCATCCCATAACTTGGAGGTTCTTGTAGCACCACTGACAGACTTTGTCAACCTGGGGTTCTTGGAGCCCCACTGACAGACTTTGTCAACTTGGGTTGTTGGGGCATCACTGACAGACTTTGTCAACCTGGGGTTCTTGGAGCCCCAATGACATACTTAGTCAACCTGGGGTTGTTGGGGCACCACTGACAGACTTTGTCAACCTGGGGTTGTTGGGGCACCACTGACAGACTTTGTCAACCTAAGTTGTTGGGGCACCACTGACAGACTTTGTCAACTTGGGGTTGTTGGGGCATCACTGACAGACTTTGTCAACCTGGGGTTCTTGGAGCCCCAATGACATACTTAGTCAACCTGGGGTTGTTGGGGCACCACTGACAGACTTTGTCAACCTGGGGTTGTTGGGGCACCACTGACATACTTAGTCAACCTGGGGTTGTTGGGGCACCACTGACATACTTAGTCAACCTGGAGATGTTGTGACACCACTGAGAGACTTTGTCAACTTGGGGTTGTTGGAGCCCCACTGACAGACTTTGTCAACTTGGGGTTGTTGGAGCCCCACTGACAGACTTTGTTAACTTAGGGTTGTTGGAGCACCACTGACAGACTTTGTCACCTGGAGATGTTGTAACACCACTGAGAGACTTTGTCAACCTGGGGTTCTTGGAGCCCCACTGACAGACTTTGTTAACTTAGGGTTGTTGGAGCACCACTGAGAGACTTTGTCAACCTGGGGTTGTTGGAGCACCACTGAGAGACTTAGTCAACCTGGAGTTGTTGGGGCACCACTGACAGACTTAGTCAACCTGGAGTTGTTGGGGCACCACTGACAGACTTAGTCAACCTGGAGTTGTTGGGGCACCACTGACAGACTTAGTCAACCTGGAGTTGTTGGGGCACCACTGACAGACTTAGTCAACCTGGAGTTGTTGGGGCACCACTGACAGACTTAGTCAACCTGGTGTTGTTGGGGCACCACTGACAGACTTAGTCAACCTGGTGTTGTTGGGGCACCACTGACAGACTTAGTCAACCTGGAGTTGTTGGGGCACCACTGACAGACTTAGTCAACCTGGTGTTGTTGGGGCACCACTGACAGACTTAGTCAACCTGGTGTTGTTGGGGCACCACTGACAGACTTAGTCAACCTGGTGTTGTTGGGGCACCACTGACAGACTTAGTCAACCTGGTGTTGTTGGGGCACCACTGACAGACTTAGTCAACCTGGTGTTGTTGGGGCACCACTGACAGACTTAGTCAACCTGAGGTTGTTGGGGCACCACTGACAGACTTAGTCAACCTGGGGTTGTTGGGGCACCACTGACAGACTTAGTCAACCTGGTGTTGTTGGGGCACCACTGACAGACTTAGTCAACCTGGTGTTGTTGGGGCACCACTGACAGACTTAGTCAACCTGGTGTTGTTGGGGCACCACTGACAGACTTAGTCAACCTGGTGTTGTTGGGGCACCTATCCGTTCTCTGCCTTCTTCTTACTCTCGTTCCGTTCACAGAAGGATCTTCATGTTACTCTGTTGCTGTTGTACATAAATGGCACTTCATGTTCTTGGGTTGTGTTTTGCTGGGTGAAACCTTGTATTTCAAGCCATTGCATGTATTATTTCTCCATATTATTCTGGACTGGCAATACACCAACAAACTTTTAAAATGTGTGCTGTAATTTTGTTGCTCCTTGATACTTCTATAAGTAAAAAAAAAGTAAAGTACCCCCGTCACGCCAAGTGGCGTATAGGGAATATGGTGTTAGTGACCATATATTTTACAGACCTTCAGCACATGATTTTTGGGGTAATGTGGTCGGTATTACGCCTGTGCCGCTTCACTTTCCCTGAAAAAAATCAGGTACCTATTAAAGGCTGGGTGAACCTGGAAGCCGTCGGTTAGGATCGAACCCTACTTCTTGTCCTTTGTAGTCCAGTTCACTAACCACTGAGCTATCGCGGCTCCCTTGATACTTCATATACTACACCTGTTTTTGGACAGCTGTGTATACGTTATAACCACGAGTAGCATGATGGTGGAGGTGATGGCAGTGACCAGGGCTGGAGTCGCAAGACTACACCCTCGCCTGTATACTAAGTAATTGGAAAAGCATAAGAAAAGTGGGGGCTGGCTCTGTCCACAGACAGTGGGTCGATTCATTACAGAAGTTAGCGATTAGCAGTCTCCTTTGTCTACGCCCCTGGACATGCGGGGAGTACGGGGAAAAGAAAGAGCGGACAGGTTGGCACCTGTTCTGTCGTTGAAGACGGTCAACTATGGATCAGACGGACGACATTAATGCCTTCGGGGATGTGGGAAGGACACTGGACTTCAACATTTATGAGTCCACGTCTCTCCTTCGAATGAAAGTGAGGGGAGTCAAGATCGGTACATTCAGAAACGAGAGATTTAGTGAGCGTATAAGAAGACTTATCAACCAACACAGAACTGGAGTCGTCAGTGACTGGACACTGCGGGACTTGCTGAGTAGGCGATTTCAGCACCTACGGAGATGTTCGGAGTGCAATGATGATAATCCACAAATAAACTCAATAACTCAGTAACTGTTTTCGATGCCTTTCCTTACTAAACAATATCTCTGGTATCCATTTAAAGTGGCTGGGTGGACCCGAGAGCTTTTTAGGTCGAGCCATTTGTGTGTGTGTGTCTCAACTGGTATTTAAACCACATTAACAGAATGGATGAAAAAAATGAATGAATGATGGAATTAATGAATAAACAAACGAACGATTTTCAAAAGAAGTAGCTGGTTAAACAAGTAGCTGAATAACTAAATAGCTAGAGAACCATCCAATTAGTAAAGTAATTAACTAACTAGCTAGCTAAAGAAAGAAAGGCTGAGAGAAAGAAAGAAAGAAAGAAAAAGAAAGAAAGAAAGAAAGAAAGAAGAAAGAAGAAAGAAGAAAGAAAGAAAGAAAGAAAGAAAGAAAGATAACTAGTAGAGTGAGATTCAGAAAAAACGTAAAGAAAGAAGAAATGAGAGGCATACAAACGAAGGAAAGTATTGACGTGTTTTTTCTGTCTTTCATCGTTCTCCACTCTTATCTAAACAAAACTTTTAACTTGTTCATATCTCAGCAGCCATGGGCGATGAAATTACACACGAGCACGTCTGAGACCTTGAACACGATTCACACGTCACATACGCTGCATGTTGCTGGAAACACGCTGAAAAGTGTATTCTTTAAACAGTCGAGCACTCGTGTACATTATGAGGAACAAAAAACAAAACCCGCACAAAGAAAGCACGAGGACAAGACGAGGGCTCAAGGCAAGATGCTTATTATGCGCAAATTTCAGATTTTAACTTGTATGCTTAAAGAAAACTGTGTTTATTAACAGTTTCGTTACGTGCTTCAATCGTTGAAATTATACTGGAATAATATTAGCGATGGCCAATGGAGGTTTCTCTGTCCCAACGTACGTTGAGAAGTTTAACGTTTGGCGGGAAGTTCATTAACAGATGTTATGCAAGTCTTCTCTATCACTGATTATTGAAGAGTTCTGCAGCAGTTGTAATTTCTTTGTTTCTCTTTTTACTGCACAGTCCTGTTAAGATATTCATTACATTTGCCTTGTTTGTTACATTACTAGCATTACGTTCACAGATTGTAAATCGTTCTCTGTTTAACGCGCGTTAGGACAATTTTATAACAGATATTTCGCTGCTTTTTTTTATTATCTATATGGGTTTCGCATTAATCAGGGATTCCTACATTTGTGGTGATGAAAATATGATATTTTAGTCTGCTATGGTCTGAGAGGAATCTGAATAGCATTATTATTATTATTTTGTATTTGTTTTTGTGTTTCTGGCTCATTTATTTTAGTGATCACACTGTTTGTTCTCTCACTTATGTGCACGTACATACACAAAAACATATCAACACATAAACATATGTATATATGTGTATGCTTTACAAATGTGTTAAATTATAAATCTTAGGGGATTGTTATGTGTCTTTGGTGTTTTGCTAGTGGCAAATGCTTGAGGCTCTTCATAAGTTACACTATTTGAGATATATTGTACGTTCATTTCCAGATTTGACAGCCTTCTCGTTGGCCAAAGACAACACTTCTGTACAACACTATCGCAGTCAGACAAGATAGACTACAGTCAGACAAGATGGACTACAGTCAGACAAGATGGACTAAAGTCAGACAAGATGGACTACAGTCAGACAAGATGGACTAAAGTCAGACAAGATGGACTAAAGTCAGACAAGATGGACTACAGTCAGACAAGATGGACTAAAGTCAGACAAGATGGACTAAAGTCAGACAAGATGGACTACAGTCAGACAAGATGGACTAAAGTCAGACAAGATGGACTACAGTCAGACAAGATGAACTAAAGTCAGACAAGATGGACTAAAGTCAGACAAGATGGACTACAGTCAGACAAGATGGACTACAGTCAGACAAGATAGACTACAGTCAGACAAGATATACTACAGTCAGACAAGATAGACTACAGTCGGACAAGATGGAATAAAGTCGGACAAGATGGACTAAAGTCAGACAAGATAGACTAAAGTCAGACAAGATAGACTACAGTCAGACAAGATATACTGCAGTCAGACAAGATATACTAGAGTGAGACAACATACACTAAAGTCAGGCAATATAGACGTCATCAAAATTATTTTCCCCCGTTAACTCAGTATGTAGAGTGCCGCTTAATGTAGGAAGCGGCAACTAATTTTAACACTTAAATTCTGGATGTAATTTTCACCAAATTGAGTCTACCATTACAAATGGACGTTCTGCGTTAAGTTTGCAATAAAAAGGATAAAATGTTCACAAGATGCTGGTTTATTTTGCAGTGCAGGGCATGGTACAGGTAGATAACAGAGAGGCGGGCCCTGATGAAGGTAAGGGCAGGATGTATCGTAAACGAGCTGGAATTGACTGCTGCAGATGTAGAATATCCTGTTGATAACCTCATATTTGCTGCCTTGGATATCACATTCCAAAAAGCTGATGATGATAGTGATGAAGAAGTGGGCGTGGTTTCGTTATGTCGCTAGTTCACGGCACACTGCGATATTTGCGCCTTTCCACCCGTCATCGGCACGGGTAGACTTTAACTGCTTAACAATTGTGCCCAAGCGACGGCCAATTCTCCTACTCTTTTCACTTTTTTAACTGCTGAAAGTGTCTTAACGTGCGCTGACTGCACATGGGACCTCCCGTTTTTTTCGCCGTTAGAGAGCTAGACACATTGGATCTCTCTAGTCAGAGACCAGGAAAGGGTACTTAGAGATCAGGGGAGGGTGCTCAGAGACCAGAGGAGGGTGCTCAGAGACTAGGGGAGGGTGCTCAGAGACCAGGGGAGGGTGCTCAGAGACCAGGGGAAGGTGCTCAGAGACCAGGGGGGGGTGGGGGAGGAGGTACTCAGAGACCAGAGGGGGGTGCAAAGAGACCAGAGGATGGTACTCAGAGACCAGGGGAGAGTGCTCATAGACCAGGGGAGGGTACTCAGAGACCAGGGGAGAGAGCTCATAGACCAGGGAGGGTACTCAGAGACCAGGGGAGGGTATTCAGAGAACAGGGGGAGGGTACTCAGAGACCAGAGGAGGGTGCTCAGAGACCAGGGGAGGGTACTCAGAGACCAGGGGAGTGTACTCAGAGACCGGGGGGGGGGAGGTACTCAGAGACCAGAAGGGCGGGGGGGGGGGGGGATGCAAAGAGACCAAAGGAGGGAACTCAAAGACCAGAGGAGGTTCACACAAAAACCACGGATTCGAAAATAAAACCTTTCGCTGCAGTATTCGAACCCAGGACCTTGTTGTCCACAAGCCAACGTCTTATTTCTAGACCATTCAGTCTACAAAAGAAGTTATTTAATTATCAGGAGACTGAAGCTTTTGTTGAGTGAAACAGTACATGGTGGAGCATAGGTCATCAATAAATACCTTCCAATCCGTTCTGTTTCTTGCCATTCTTTTAATATCATTCCATGTCTTCCCCATTATCTTCATCTCTGCTTCCATCTGTCTTCTCCAAGAATATTTTGCTCTTCCTCTTTGTATTTTTCCTTGGGGCTTCAAAAAGGGCATGTTGTGTAATACTCTCAGATGGCTTCCGCAGTGTGTGTCATATCCAGCCCCACCATCATAGCTGTATCTCCTTATCTACAGGTATTTTACTGGTACATTGCTTATGATTGTAGTCTATTGCAACTATTGTTATAAATTTAAATAAACTTCTCAACACAAACATATTTTGATTTCAAACGTGAGCGGAATAGATTATATACAACGTTTGAATGTCACGCACTAGCTTTGAATTTGAGATACTCGTACTTTTGCTCAAAGCACCGAGCCGGTGCTCGAGGGATGGTAAAAATTAGAGGGTAAGTTGGCCACAACGGCATCCAAGTAAATCGAGAAAGTTCAATCCGTGCTGATCTAGGTTTGTAGACGCATCTCTGACAATGTGCTGTCAACCGCGGAACAATCTCCGGAACACCAAGTAGAATTTCGCTGAACAGTTTCGCTACATGTGTTCTTTCTTCGTCTTTTGTTTGACTGCTTCTATGAAATGTTGCAGAGATGGAGATGTGAAAGAGGATTTGTTTGTAGCTAGCTGGTTATGGCTAGTTCTCATATTCTGCTGGGATTTTATTTATTCTTCAACGATTATCGTGACAAATTCTGTTTTTAATAGAAAAATAAATCCGTTATAGGCTTGCTAGGCATATCATAGTACACACATTAAACTAAAGAGACAGTTGTCGCAATACATGGAGGAGAGCTAAAAGCGTATTAACTTTTGTTTGACGATTAAACTCAGCTTATGGAGTTGAGCAGGTCATGTCTTCAGAATAGGTCAAGAAATCACAATTACTGTGATTAGTGGGCTTCGGTACTGCGTTTATTCGTCTTCGGTACTTCTGTTAGTGAGCTTTGGTACTGTCATTAGTGGGCTTCGGTAGAGCTATTAGTGAGCTTGGGTACTTCTATTAGAGAGCTTTGGTACTTCTGTTAGTGAGCTTGGTAGTGTCATTAGTGGGTTTCGGAACAGCTATTAATGAGCGTCGATACTTCTATTAGTGAGATTTGGTACTGTCATTAGTGAGCTTCGGTACTTCTATTAGTGAGCTTTGGTACTGTCATTAGTGGCCTTTGGTACTTCTATTAGTGAGCGCTGGTACTATCATTAGTGGCCTTTGGTACTGCTATTAGTGAGTTTCTGCATTGCAATTAGTGGTCTTTGGTACTGCGATTAGTGGTCATTCGTACTCTCATTAGTAGACTTTGGTACTGTCATTACTGGACTTCGGTACTGCCATTATTACGCTTCGGTACTGCTATTTGTGGTTCGGTACTGTTATTACTGGGCTTCGGTATCGTCATTAGTGGTGAGCTACGATAGCTCAGTGGTTAGTGAACTGGATTACAAAGGACAAGGACAAAGAGGTCGGGTTCAACCCTGATCGACGGCTTCCGGGTTCACCCAGACTAAACGGGTACTGGATTTTTTTTCTGGAAAAGTAAAGCGGCACGGGTGTAATACCGTCCATATAACCTAAAAAATCATGTGCCAAAAGTCTGTAAAAATGATGGTCACTAACACCAAATTCCCTATATGCCACTTGCCGTGATTGGGCTCTTTACTTACTTTACTTTTTATTGTCATTAGTGGTTCGGTATTAGTGGGTCTTCTGTCATTGGCGGGTTTGGTAATGTCATTGGTGAGCTTCAGTACTGTTATTTGGTTGGCTTCGTTACTGTCATTGGTGGGCTTCGGTACTGTTATTTGGTTGGCTTCGGTACTGTCATTGGTTGGCTTCGGTACTGTTATTGGTGAGCTTCGGTACTGTTATTTGGTTGGCTTCGGTACTGTCATTGGTTGGATTCGGTACTGTCATTGGTGGGCTTCGGTACTGTCATTAATAAGCTTCGGTACCGTCATTGGTGCGCTTCGGTACTGTCATTAATGAGCTTAGGTACTGTCATTGGTGGGCTTCGGTACTGTCATAATGAGCTTCGGTACTGTTATTTGGTTGGCTTCGGTACTGTCATTGGTGGGCTTCGGTACTGTTATTAATGAGCTTCGGTACTGTTATTTGGTTGGCTTCGGTACTGTCATTGGTGGGCTTCGGTACTGTTATTTGGTGGCTTCGGTACTGTCATTAATGAGCTTAGGTACTGTCATTGGTGGGCTTCGGTACTGTCATTAATGAGCTTCGGTACTGTTATTTGGTTGGCTTCGGTACTGTCATTGGTGGGCTTCGGTACTGTTATTTGGTTGGCTTCGGTACTGTCATTGGTGAGCTTCGGTACTGTTATTTGGTTGGCTTCGGTACTGTCATTGGTTGGATTCGGTACTGTCATTGGTGGGCTTCGGTACTGTCATTAATAAGCTTCGGTACCGTCATTGGTGCGCTTCGGTACTGTCATTAATGAGCTTAGGTACTGTCATTGGTGGGCTTCGGTACTGTCATTAATGAGCTTCGGTACTGTCATTGGTGGGCTTCGGTACTGTCATTAATAAGCTTCGGTACTGTCATTGGTGCGCTTCGGTACTGTCATTAATGAGCTTCGGTACTGTCAAAGAGGGGGGGGAGGTGAGAGATAGACAGGTGAATAGTGTAAGCCGGACCTGGGGCACACTGTGAAGAATTGTCACGATTTGAACGAAGTAGATTAATTTTGTTGTTGCCGACAAGGCGTATCTGCCATTGGCTGTGTGTGTGTGTGTATGTTTAACCAAGGATAAAAGATGATAACTATGAAAAAGAATAAAATAATGTAGAACAAGAAAATTAATGAAGGAAAGATGATAATGGTTAAGAATAAAAAGAGGATGTATAAAAAGTAGGATATAATGAAAAATAAGAAGGTGATAGTGATGAAAAAGTAGAAGATGTGGAAGAATAAGAAGATAATAGTGATGAAAAAGTAGAAGTGTGGAAGAATAAGAAGATAATAGTGATGAAAAAGTAGAAGTGTGGAAGAATAAGAAGATAATAGTGATGAAAAAGTAGAAGTTGTGGAAGAATAAGAAGATAATAGTGATGAAAAAGTAGAAGTTGTGGAAGAATAAGAAGATAATAGTGATGAAAAAGTAGAAGTGTGGAAGAATAAGAAGATAATAGTGATGAAAAAGTAGAAGTTGTGGAAGAATAAGAAGATAATAGTGATGAAAAAGTAGAAGTTGTGGAAGAATAAGAGATGATGGGGAAGAATAAGAAGATAATAGTGATGAAAAAGTAGAAGATGGGGAAGATTAAGAAGACCAACAAAAACATGAAAGGTTGTCACTTACCGGAAAAACTGTAGTCCACCTGGGAGTCGGCGGGAGGGGCCACAAGCAGGAAGAGAACCAAGGCTGCCAGCAAGGTTGTCCAGCGAGGCGACGCACACCTGGAATGTGATCATAAGTTATTATATTATTATTGAGCACCTATGGACATGTCAGGAGTGCAATGATGATGATGACCGGAAAATAGCTCAATATAAGCCATAGTATGAGGATGTGATAAACATATCAAGAATATCAGGCACTTGATCCGACTATACTGTATAGTATTTAGACAGACCAGTCCTAGAGTATGGCGTCACAGCCTGGGCTACAGCTTCCAAATCACAGCTTAGCAAAATTAACAGAACACAAAACCAGGCTGCCCGTATCATCACTGAGGCTATGAAATCTACACTTATCGTGACTCTAGAAACAGTAACAGGTTTACAACCCTTAGAAGACAGACGGAAAACTAAAGTATTGCAACAAGAGGAGAAATATAAAAGGCTCCTTAGCCACCCGTGCACCAAAGAACAACTGGTTTCGGAAAAGTAAGACTAAAGAGGAGCAACTTCGCTGCAATCTCCAAAGAACTAGCAACTCGTGACTCAGTACTGTCCCAAACACTACCGAAACCGTTATGCCAATCTGATATGACTCCTCATGGGAAACACAAAATACCAGAACTTAAGGAAGACACAATAGGAATCATGAAAAAAGGCATAAAAAGCAGACAAAGAGAGAAAAAAACATGGCAGAAAAACACACAAACAGCAACTACGCACAGGTCTCCTGGTCACAAATATACACAGATGGCTCAGCTACAAATGCAACCAGAAATGAAGGGGGAGGTGTGTTTATATTGCATCCACCGAAACTCTCCTCAAATTTGTCAATCATTGTAGTTACGAGATTTAACTACTAAAATATCATTGCCACATACAAAATGGCTGTAGCTACAATATAAAAAAAACATCTTTTTTTTTCGTTTCTGGTGTCACAAATTGAAAACACTCCCATAAAATATCATTTTTAAGAATGAGAGCAATGTTTAGGCTCAGGACGTCTTCGTTCATAAATGCTGGACAATTTTCAAGAATGGAACTAAAATGGACAACAAATGATGTAGTCTTAAAACAACTAAAAATAAAAGAGAACTACTAAACACAATTAAAACAAGACAAATGAGACTTTTGGGGCATGTTAAATAAAAGACACAGCAGCCTACCAAAAGTAATCTTGGAAGGGAAAATACAAGGTAAAAGATGCAGACCAAGATTTACATGGATGAGTAACATCAAAGGATGGACAAGTCAGCCTAAGAGAACTTGTACTACCAAAGCAAAGAGACAGAGTGGAGTGGCGCTCCATGATAGCCAACCTTCGATGCGGTGACGGCACTCAATGATGATGATGATGATGGAATTAAAATGTCACTTTCTGGGGCAAACAAGCCGCTGTGGAGGAACCATGCTGTCGGTGTCAGGCAATTATATATTTAATCAGTTATGGTTATGGAAGGTCGCGGTATCACTGCAAACGAATTAAAATCCATAACTTAGTGTCATATGTTAATGCTATTTATAAACATCCCAAATAAACATACAATTATATTAAGCAGCTAAACCATAAGACAGGGGAGACAAACTGCGACGTTTCGGCAAAAGCCTTCATCAGGTTCAAGACAACAAATATTTATTTCCTCTGTTAACAGTCTACTCGGAGCAGTCAGTCTGTGAGCCATGTAGTCAGTCTGTGAGCCATGTAGTCAGCCTGTGAGCCATGTAGTCAGCCTGTGAGCCATGTAGTCAGCCTGTGAGCTACGTAGTCAGCCTGTGAGCCATGTAGTCAGTCTGTGAGCCATGTAGTCAGCCTGTGAGCCATGTAGTCAGCATGTGAGCTACGTAGTCAGCCAGTGAGCCATGTAGTCAGCCTGTGAGCCATGTAGTCAGCCTGTGAGCCACGTAGTCAGCCTGTGAGCCATGTAGTCAGCCTGTGAGCCATGTAGTCAGCCTGTGAGCCATGTAGTCAGCCTGTGAGCCATGTAGTCAGCCTGTGAGCCACGTAGTCAGCCTGTGAGCCATGTAGTCAGTCTGTGAGCTACATAGTCAATCTGAGAGCCACGTAGTCAGTCTGTGAGCCACGTCAAAATTTGTGAGCCACGTAGTCAGTCTGTGAGCCACGTAGTCAGTCTGTGAGCCACGTAGTCAGTCTGTGAGCCATGTAGTCAGTCTGTGAGCCACGTAGTCGGTCTATAGGCCACGTAGTCAGTCTGTGAGCCACGTAGTCAGTCTGTGAGCCGCGTAGTCAGTCTGTGAGCCGCGTAGTCAGTCTGTGAGCCATGTAGTCAGTCTGTGAGTCATGTTGTCAGTCTGTGAGCCATGTAGTCAGTATGTGAGCCAAGTAGTCAGTCTGTGAGCCACGTTGTCAGTATGTGAGCCACGTAGTCAGTCTGTGAGCCGCGTAGTCAGTCTGTGAGCCGCGTAGTCAGTCTGTGAGCCATGTAGTCAGTCTGTGAGTCATGTTGTCAGTGTGTGAGCCATGTAGTCAGTCTGTGAGCCATGTAGTCAGCCTGTGAGCCATGTAGTCAGCATGTGAGCTACGTAGTCAGCCAGTGAGCCATGTAGTCAGCCTGTG
The DNA here is from genome assembly GCA_032433765.1 of Megaustenia siamemsis. Classification (NCBI taxonomy): domain Eukaryota; kingdom Metazoa; phylum Mollusca; class Gastropoda; order Stylommatophora; family Ariophantidae; genus Megaustenia; species Megaustenia siamemsis. The sequence goes on from JAVIAB010000156.1 coordinate 65,884,880, forward strand.
AGCCATGTAGTCAGCCTGTGAGCCACGTAGTCAGCCTGTGAGCCATGTAGTCAGCCTGTGAGCCATGTAGTCAGCCTGTGAGCCATGTAGTCAGCCTGTGAGCCATGTAGTCAGCCTGTGAGCCACGTAGTCAGCCTGTGAGCCATGTAGTCAGTCTGTGAGCTACATAGTCAGTCTGAGAGCCACGTAGTCAGTCTGTGAGCCACGTCAAAATTTGTGAGCCACGTAGTCAGTCTGTGAGCCACGTAGTCAGTCTGTGAGCCACGTAGTCAGTCTGTGAGCCATGTAGTCAGTCTGTGAGCCACGTAGTCGGTCTATAGGCCACGTAGTCAGTCTGTGAGCCACGTAGTCAGTCTGTGAGCCGCGTAGTCAGTCTGTGAGCCGCGTAGTCAGTCTGTGAGCCATGTAGTCAGTCTGTGAGTCATGTTGTCAGTCTGTGAGCCATGTAGTTAGTATGTGAGCCAAGTAGTCAGTCTGTGAGCCACGTTGTCAGTATGTGAGCCACGTAGTCAGTCTGTGAGCCGCGTAGTCAGTCTGTGAGCCGCGTAATCAGTCTGTGAGCCATGTAGTCAGTCTGTGATCCGTGTAGTCAGTCTGTGAGCCATGTAGTCAGTCTGTGAGCCATGTAGTCAGTCTGTGAGCCGCGTAGTCAGTCTGTGAGCCATGTAGTCAGTCTGTGATCCGTGTAGTCAGTCTGTGAGCGACGTAGTCAGACTGTGAGCGACGTAGTCAGTCTGTGAGGCACGTAGTCAGTCTGTGAGCCACGTAGTCATTCTGTTAGCCACGTAGTCAGACTGTGAGCCGCGTAGTCAGTATGTGAGCCGCGTAGTCAGTCTGTGAGCCGCGTAGTCAGTCTGTGAGCCATGTAGTCAGTCTGTGAGTCATGTATTCAGTATGTGATCCATGTAGTCAGCCTGTGAGCTACGTAGTCAGTCTGTGAGCCATGTAGTTAGCCTGTGAGCCATGTAGTCAGTCTGTGAGCCATGTAGTCAGCCTGCGAGCCATGTAGTCAGCCTGTGAGCCATGTAGTCAGTCTGTGAGCCATGTAGTCAGTCTGTGAGCTACATAGTCAGTCTGTGAGCCACGTCAAAATTTGTGAGCCACGTAGTCAGTCTGTGAGCCACGTAGTCAGTCTGTGAGCCACGTAGTCAGTCTGTGAGCCATGTAGTCAGTCTGTGAGCCACGTAGTCAGTCTATGAGCCACGTAGTCAGTCTGTGAGCCACGTAGTCAGTATGTGAGCCGCGTAGTCAGTCTGTGAGCCGCGTAGTCAGTCTGTGAGCCATGTAGTCAGTCTGTGAGTCATGTAGTCAGTCTGTGAGCCATGTAGTCAGCCTGTGAGCTACGTAGTCAGTCTGTGAGCCATGTAGTTAGCCTGTGAGCCATGTAGTAAGTCTGTGAGCCATGTAGTCAGCCTGCGAGCCATGTAGTCAGCCTGTGAGCCATGTAGTCAGTCTGTGAGCTACATAGTCAGTCTGTGAGCTACATAGTCAGTCTGTGAGCCAGGTCAAAATTTGTGAGCCACGTAGTCAGTCTGTGAGCCACGTAGTCAGTCTGTGAGCCACGTAGTCAGTCTGTGAGCCGCGTAGTCAGTCTGTGAGCCACGTAGTCAGTCTATGAGCCACGTAGTCAGTCTGTGAGCCGTGTAGTCAGTCTTTGAGCCGCGTAGTCAGTCTGTGAGCCGCGTAGTCAGTCTGTGAGCCATGTAGTCAGTCTGTGAGCCATGTAGTCAGTCTGTTAGTCATGTAGTCAGTCTGTGAGCCATGTAGTCAGTATGTGAGCCAAGTAGTCAGTCTGTGAGCCAAGTAATCAGTCTGTGAGCCGCGTAGTCAGTCTGTGAGCCATGTAGTCAGTCTGTGATCCGTGTAGTCAGTCTGTGAGCCATGTAGTCAGTCTGTGAGCCATGTAGTCAGTCTGTGAGCCGCGTAGTCAGTCTGTGAGCCATGTAGTCAGTCTGTGATCCGTGTAGTCAGTCTGTGATCCGTGTAGTCAGTCTGTGAGACGCGTAGTCAGTCTGTGAGCCATGTAGTCAGTCTGTGATCCGTGTAGTCAGTCTGTGAGCCATGTAGTCAGTTTGTGAGCCATGTAGTTAGTCTGTGAGCCGCGTAGTCAGTCTGTGAGCCGTGTAGTCAGTCTGTGATCCGTGTAGTCAGTCTGTGAGACGCGTAGTCAGTCTGTGAGCCATGTAGTCAGTCTGTGATCCGTGTAGTCAGTCTGTGAGCCATGTAGTCAGTTTGTGAGCCATGTAGTTAGTCTGTGAGCCGCGTAGTCAGTCTGTGAGCCGTGTAGTCAGTCTGTGATCCGTGTAGTCAGTCTGTGAGACGCGTAGTCAGTCTGTGAGCCATGTAGTCAGTCTGTGATCCGTGTAGTCAGTCTGTGAGCCATGTAGTTAGTCTGTGAGCCGCGTAGTCAGTCTGTGAGCCATGTAGTCAGTCTGTGATCCGTGTAGTCAGTCTGTGAGCGACGTAGTCAGACTGTGAGCGACGTAGTCAATCTGTGAGGCACGTAGTCAGTCTGTGAGCCACGTAGTCAGACTGTGAGCCACGTAGTCAGTATGTGAGCCGCGTAGTCAGTCTGTGAGCCGCGTAGTCAGTCTGTGAGCCGCGTAGTCAGTCTGTGAGCCGCGTAGTCAGTCTGTGAGCAACGTAGTCAGTATGTGAGCCGCGTAGTCAGTCTGTGAGCCGCGTAGTCAGTCTGTGAGCAACGTAGTCAGTCTGTGAGCAACGTAGTCAGTCTGTGAGCCGCGTAGTCAGTCTGTGAGCAACGTAGTCAGTCTGTGAGCCGCGTAGTCAGTCTGTGAGCAACGTAGTCAGTCTGTGAGCAACGTAGTCAGTCTATGAGCCGCGTAGTCAGTCTGTGAGCAACGTAGTCAGTCTGTGAGCCGCGTAGTCAGTCTGTGAGCAACGTAGTCAGTCTGTGAGCCGCGTAGTCAGTCTGTGAGCCACGTAGTCAGTCTGTGAGCCGCGTAGTCAGTCTGTGAGCCGCGTAGTCAGTATGCGGACAAAGGTTTTCAATATGTGAACCGCGTTGTCAGTCATTAGATCACATTCAATGCAGTCAGACCACAGTGAACATGCAATCATTAAAAGATACTAGTAGTCACTGAACACAGCCATCTATAGATTTAAAAAGGTCCGGGAGCAGAAACTAAAACCGGAAAACCCTTCAACTAGCATTACGTTATCAGCTATATGAGCTATAAACGTCTAATATCACTCTAACCACAACCGTCCCTGCTCGCCAAGCTGTAAACGTCACACTAGTTGGAGGTTTCCGGGAATTTCCTGTCAGCTCTTAGGCCACTGTCAATAGATTGATGGTTATGTACTGAACCATGTTGCCATTTACTGAACGTGTACTCACTAAGTGAATCATGTAATCACTCATTGAGTCACGTAACCACATTAAATGATGTAATCACTCATTGAGTCACGTAACCACATTAAATGATGTAATCACTCATTGAGTCACGTAACCACATTAAATCATGTAATCACTCATTGAGTCACGTAATCACATTAAATCATGTAATCACTCATTGAGTCACGTAACCACATTAAATCATGTAATCACTCATTGAGTCACGTAACCACATTAAATCACGTAATCACTCATTGAGTCACGTAACCACATTAAATCATGTAATCAATCACTCATTGAGTCACGTAATCACATTAAATGATGTAATCACTCATTGTACAACGAGACGGTTACTGAATTTTAATAATTCGTCTTACTTTAAACCATAATAACGCGGTTCGAATCCTGGTAGGGTCGAAAGTTTTATTTTTTTTCCCCTGTCGATTAAATAAAAACTCTGATCGGAACACCTTGTAGCGACTAATGTCCCCACCGATCAGATAATGCAAAAAGATCGTTTGCAAGATAGTAGATAGTCAGATTTTTGTTGTTACTCATTGTACCATATAGGGGTGTGGGGGGGGGGGGGTGTTCGGTAGCATAGTTGGGAAAACCACCCGACTGAGCTACCGACGTTCGAGCAACCCGTGTTCGATCCCGCTGGAAGCAGTGTGAGTTGTAATCGTGGTTGGAAAAAAAATATACCACCGCGGTCGACCCAGGCGCTGGCAGAAATTGGTACCAGGATAGTACTCTGAGAAGGTGAGGAATGCCGTCGTGAGTTTCGATGCTTGAAGCGACACTGTCTAGTCTAGAAGTTTACGAACACTTGTGGATAGGCGGCCGAGCACATATGGGAGAAAACTCGCGTGTTAAAACGACGATTCAAGTCTCGTACTTTACCTTTACGATGTAATCACTCACTGAACCATGTAATCACTCACTGAACCGTGTAATCATACATAGAATCATGTAATCCACTATGTAGAATGAATTCACGTAACTGGGAACTAAAATAACTTCAAATAGTAGATTTACAATAGATATGAGCAGCAGCAGCTCAGGCAAAGGCAGTTGTAGAATGACAAGATACAACGCAACCTTGTTTAACAATCATCATCATCATCAAGTACCATGCCTGTTGGCGTAGGTGATCATGTCTCTCCGCAACTTTCGATCTCGACAGTTATTTATCATTTCTGTTGTGTTTGTTCTCGGTAACTAACACTTTGTACAACTCGGTCTATCGAACATTCTGTTAACTTCACACCTTATCGAACAATCTGTTAACTTCACACCTTATCGAACAATCTGTTAACTTCACACCTTAGCAAAGAACTTACGTTAAGCTTCTCACTGACATTGTCTGTTATATTTTCGTAATGTTCTCATGTTTGTGGGGATGCATTTTTCGCTTATGCATGCACATACGCAAGGAACAATATGTTCATTATATTTAATATACACCCTCCATTCCTTCCCTCCTTATTCCCTTCCTTCTCTCATCATCCTCTAACCTTGGTTGGGTCACTACTGAAAGACTTCATCAACTTTCTCCTTTAATATATATTTGAAGTCATTATTTGAGATTCTGCAAAGCTGAGTGTTAATCCCGTGTGTTACCGGGGCCTCGTTATGAGGGAGGTAAAGAATAGTGAAACTGTGACCTTCCAGGCATGTCGTAAGAGGCGACTAAGGAGGTTGATCGATGGCTTGACAAGCTGTCATTGTAAAAAGTATTGTTATGGAAACAGAGCCGTATATTTTAGATCAGTGATCTCTGCAATATGTACCATTTTGGCACGCAAGGTTTCTGTTTTTGAGATTGTGGTTTTGCCCTATGTGCCGTCTTCGGCTCGAAAGGACAATAGATAGATAGATAGAAAGCTGAGACCTGCCCAGTTTGTGTTGTTATCTTCCTTTACTCTGTCTACCTCACCTTCTTCCTCTTTTGACGGTTCCTTGTAAAATGATGTTTGCCGTGCCAAATGATTGAGATACGTAATTAAACCATTTCGTTTTGCGTATTTTTACAATCGTCAAATGATGTTCTTCCTCTTCTTCGTTCCTTCCTCATTTGCCTTTCAGCGTCGAATGAAGATATAATTTGAGGTCTTTTGTTCTTCTGTTCGCCTCTGCTGCTGTTATGTTTTTCCTGGAATGATCATCATGCACTCCAATTGCTAGTTATATTCTCTTGTGAACTCTGTCATTCCTGATACTACTTCTTCTACAGCGAACACAGGTCAATATTAATAGGCTCAAATAAAGCGTTCGTCAGCTCAAGGCTGGTGACATTACAATTCAGCTTGTTCCGGTATGATACCAGTAATGGTCACAGCCTTCTGTGTTCATCATATGTTTGGGCAAGATTGTAACAGATATTCAACAGTCAGCTTGTTCCGGTATGATACCAGTAATGGTCACAGCCTTCTGTGTTCATCATTTGTTTGGGCAAGATTGTAACAGATATTCAACAGTCAGCTTGTTCCGGTATGATACCAGTAATGGTCACAGCCTTCTGTGTTCATCATATGTTTGGGCAAGATTGTAACAGATATTCAAGTCAGCTTGTTCCAGTATGATACCAGTAATGGTCACAGCCTTCTGTGTTCATCATATGTTTGGGCAGGATTGTAACAGATATTCAACAGTCAGCTTGTCTGTACCTCAGACACATCCATTAGAGGTTCATATCCTTAGGGTGTTGACAAGGTGACACTTCAATCAGTTGTGGCCTGTTCGAGTTCTAACAATTGTTACTTGTTCTTTCGTGACACAATTCAAGTAACATGTCCAGAACGCTTTAGTAACTTCTACTTCTACTACTTCTTCTTCTTCTCCTCCTCCTCTTTCTTCTTCAGCTTTCAGCTACTGCTATGCATTTAGACCAGCATGGGTCACGAACAAGACCGTGCGTTTGAGGTCATCACCGGTTCCTCATAGCTTGTCACGTAGGGTTGTTTCTGTGGGCAATAACTTTGGTAACATTTCATCTCCAATACATTCTTACAATTACATCCAAGCCAGTTACACCAATTTTCACATAACTCCTCCACTGTACAACATAACACGTGACTATCACATTTTTTCTCCTGCTAGTTTTAGCAAAAAGTGACATTTTAGTTCCTTTTCTATAATTATCAGAGCTTCAATAACGTAGTCTTATCATGCTTGCAACTTAAAGTGAACGAGGGTTCAGATGTAGCTTGGCTTTCACAAGTCGACCCAACTGATAGACTAATGGATACATGGCTCATTGGGTTGCGGAAAGTAATGACAGCGAGATGTGCACTGTGCACTAATTCCTTACCTCTACTTGTTTTCCTAAAACCTAAAGAGCCCCGTCACGCCAAGTGGCATCTAGGGAATATGGTGTTAGTGACCAGAAATTTTACAGACTTTCGGCACATGATTTTTGGGGTAATGTGGTCGGTATTACGCCCGAGCCGCTTTAATTTCCCAGAAAAAAAATCCGGTACCCACTTATGGCTGGGCGAACCTGGAAGCCGTCGATCAGGATCTAACCCGGCCTCTTGTCCTTTGTAGTCCAGTTCACTAACCACTGAGCTATCGCGGCTTCCTCTACATGTTATAGTACGGTGTAATGTTCCATGAATAATTAGTTCACTCCCCTAATGAAGATGTCACAGGACATTATTTGTAACTACTCTATAATTATAACAGTGCTAGTACGTCAAGGTTCAGAGTTCATATCTACTAGGAGTGGTTCCAGTTTGCGAAATTTATTTTATTTCATTTTATTATTTTTTGTTACTTAATTTCTTCTTTCTTGAGCTCGTACATTTTTTGTTGATTAATAACTGGAAACGACGAGAAGTAAAATAAATGAAACTCATTATTACAGTTTTACGATGCATTAACAGTGTGTCCCGCTCGTTACTGAATTGTTGCAATTCATTGGTGATAAAACTATCTTCTTTACGACACATATTACCATTGCTGGTGTATGTCGGGGGGCACACAATAGAACGAGAGGGATAAAGGCCGCTTGATCAAAGCAGTCGCCACGACATGTGAGACTCGAGATTTTTATTTTTAAACAATTACAGAAATTCCGAGTTCAGTAGCAAGTGGGGCACCCTGCATTATTTTACTATTTATGTACATTTAGACACACTATTACTACTATTATTATTAATTTATTTGTGTATTATTATTATTATTTATATTTATATTTTCATGGGTTGCTCAAGCTCTACATTTCATCTACGGCTATTTTTAACCACTGCCCCACGTGACTAACGTCCATTGTTACGAGAAGAAACACCGTGTCCGTCGGTTCCTTCTTGTACAAAATATACACTTTCTCCAATATGAAAATCATGTACATTTGAAACACTGACTTCTTTTATATATAACTAACGTCGATGTGAGATTAAAAAAAATAATCACCTGCAGCCCATATTATGAAAATGAGTAACTGAAGAAACCAAAAATATATCAACGGAAAAACAAAAACAAAAATAACAGTCGATGAAAGAAAGAAATGAAATTTTCTATCTCCACCACCCATCCGTCAAGTCAAAGCCTTTATATCGACATGCCCTCGCGTCAGTCTCCCTCGCTTCTCTAGTCTGACTCACTCGAGATATAACTTATTTTTCAAGCCCAGCCTTCGTGTACTCACTCACGTTTAACGCTAAGAGGTCACACGGCCAAGTCTCGATATTTCACAAACCCTCTTGAACGCGATGCTGGGACTCGTCTGTTGTGGTGTTCTACTCTTTATGAAAGAAAACAAATTAAACATTAAACCCGCTTTTAATGTTACTACCCGCTCCCAGTTTTGATGCAGACCCGCTATTTCTAAGATTTTCCCGCCCAACTATTTATTTATTTGTTTAAAGCTTGGGGCGAGTCAGGAAATGTGCACAGACGAACTTTCATTAAGCGCCCTTGACCGTCAAATTAAGTCCATTCTTATAGAAAACAAATCGAGATGGATATAGAACTGAGCAAATATTGAGAATTTAGAACAACTCTTAGTGTATGAGTTAAGAAGTGGAGTCAGCAGTGAATCCGTTATGTTTGGGCTTGCTCTTTTCATCTTATTTAGTGTTCAAATCTTGTGATCATGCACACTTGACTCTTTGTCCTGTACTCGTATATGGAGGGGTAAGAACAATGTCATGACACACTATAAGCTGGTCGCAAGGTCAGTACTCGTATATGGAGGGGTAAGAACAATGTCATGACACACTATAAGCTGGTCGCAAGGTCAGTACTCGTATATGGAGGGGTAAGGACAATATCATGACACACTATAAGCTGTTCGCAAGGTCAGTACTCGTATATGGAGGGGTAAGGACAATATCATGACACACTATAAGCTGTTCGCAAGGTCAGTACTCGTATATGGAGGGGTAAGGACAATGTCATAACTCACTATAAGCTGGTCGCAAGGTCAACACTCGTATATGGAGGGGTAAGAACAATGTCATAACACACTATACGCTGGTCGCAAGGTCAGTACTCGTATATAGAGGGGTAAGAACGATGTCATGACGCACTGTAAGCTGGTCGCAAGGTCAGTACTCGTATATAGAGGGGTAAGAACGATGTCATGACGCACTGTAAGCTGGTCGCAAGGTCAGTACTCGTATATAGAGGGGTAAGAACGATGTCATGACGCACTGTAAGCTGGTCGCAAGGTCAGTACTCGTATATAGAGGGGTAAGAACGATGTCATGACGCACTGTAAGCTGGTCGCAAGGTCAGTACTCCTATATAGAGGGGTAAGAACGATGTCATGACACACTATAAGCTGGTCGCAAGGTCAGTACTCGTATATAGAGGGGTAAGAACTATGTCATGACACACTATAAGCTGGTCGCAAGGTCAGTACTCGTATATAGAGGGGTAAGAACAATGTCATGACACACTGAAAGCTGGTCGCAAGGTCAGTACTCGTACATGGAGGGGTAAGAACAATGTCATGACACACTGTAAGCTGGTCGCAAGGTCAGTACTCGTATATGGAGGGGTAAGAACGATGTCATGACACACTGTAAGCTGGTCGCAAGGTCAGTACTCGTATATGGAGGGGTAAGAACGATGTCATGACACACTGTAAGCTGGTCGCAAGGTCAGTACTCGTATATGGAGGGGTAAGAACGATGTCATGACACACTGTAAGCTGGTCGCAAGGTCAGTACTCGTGTATGCGTGTTTCCTGATTTCCACCCTAAACATGCGCCGTGGCTGACACATTCCGTCTTCGGCAGGCTGGGATCTTGGTTTTACGTAGGAGTTTTCTTTTTCGTAGGGTGGATGTCGTCCATTACTGTTGGGCCCACCCTGCCCGGTGGATGTCGTCCATTACTGTTGGGCCCACCCTGCCTGATGCATGTCGTCCATGACTGTTGGGCCCAACCTGTCCGGTGGATGTCGTCCATGACTGTTGGGCCCACCCTGTCCGGTGGATGTCGTCCATGACTGTTGGGCCCACCCTGTCCGGTGGATGTCGTCCATTACTGTTGGGCCCACCCTGTCCGGTGGATGTCGTCCATTACTGTTGGGCCCACCCTGTCCGGTGGATGTTGTCCATGACTGTTGGGCCCACCCTGCCCGTGGTTTCTATCTGGGTGTTCTCCCATAGCCTTTCCTTCTTCCGATGGTAACAGCTAGGCAGCAGTGGTTTGTTTCCCGCGATGTCCTTACCCTTGGATAGAGCTTTCAATGCGGCTCTTACTGTCATCGCCTGACTCGTCGTTGGACATATGGGGAATTTTTAAATTGATGGAATAGTTCAACCTGTCGGCCCCACGCCGTCCTGGTAGAAGAGAAGAGACCTTCCATCTGGTCTTTAGTTTATGAGCTCAGATCTGCAGTCCCGTTGGCCATGATGAAGCTGAGTTCTCTCCAGTCTACTCTTTGATTTTCGATTGCTAAGGTTTCTTTAATGTGCGCTGATGCACATGAGACCTTCAGTTTTTGTTGTTGCAGTAAATCCAAAATGGCTAGACATCAAATCACACTATCCGGAGACCATGGGAGGGTAAAGCCACGAAGAAAGTACGAAATCGATTTTAGAAGAATTCCCACTGCATTCGGTAAGAATGGAACCCGGGACATTTTAGTCCAGGGGCTGTGAAGCAAATAAATACAGTTTCTCCGTTCTGCACGATCTTTGGTCATACTTCATGGGTGCCCTGTGTCTAGTCCACATTGTTACTGCGCTTCCACCGTCCTCAATATGCTTTACTCATCTTTCTTTAGAGTTTACTGGACTGCTAAAACAAGAAAGAACGTACTAATGTCTGACTTCTGGCTGTTATTTCTCTCATTAATCTTAAACACTGGGTTATGCAAGGTGTTCTTTCTTTAGTTTGTTCTCCCTCTCTTTTTTTTACTCTCTCTCTCTCTCTCTCTCTCTCTCTCTCTCTTTCTTTCTTTCTTTCACCCGATGACTTACTCAAGGAACTGATTGCCTTCTTTGTCATCCATCCCTAGAAGGACGTTAAGTGGGCGCAGATACGTTGCGTTATGATTTGCAATATAATTGTGATATTTGCGAGCTTCTATCTAAAACATCCGGCTCCAGCACGGCAATTTTGAGAACATGGTTGTCTTCCCATTAAATGTGCAGTTTATAAGACTTTCCTGTCTCATTTATCTTTTATTTATTTATTTATTTTATTTTATTTTATTTTTTTTTTGGGGGGGGGGGCAAGGTGACGTCTGCATACGCTCTGTCATCCTATCTCCTCCCCTCACTACGCCCCCCGATGTCACTTCACAAACTTCCGCTTCACGTACATTGTTTTCCTTCTATTGAATGACCTCAATTTGAACCACAAACTTGTCAAGGCCACTAGGGTGAGGCGACAATTGCTGTGAACTATTCTATCTCCTGGACTAATTCTGGTCGACCTGAATACTGCTGTCCTCGTTATCCTTTCAGTCAGTGATGTTCTAGATTCTGGCACTGAGTCACAGACCTTTACCAACAACGTGAAGAGTCCCCTGTTGATATGGCAATGACCAACCAGAGCAGGATAACAGTTCCGCTCAAGCACACTATGATAATTGTAAAGGTCAAATCAAGAAACGATTTATTTACAATTTTAAATTTCATTGGTTTTTTTTTTTTTTTCAGAACTGCGATATCGACAGATATAAACTATTTATTTAGTTTTTGTTTCGTTTTTATTCACATTTAAAGTATTTTTCTTTAACTAAACAATTTGCATTTACCAAAAAAAAAAAAAAAGGGATAGGGAAGGCTGGGTAACCTAGAGGCACGACGTCGCCTTAAAGTTAAAAAAAAAAAGTAAAGAGCCCCCATCACGCCAAGTGGCTTATAGGGAATATGGTGTTAGTGACCCTATATTTTACAGACCTTCAGCCCATGATTTTTGGGGTAATGTGGTCGGTATTACGCCCGTGCCGCTTTACTTTCCCAGAAAAAAAATCCGGTACCCATTAAAGGCTGGGCGAGCCCGGAAGCCGTCAGTTGGGATCGAACCCTACCTCTTGTCCTTTGAGTCCAGTTCACCAACCACTGAGCTATCGTAGCTCCCACGACGTCGAATTAAGAGCGCTAAATCTTGTGAAAATGAGAAAGTAATGACAACAAATGTAGGAACTTAAATGCGACTCGCTCTTGGAGATTAACGTTTTGGCGACATCAGATTTGTGAGATCTTCTTTCTTATATTTGTGTGTGTAACATTTTTTAGTACAGGTATTAGAATAATATTCATTATATTTGTGTGTGTGTAACATTTGTTAGTAAAGGTATTAGAATAATATTCATTATATTTGTGTGTGTAACATTTGTTAGCTAAGTATTAGAATAATATTCATGATATTTGTGTGTGTAACATTTGTTAGCTAAGTATTAGAATAATATTCATGATATTTGTGTGTGTAACATTTGTTAGTTAAGTATTAGAATAATATTCATTATATTTGTGTGTGTAACATTTGTTAGCTAAGTATTAGAATAATATTCATGATATTTGTGTGTGTAACATTTGTTAGCTAAGTATTAGAATAATATTCATGATATTTGTGTGTGTAACATTTGTTAGTTAAGGTATTAGAATAATTATCTAATAATTAGAATCATTATGTTTGTTGTTGAAGTGCTCATTACGATTGTTGTTATTGTGATACTGAACTGTATTGTGATGTTTCTTGTTGTTGATTGGAGATGAGAAACTCGTACTCAGTATGATATGGGAGCGGGAGTGGGGGGGGGAGGGTAATCTAGGGGTTGGCCTCAGGACAGGAAGTCTTCTTCTTCTACCTTTCAGCTCCCTGTGGAGCATAGGTCTTCAACAAACACTTTCCAAGTCGTTCTGTTTCTTGCCAATCTTTTAAGATCATTCCATGTCTTCCTCATCATCTTCATCTCTGTTTCTATCTGTCTTCTCCAAGAATTCTTTGGTCTTCCCCTTTGACTTTTCCCTTGGGGATTCCAAAAAGGGCCTACTGTTTAATACTCTCAGCTGGCTTCCGCATGTTTGTCCTATCCAGCGCCATCGTCTTCGCTGTATCTCTTTATCCACAGGTATTTGACTGGTACATTTCCATAATTCTATGTTAGTGATTTTGTCCTGCCATTTCCATCTTTTTACTCTGCGTAAGCATCCATTAAAGTCTGTATCTTCATGATTGTCAATTTTGTTGTTCTCCATGTTTCACATCCATATAATAGGACTGACTTAACATTGGAGTTGAAAATTTGTATTTTTCGGGACAGGAAGTACCCGGGCTTAAATCCCACCAGAAGTGGTGGTGATGTTAAAAAAACAATGGGAAAAGATTACTCCCTGTTTTTGTTAATGACGTCACCCTCCCCTGGTCTTTTGGTAAGTGGGATCTGAAGTCTAGCCGTCTCGGATAATAACAATAAAAAGTAGGTCCCGTGTGGACTCCAGCACGCAAAGAACCCTTGGCAGTTAAAACATCTAAAACAGGCCACAGCCATAAATATGGCCGCTACCCGGTCAAAATTGTCAGCAGGAACCTACCCACGCCGTGAATCCCAGGCTGTGTACGGAGTTCGTGCACGTAGGACATGGTTCTTCTCTGATTTTCTCGAGACTCTCGGAGGGGTTATCGAAGCACCTATGGGTTTATCCGGTGTGCAGTGATGATAATCCTAACAACAAACAAAAGAATCCCATCGTGAGGTATAGGGGCATAGTGAGAGTGTCAATACATATTTTACCACCAGCACATTTCGAAGGGTAAGGTGGTCAGTATTACGCCAGTGCTGTCTTTAAAATAAGAACGAGTCTTAACATATGGATGTGAATCATGGACAATAGGACAACAGACATGAAAATCACTTGAGGCTGTAGAAATGTGGTTTTACTTAAGAATGTTGATAATGCCATGGACAGCTAAGAAGAGTAATGAAAACGTTCTGAAAGAGGTCAAAGTATAAAGAGAATTAATTTCCACAATTATAAAAAAAGAAGAAGAATTTGTTGGCTATGTAATGAGAAAGGAACATGTGGAATATATTGTGACAACTTTGAAAATTGAGGGACGAAGAGATAGAGGGAAGCAAAGAGAAAAGATACCAGGCGCTTAACAGAATGGCTTGGCAGAAGGTCAACAATAGAAATGATAAATAACTGTCGCGATCGAAAGTTGTGGAGAGACATAATCACCTACGCTAGCAGGCCCGGTACTTGATGAAGATCTTCAAAATAATATATCGTAGCCATATAAGACTAGGCGAACCTTAGAAGCTGCTGATCGAAGTCATACCGACGCATTTCCTCGTCTCGCTGATGATCGAAATCATACCGACGCTTTTCCTCGTCTCGCTGATGATCGAAGTCATACCGACGCTTTTCCTCGTCTCGCTGATGATCGAAGTCATACCGACGCTTTTCCTCAGTTGACGACTAGTCCAACGTCAGGAAAACAGTCGACATTTTGCGGTCATGGACAAAAAAGGGAATAAATGAAATATCAATGCCACACATAGGAGTGGGAGACTAAGGTGGCTGGGTCATGTAAGAGGAATCGTGTTCTCAAACAAATACTGTACGACGAACTCAGGGACGGAAAGAGACCAAAGGGCAGATCATTCCTGAAGTATAAGGAGGTCTGCATGGTTTCCCCTTAAGGGAATTCTCTATCAGTGAAAGAAACTGAGAAAAATCTGGCTGCAGATCGCAGCACATGAAAAAAAAAAATTAAAAAAAACTGGCACAGCAACATTCGAGGCAGCGCTGATATCAAATTCAGAAGACAAAAGGCGCAGGAGAAAGGAGAAGAGGCCAGGCACCACGAATATATTTTGTTCATTCTGTGGTCGAAAGTGTTTATCAAATATTGGTAGCTTCAGCCACGAGAGAAGCTGTTCAGTAAAACAGAACCCAGGGAAAGACACTAATATATAACCAAACAACTAACTTAACATGGTTGCTTACTATCAACCGTTTATCAAGACGCCAAAGGTATATATATATATATATATATATATATATATATATATATATATATATTCATAATGTTACACAGGAAATATGCGTGAGAAAGAAATGTAAGGACAACATAGAGAAAGGATACGATACAGCGAGAATAATTTAGTAGATAGTCAACTACTGAAATGATGGACAACTGGGGAGATAAAAGATTGTATGGAGTAACATGATCATCTCCGTCGACTGCTGTACTTGATGATGATACCGATGATGATGATGATGATGATGATGATGATTATGACGATGACAGATTAGTTTAAATATAATAACCAACATAAGACTTTTTTAATACTTTAACCACCGTGGTTTCTTCGCGACCCTACCCTCTCCTTGTCTTCACCCACTCCCTGTCTCTACCCTTTCCCTGTCTCCACCCACTCCCTGTCTCCACCCACTCCCTGTATCCGCCCACTTCCTGTCTCTACCCACACCTTGTCTCCACCCAATCCATATCTCCACCCACTCCATGTCTCTAAATTCACCTTGTCTCCACCCAATCCATATCTCCACCCACTCCATGTCTCTAAATTCACCTTGTCTCCACCCACTCCGTCTCAACCCACCCCATGTCTCCAGGGAGACAGATAGCGAGACTTGATGCCTAGCCGCTAGCCCTTTCTCTTGACTAGCGAAGGAAAAACATGAGGTCTCGTGCGCTCGCACACGTTAAAACAACATCGGCAATTGAAAGTTGAAAAAAGTTTAGTATACCGTAAAGATAAAGTAGTATAGCGTAAAGATAAAGATAGTAGTATACCGTAAAGATAAAGATAGTGTACCGTAAAGATAAAGATAGTATACCGTTAAGATAAAGATAGTAGTATACCGTAAAGATAAAGATAGTAGTATACCGTAAAGATAAAGATAGTAGTATACCGTAAAGATAAAGATAGTAGTATACCGTAAAGATAAAGATAGTATACCGCAAAGATAAAGATAGTAGTATACCGTAAAGATAAAGATAGTAGTATACCGTAAAGATAAAGATAGTATACCGTGAAGATAAAGATAGTGTACCGTAAGATAAAGATAGTAGTATACCGTAAAGATAAAGATAGTAGTATACCGTAAAGATAAAGATAGTATACCGCAAAGATAAAGATAGTATACCGTTAAGATAAAGATAGTAGTATACCGTAAAGATAAAGATAGTATACCGTAAAGATAAAGATAATATACCGTAAATATAAAGACAGTATACCGTAAAGATAAAGATAGTAGTATACCGTAAATATGAAGATAGTATACCGTAAAGATAAAGATAGTAGTATACCGTAAAGATAAAGATAGTATACTGTAAATATAAAGATAGTATACCGTAAAGATAATGATAGTAGTGTACCGTAAAGATAAAGATAATATACCTTAAACATATAGATAGTATACCGTAAAGATAAAGATAGTATACCGTAAAGATAAAGATAGTATACCGTAAAGATAAAGATAATATACCTTAAACATAAAGATAATATACCGTAAAGATAAAGATAGTATACCGTAAAGATAAGGATATTATAGCGTAAAGATAAAGATAGTATACCGTAAAGATGAAGATATTATACTGTAAAGATAAAGATATTATACTGTAAAGATAAAGATAGTAGTATACCGTAAAGATAAAGATAGTATACCGTAAAGATAAAGATAGTATACCGTAAGATAAAGATAGTATACCGTAAAGATATAGATAATATACCGTAAACATAAAGATAGTATATCGTAAACATAAAGATAGCATACCGTAAAGATAAAGATAGTAGTATACCGTAAAGATAAAGATAGTATACAGCAAAGATAAAGATAGTAGTATACCGTAAAGATAAAGATAGTAGTATACAATAAAGATAAAGATAGTATACCGTAAATATAAAGATAGTATACCGTAAGTATAAGGACAGTATACCGTAAAGATAAAGATAGTAGTATACCGTAAAGATAAAGATAGTATACCGTAAAGATAAAGATATTATAGCGTAAATATAAAGATAGCATACCGTAAAGATAAAGATATTATACCGTAAATATAAAGATAGTATACTGTAAAGATAAAGATATTATAGCGTAAAGATAAGGATATTATACCGTAAAGATAAAGATAGTATACCGTAAAGATAAAGATATTATACCGTAAAGATAAAGATAGTATACCGTAAAGATAAAGATATTATACCGTAAAGATAAAGACAGTAAACATTAAAACAGATAACAGTTTGGGCTGGGAGGTGGGATGACTTCTGTTCAGTTTCAACAACAATGAGTGAATCCTGAAGCAGAACACAAACAGAAGATTAACTTGTAGGAGAGTGACGTGAGCTTTTACTGCTTCTGTCTGGCCAAGTGAGTTGGGGTCGTAGAGGGAAGACAACCCGGTACTCAAAGATGTCGTTCTGAAGTCGGATGTGTTGGGCCGAAGGGCGCAAATATCACAGTTGTGCTGTAAACCACAACACAACGCAGACACGCCCACTTAACGTCCTTTTAAGGGCGGATGACGAAGAGTTGTGCTCCTTTAGGCATCGGGCGAATGCAAGCAAACATGCTTTCATTGGTTACGTGTTGATGTGTTTGCTGGACAGCGACACTGTTATCCTTTCAAACAACCTGCCTGAAGACAGCTCTCACAATTGTGCTGTCATAGAAAATTAGTAATAGCAAATGGTGTTTAACGGGTGGTTGAGGAGATGCGCACAGCTCAGTTGTAAATGGGAGACGATTGAAGGTTGAGGGGAGGAGGGAGGTGTCGGGGCAAGTGATGAGAAGAATATATATCAAGAAGTGTTATGTAACTGATCCTGGGGGGTGGGGGGGTGGGGGGGGGGGGGGGGGGTGGGGGGGAGCCGAAGAAAAAGGGGGGGGGGGGGGAGGAATTACAAATAGACAAAAATGGGCCAGACTTAGGATATCGCGTGAGATGACGATCGTCTGAGCAAGTGGAAGACATTTTGCTGATGCCGTCCCTTCAGCAGGCTACGAGACCTAACTAATGTTTGGCTCATATCATAAAGAATAGTGTAGTTATCCCGATCAAGAAGAAACAAGGAAAACGACATCTGATTAAAAAAACACACACAATAAAATACATCTATTTATTATGTACGACACTTCCATCATCATTATTTCATGTTATTTATCTTAAAATCCCAACTGCATGCGTTCTCATGTTAAAAAAAAAAGAGTTGCTAATTAGCGGAACAAACTTCATTACACTTGAAGCAGGCCAATTGGTGGCTCGTTTCTTTGCAATGGTTAAGAAGAATAATGCAAGTTAATGGTCTTCTTTTCTTTCTTTCTTTTCTCTATCTCACTGGTACCAAAAAGGTGTTGTGGTTTATATCATTTGTCGTTCTTGAGCTGCTCGAACTGTCTGAATTAGTGATTTTCCTTTGTTGTTACATGTCTCTGTCACTGCATCTATTCATCTTCTTCTAGGTCTTCCTCGTGGCCTTTTCCATGCATTCTCGAGAAGAATGCCCTTGATGGTGATTGGGGAGGATTCACTCTGGTGGCCTAACCATTTAAGTTGTTTGTATTCTCATGTCAATTTCTCTGTCTAGCTTTCCATCTTCTGTAAACATTGTGCCCAAATACTTGAATTCCTCTACTTTTTATTTCTTTATCTTTGATCTTAATGTTTAGTGGGTGTCTTAATTTGCTTATTCTCATAGCCTCTGTTTTTGCTGTGTTAATGTTCATACTAAGGTAATGGCTGCAGTAATTATTTACCAACAAACACAACTCATTTACTAACACACTTGTTTCTATTACTCGTACCACAACTCATTTACTAACACACTTGTATTGCTCGTACCACAACTCATTTACTAACACACTTGTTTCTTATTGCTCGTACCACAACTCATTTACTAACACATTGTTTCTTATTGCTCGTACCACAACTCATTTACTAACACACTTGTTTCTTATTGCTCGTACCACAACTCATTTACTAACACACTTGTTTCTTATTGCTCGTACCACAACTCATTTACTAACACACTTGTTTCTTATTGCTCGTACCACAACTCATTTACTAACACATTTGTTTCTTATTGCTCGTACCACAACTCATTTACTATAGTTCGCTTCAGATTTTTTGCCTCACTTCAAAAAACCACAGCTCAGCAACCATTTGTGCTACAGTGCTGATATTTTGCATGTAACCTACTGAATCTCATAACGTAATAGAAAAAATAAATTCATTGCAAACAAACTGCTGGTTTTTCTTGTGCGCTTGCTTACCAGGAGGATAAAAGTATGATTAAACTTGGGCACATTTGAATCAAAATTTAAGAGTATTTACCCCTTCCATATCACTTCAAGAATGATTTAAACATCTTCATTTGGGAATTTCCTTTATATGTTGGTGGGTAAAGGCACCGGTTTACACTATTGAATTGCAAATGTCAGATTTTTGTCAATATTTGCACATATGTGTAGCAAATTTCTCTTATATTCGGTGCGCAATTCTGGTTTTGCACTTACTGGATTAAAATTGTCAACTTTTTGTATCACGTCATTAGTATAACGTCACCAAAAATACAAAATCAAATTATTTACATAGGCGTGTTTTGTGAGTTGTGCCCTTAACAATGAGTTTAAAGTTGAAATTTGTTACTGAACAAAATATTACAAAGAAATTATATTTATATTTTTGTAGAGAGGCAAAACGAGGGAGTCTATATCACAGCATATCAAATCCTGAAAAGAGAACGATGCACGTGTTAGGTTTAAGTAAACGGTCGTTTCATAGATCAGTGAAAAATGTTCAATGTGAATGTTCAAGGAAAGAAAGAAGTCGAGGAAGAAAACATTTGTTAGACAGTTTTGACAGAGAACTTGTCCGCAGAGAGATTTGTAAAATGTTTGACTTAGGGGAAGAAGTTACCATAAGGAAACTTAAGATTTGGCTTAAAAAGAACACCAGTATTGATGTATCAAAAACTACACTATGGAGAAGTGTGCGGAGTTTAGGCTTCACTTTTAGAAAATATTCTTGTGGAAGAAACATCATTGCGAGAAACCTCATTTAGTAGCTGCAAGAAGCAAATATTTACGTGAAGTTAGACAAATGCGTAATGAAGATTATGACATTGTGTACTTGGACGAAACATGGATTAATGCCCACCACACAAATGAAAAAGAATGGCAGTCATTAGATGGGACTATTAAAAGGTATGTACCTAGCAGCAAAGGAAAGCGCCTTATAGTGGCACATGCTGGGAGCAAAAATAATGGCCTGGTGGAGAATGCTGAACTTGTTTTTATTGCAAAGTCAACTGATAACCAGGATTATCATTCAGAGATGAACAGTCATATGTTCAGAGATTGGATTAAAGACACTCTTTTGCCTTTATTAGATCGACCATCTTGTTTGATCATGGATAATGCATCTTACCATAACAAAGTGGCACAAGAAGATAAAGTTCCAACATCATCAAGCACTAAAGCTGAAATAAAGACATGGCTGGCAAGGGAACAAATACCATTTAACGATATGTATCTCAAGCCTGAATTACTTTCACTTGTAAAACAGATACAACGGCCAAAGATATTTCAAATAGATAAATTAATTGAAGAACATGGTCATAGATGTTTGAGGCTGCCTCCATATCACTCACACCTAAATCCTATTGAATTAGTTTGGGCAAAGATCAAAGGGCAAGTAGCATCCGAAAATAAAACTTTCAAATTATCTGATGTTAAAGAGCTTACCAATGTTGCTATTTCAAACATAGACAAAGATTATTGGGCTAGTTGTGAAGACCATGTTATGGTTGAGGAAGATAAGTATTGGAGAAACGATGGTCTGTGGGTTATTCAACCAAAAATGGTAATACGTCTATTAGATTCGGCAGATTCTGAATAAAACTCATTTGTTTGAACTTACTGAAGTGACTTTGTTGGAGTTGGAAACTCTGGATACGGACCACTTCAGGAACTGTTTTTTTAGTGAGTTGACGATGTATTCTGTGTTCTTAAAATAAATAATTTCTGTTCGGTGAATGTTCGGCCTATTTTGATTTGATTCAATATTAGTTGTATAATTAAAAGAGCCCAATCCAAATGGGTAGCATGTTGTGAAAAAGTGCAATTGTGGCGGTTTATTCCCCTATACACCTTCAGGCATGACAGGAACACTTACTTACTTACTCTCTTATTATAAAGTAATAATGTCCCTTATATAAAAATAAAAGTTACGCCTTTTCCTCTAAAAAGTGTAAAAGATCTTCATTTACCGTACATTCTGTTTTTTGTGTCAAAATAAATACAAATATGAAGGAGATCAAAGGAAGTTGCCGCTTTGAGGAAACGGTAACACATACGATAATTTAAATGATAAATTCGTTACGTCATTGAAAATCTAAGGTCGCATGCAAAAAATCATGGTATTCTATCAGACGGTTTTCGAGATATTACTGGAATTAGGGAGGCAAACAATCTGAAACAAACTATAACACATTTGTTTCTTATTGCTCGTACCACAACTCATTTACTAACACATTTGTTTCTTATTGCTCGTACCACAACTCATTCAGTCTGCATTTTGTAGTTTCATCGCTTTGTTTTAATTCGAAGCTTCCGGTCACTGTGGCGGATAGGCGGCAGGAACCATTATATGATGAGTCTGAAGTGTTTCTTGTTGCAGTTTCTACATATTCCAAGTTCGGCTTGCTGCAGGAGCTACTGAGTTAAGTGCTCTGTACACACCGAGAGCTGTGCGTTTCATCCGTTTCGATCGTGTTTCGATATTCCGATTGCTTACGATGAATGATGATATCGTATGAATGGGAGCAGATGGATGCGCTCAAATTATGTGCGATTTCGCCTTGTGCCTTTTGGCGTGTGTTGAAACTGTTATGATGGTGACTGCAGCTACCTTTCTTTGTTTGGGAGATGAGATATTAATTCGGATGATTCCACTGGCATGGGCGGTTGAGCAATTATGGATTTTAATTCATTTGCAGTGATACCGGGGTCTTCCATAACCATAACTTTTTAATTCAAATGACAATTACTGAATAATTTCTGTATATCGTTCTTGTTCAATGTCAACGTCCCAACAATACAGATAGTTACAATAATCTTTCCCATTTTCAATATCCCTGAATTTACATAGTGAGATACAATAACTTCATTACAACCAACCCGCAACAAACTCTCAACATCGTCTGTAAGAATAAACATGCCAACGTCAATGCATAAATAAAACGAATAACATTTTTTAAAGTATCTGAATTTTAAATTCATTGTCACGTGAGTGGCAGTGTCCAATGGTTTCTCTCCTTATTCTTTGTCTTCTTTGTAAGAGTATATATCGGGTCTGAATAACACAGACAACTTAAATTATATAAGGAATGCTCAGAAGCGCAGAATTTATACAAAACTAATTGCTGTGTGATTGCCTCATGAGTGAATGAATGTTGAGATTCAACAAGCACAACCTGGTACAGATAAAGTTAAGAGAGAGAACTCTAGTATATATTCATGTAGGACGAGTATTTTAGTCGTGGCGGATACCCCACCTTAAATGAAGAAAATTGTAAAATAAATCCCTATATGAATGACATTTTTACCTAGTACGGATCTTTCCCTAAGAAATACAACTTCGTACACAGAAAAATACCACAGCCCTACAAAAAAAATCAATTATATAGAAAAAAATAAGACAGCTAGTCCCGAATAAATGAGTGGTCACTTTTAATTTGTAATCACTTTATCTGTTTTCTCATCATTTCAGGATCTTGCATGTAACAGAATCTTTATGAATCAGAGTCTTTAAAAAATCTTTAGAGAACACCAGACTCAAGGACTGACTTCGAGAAAGAAGGATTGATGGAATATTAGAAACACTAGGAAACATAACAGCCGAAAAAGCCAACAGATGAGCAAAAGACATTAAGTTATATCTCCCCTCAATGCTGAAAGGCAGAGAAGAAGAAGAAGAAGAAGAAGAAGAAGAAGAAGAAGAAGAAGAAGAAGAAGAAGAAGAAGAAGAAGTAGAAGAAGATGAAGATGAAGAAGAAGAAGAAGAAGAAGAAGAAGAAGTAGAAGAAGAAGTAGAGGAAGAAGTAGAAGAAGAAGTAGAAGAAGTAGAAGATGAAGAAGAAGAAGAAGAAGTAGAAGAAGTAGAAGATGAAGAAGAAGAAGAAGAAGAAGAAAAAGAAGATGAAGATGAAGAAGAAGAAGATGAAGAAGAAGAAGATGAAGAAGAAGATGAAGAAGAAGAAGATGAAGAAGAAGAAGATGAAGAAGAAGAAGATGAAGAAGATGAAGAAGAAGAAGAAGAAGAAGTAGAAGAAGAAGTAGAGGAAGAAGTAGAAGAAGAAGTAGAAGAAGTAGAAGATGAAGAAGAAGAAGAAGAAGAAGAAGAAGAAGAAAAAGAAGATGAAGAAGAAGAAGATGAAGAAGTAGAAGAAGATGAAGAAGAAGATGAAGAAGAAGATGAAGAAGAAGAAGATGAAGAAGAAGAAGATGAAGATGAAGAAGATGAAGAAGAAGATGAAGAAGAAGAAGAAGAAGATGAAGAAGAAGAAGAAGAAGTAGAAGAAGAAGTAGAAGAAGAAGTAGAAGAAGAAGTAGAAGAAGTAGAAGAAGTAGAAGAAGTAGAAGAAGTAGAAGAAAAATTATAAGAAGAAGAAAAAACATAATAATCTATCCACACAGATATCTATAGATATGTAGCCTCCAATCAGACAAGACTAATGACCTGGTTTACATTCGGTCAAACTTTACTTCCATGTGTTTCGTTTATTTCTTCCTGTGTTCTTCAGAGTGCACAAAGTTTAGCAATGCACTGTATCCGCTTGCAAAATGTTTACACAAAGCCACATTTAAAACGCATACATTTTTTTTTTTAAAACAAGCGAGAAATGTTTGCTTTATTTCTGTGAGGCGCACCCACTTAAGTGACAAACATAAGGCGGATTGTTTTTATTATGACGTATGTCAATGCACATGGAAAACATAACACAAACTTCAGAATACGCTAGTTTTTGTTTCCTTTCTTTAAGAGCACAAAAGGTGAAGGACAAGCGTTGTGACGTCAGTTGTGTAGAGAAGATGATGAATAAACTATCCTCAAACTTGGGTCAAGACCATCCGGATGTACTAATACATTTTCACCGCCAACGTTTATTTCAGTAAAAATTCACAGTTCACTTTTGTTCCAAAACAAAATGTACCAAAGCCCACATTTGTTTTCAAAAAATGAAGAAAGCCCCATTTTTTTTTATAATATTCAGCAATGTCCACTTTTGTTATTATCAACAGCCCACTTATAGTTTTTTTAATCAAGAAAGCCCCTTTTGTTTTTGTTTTAAAAATTCAGCAATGTCCACTTTTGTTATTATCAACAAAGTCCACTTCTCTTGTATAAAACAACAACAACAACACAGACCATTTTTGTTGCATAAAATTCCCACAGCCCAGTTGCAATTCACATAGTACACTTTTGTTGCATACAAATTCACACAGCACACTTTTGTTGCATACAAATTCACACAGCCCACTTTTGTTGTAATTCACATAGCACACTTTTGTTGCAATTCACATAGCACACTTTTGTTGCAATTCACGTAGCACACTTTTGTTGCATTCAAATTCACACAGCCCACTTTTGTTGTAATTCACATAGCACACTTTTGTTACAATACACACAGCCCACTTTTGTTGTAATTTACGCAACCTTAGCAAAACTCTACTACCAACCAACTCACCTACCAACAAGTGCTGTGCCAACCCACCCACAATTCAAGCAATTTACCAACAAACCCATCAACTAAGCAACGCACCAACAAAACGACCAAGCCAGTATAGCACCAACCAACAAACTAAGCAAATAATGTACCAACTGACTACCCAAGCAAATATTGTACCAACTACTGACCAACCAAGCAACGTACCAACCAAGCAACGTAACAACCAAATAACCAATCAACCCGCCAACCATGCAACGCATAAGCCAAATAACGTACTAACCAACCATTGCCCCCTATATTGAATGTATGTCCGCTGAGGTGGAGCACCCAAAAGGTTATGACGTTTTTAGCTTTGCGTGCAGGGGTGGTTGCGGGTAAAATAACGTCAGCTGCCTATATCTAACAAAGCTAAAGACGTCACAAGCTTGGGGTTTCCGGGAAAATCGTCTCAGCCCTTTGGTTATCAATAATAGGTGGCAATGAACCAACTAACTCACCAACCACCCATCCACAGACCACCGACCAACCCGAGCCGTATCGTCGTGCCTCTTTTCCCCGTCAATTAATTCCCAACCTCATATACCGGTACATACAATTCCCAACACCATATACCGGTACATACAATTCCCGACCTCATATATCGGTACATACAATTCCCGACCCCATATATCGGTACATACAATTCCCGACCCCATATACCGGTACATACAATTCCCATACAGCCCTTAGGTTGCACAAACTTAACACCACACTATCCGCCTGGTTCTTCGCACTCAAACCCCACCAACCGATGACAATCAAACAGAATTCTAGATACGTCGGTGATATACAACAATTCTCGGACTCAGAACATCTGCCACGACATACGTCTTCAAACATCCACAACCCAACGCCGGAATTGTTCACTGCAAACAATTTTAATATTGCAAAGAATTTGGCGCGTCTTAATTTTATTTACGTTATCATTGATATCCTAGCACTGTTTATAATCATCACACAGAATAATAATGATACTAAAACGTGAAATGAAAAGAGCTACAGCGGTCTCCATACTATACTGCCCGTCACCCAAATTGAATGGAAGTTATGCAGAAAGGCCTCCTGTGAATCAGAGCGTACTAAACTGAACTGACCTTTCTCTCTACGAACGACGGGTAAGGAGACAGACGAGTCCGTGAAGTGTGACAAATGGCAGGCAGACGACACATCGCTACGGGTTCACATCTCAGTCGCAGATTAACAGTTTTTCCCACGTTACGGATTTTTTCAACAACACAATGGACGCCAAGCCCCATCGAATAATCACCAAGAATTCACTGACTTGTGAATTGTTGTTTAGTCTCTCTCATTTGATATTTAGAAATGAAACACTCAACCGAAAGTGTGTTGCTCGGAGGATAGATCACGATAGGATGTGACATTTGAGACGTGTGCTGTTTATATCCAGCTTGAACATTCATCATCATGTGTCTATACAGTTTTTTTTTTTTTTTTTTTTTTTTGTTGCGTTCGCCAGCTTTTACCTCTGATGAAGCCCCTAGAGAATAGGAACTGAATTTTGCGCGTTAATCCGCTTTTCCGTGGCAGCCGTGTGCACAGGGGTCCCTCACCGCACAGGCAGATAAAGATCTCTAGAAATCAATTTACCTAAATACATGTCTGATTGTTGTCTACGTTCTTTCTTCCGTTTAATTTTTTTTTCTTCGATTTCTTAGATTTTCATTAATTTAGTTTTCATTAATTTAGTTTTCATTAATTTAGTTTTCATGTAGCTGCTAGAAACTGCGTTAGCGCATTGTTAGTACACGTGTGTGTGTTATTCCAATTGTCTAGGTTCGACTCTCCACACACACACATTTTTTTGTTCAGATCAACATTTCTGTAAGGGTTTCTCGCAGCCTCTAAGAGTAGAAGTAAAGACTTTCCTCGACAAAGTGGTGCTGATCGTATCACATGTCAATCATTCACGGGGGACTGGCTGGTCTACAGGTAAGACGTCGTTCTCTGGTCAGGAAGGTCCCGGATTCGATTCCCATCATAGGCGGTGGAAGTTGGTCAAAAATCAAATCCGCGGTATCATCATGTCTTTCTCTCTAGTCTAGTACCCCCGTCACGCCAAGTGGCGTATAGGGAATATGTTGTTAGTGACCATACATTTTACAGATCTTCGGCACATGATTTTTGGGGTAATGTGCTCGGTATTACGCCCGTGCCGCTTTACTTTCCCAGAAAAAAAAATCCGGCACCCATTAAAGGCTGGGTGAACCGGAAGCCGTCGGTTGGAATCGGACCCTACCTCTTGTCCTTTGTATGTAGTCCAGTTCACTAACCACTGAGCTATCGCGGCTCCCTTCTTCGTATCTTTCCCTACCTCAATCTGTGGATAGACCCGATGCTAGTCCTCTCGGTAAACGGCGAAAAAAACAATCGAGGTCCAGTGTGCACTCGCACACGATATAGAACCTTTGGCAGTTACCGGCAAAAAGAGTAGGCCAAAAATAGCCGCTGTCCGGGCAACAAATTGTTAAGTAAATCTACTTATCCATGGTGAAGACAGATATGTTGGCCAGAAAGGCGCATAAATCTCGCGGCTAGGTCGTAAACTAACGACGTGTCCGAGCCCACTTAACGGGTGAACGATAAGAAGAAAGGAAGAATCAATCAATCAGTAAATCAATCAATCAATCAAAGCTTTCTAAACCCTTTTTTGAAGCTTAGGCCATGGACAAGGTCTCCTCTATTATTAGACATTTTATCTACTTGTCTCCAGTCTAGGCCAATATTCTTAAGGGTTTCCATAACTTCTATTTTCTAATTATTCCTGGGCCTTCCTGACTTTCTCTTCCCCTATGGGTTCCATGACAGTGCCTATCTTACTAAGCTACATCTGGTTTTCTTAGTGTGTGTCCAGTCCATGTACATTTTATACTCACAATCTACTCTCCAAACCTTTAAGCGTTTAATTTTCTCAGAGCAATCGGTGCAAAAAAAGAATTTCTCAGAGAAAATAGTGAAAACAATTATTTTTCCAGACAAAATGGTGGAAACAATAATTTTTACAGAGAAAATAGTAAAAACAATGATTTTTCCAGACAAAATGGTGGAAACAATAATTTTTACAGAGAAAATAGTAAAAACAATGATTTTCCAGACAAAATGGTGGAAACAATAATTTTTACAGAGAAAATAGTAAAAACAATGATTTTTTTTTAGAAAATGGTGGAAACAATTTTTACAGAGAAAATAGTAAAAACAATGATTTTTCCAGACAAAATGGTGGAAACAATAATTTTTACAGAGAAAATAGTAAAAACAATGATTTTTTTTTAGAAAATGGTGGAAACAATTTTTACAGAGAAAATAGTAAAAACAATGATTTTTCCAGACAAAATGGTGGAAACAATAATTTTTACAGAGAAAATAGTAAAAACAATGATTTTTCCAGACAAAATGGTGGAAACAATAATTTTTACAGAGAAAATAGTAAAAACAATGATTTTTTTTTAGAAAATGGTGGAAACAATAATTTTTACAGAGAAAATAGTAAAAACAATGATTTTTCCAGACAAAATGGTGGAAACAATAATTTTTACAGAGAAAATAGTAAAAACAATGATTTTTCCAGACAAAATGGTGGAAACAATAATTTTTACAGAGAAAATAGTAAAAACAATTATTTTTCCAGACAAAATGGTGGAAACAATAATTTTTACAGACAAAATAGTAAAAACAATAATTTTTCCACAGAAAATAGTGAGGACAATTATTTTTCCAGACTCTGGTGACAAACACATTTTTTCTCTGAGAAAGCGGTGTAAACAAGGACTTTTCCGAGAAAATGGAAGAAGCAAGGATTGTTTTCCATTAAAGTTGTGCTAAAGATGTCACGCACAAATGTGCCAAACTAGCACCATCATTCCCAGTCGCATGGTGACAGTTCTTGCCTTTCCTTGCATCCATGTGCTACAACGGATCGTTCTTGTCACCTGTCTAGTATCATCGTCTGCTTCTGTCTTTGTGCTTCGATTTATCATTCTCTTCTGCTAGATCTTGACCCTTCCGCTAGACTTCGCACAGGGCTAGTAGTGTTTTTGCAATCCATCCCTATTCTTGGCGAGATATTTGATCGTATCTAATGAGTCTACGCCTGCCATATTTGCTTCTCTTATAAGTATATTTAAGAATCTCACTATGTCTTCTTCTTTTCTTATATCCTGACGTTTCCAACAGAAGAGAATGCTTTTAAATTCTTTTGTCGTCTCTTCTCAGCGCATGCCCAACATATGTCCATCTAGTAAAAAAAAAAAAGTAAAGTACCCCCATCACGCCAAGTGGCGTATAGGGAATATGGTGTTAGTGACCATAAATTTTACAGACCTTCGGCACATGATTTTTTGGGTAATGTGGTCGGTATGACGCCAGTGCTGCTTTACTTTCCCAGAAAAAAAAATCCGGTACCCATTAAAGGCTGGGTGAGCCGGAAGCCGTCGGTTGGGATAGAACCCTACCTCTTGTCCTTTGTAGTCTAGTTCACTAACCACTGAGCTATCACGGTTCCTATGACGTGGACTTAAGAGCGCTAAATATTGTGGAAATCAGATGCCTTCAGGATGTTCAGTAAGGTTCTTACAGATTGTACACCACACCACGGGGCTTAACGAGGTGTTTTAGACAGGTGCGATTAAAGGAATCAGACGCAAACTTTACACAGGTACGATTAAAGGAGTCAGACGCAAACTTTACACAGGTGCGATTAAAGGAGTCAGACGCAAACTTTACACATGTCGATTAAAGGAGTCAGACGCAAACTTTACACAGGTACGATTAAAGGAGTCAGACACAAACTGTACACAGGTGCGATTAAAGGAGTCAGACGCAAACTTTACACATGTCGATTAAAGGAGTCAGACGCAAACTTTACACAGGTGCGATTAAAGGAGTCAGACGCAAACTTTACACAGGTGCGATTAAAGGAGTCAGACACAAACTGTACACAGGTGCGATTAAAGGAGTCAGACACAAACTGTACACAGCAGCGATTAAAGGAGTCAGACGCAAAATTTACACAGGTGCTATTAAAAGAGTCAGACACAAACTTTACACAGGTGCGATTAAAGGAGTCAGACACAAACTGTACAAAGGCGCAATTAAAGGAGTCAGACACAAACTGTACACAGGTGCGATTAAAAGGGTCAGACGCAAACTTTACATAGGTGCGATTAAAGGAATCAGACACAAACTGTACACAGGTGCGATTAAAGGAGTCAGACACAAACTGTACACAGGTACGATTAAAGGAGTCAGTCACAAACTGTACACAGGTGCGATTAAAGGAGTCAGACACAAACTGTACAAAGGTGCGATTAAATGAGTCAGACACAAACTGTACACATGTGCGATTAAAGGAGTCAGACACAAACTGTGCACAGGTGCGATTAAGAAAACAGACACAAACTGTACACAGGTGCGATTAAAGGAGTCATACAGAAATTGTACAAAGGTGCGATTAAAGGAGTCAGACACAAACTGTACAAAGGTGCGATTAAAGGAGTCAGACACAAACTTTACACAGGTGCGATTAAAGGAGTCAGACACAAACTTTACACAGGTGCGATTAAAGGAGTCAGACACAAACTGTACAAAGGTGTGATTAAAGGAGTCAGACACAAACTGTACACAGGTGCGATTAAAGGAGTCAGACACAAACTGTACACAGGTGCGATTAAAGGAGTCAGACAGAAACTGTACAAAGGTGCGATTAAAGGAGTCAGACACAAACTGTACACAGATGCGATTAAAGGAGTTAGACACAAACTGTACAAAGGTGCGATTAAAGGGGTCAGACACAAACTGTACACATGTGCGATTAAAGGAATCAGACACAAACTGTACACAGGTGCGATTAAAGGAGTCAGACACAAACTGTACACAGGTGCGATTAAAGGAGTCAGACACAAACTTTACACAGGTGCGATTAAAGGAGTCAGACACAAACTTTACACTTGTGCGATTAAAGGAGTTAGACACAAACTTTACACAGGTGCGATTAAAGGAGTCAGACACAAACTTTACACAGGTGCGATTAAAGGAGTCAGACACAAACTTTACACAGGTGCGATTAAAGGAGTCAGACACAAACTTTACACATGTGCGATTAAAGGAGTCAGACACAAACTTTACACATGTGCGATTAAAGGAGTCAGACACAAACTGTACACAGGTGCGATTAAAGGAGTCAGACTCAAACTGTACACATGTGCGATTAAAGGAGTCAGACACAAACTGTACACAGGTGCGATTAAAGGAGTCAGACACAAACTGTACACATGTGCGATTAAAGGAGTCAGACACAAACTGTACACAGGTGCGATTAATGGAAGGGAACAAAAACTTTAGACAAGTGTACTTAAGGGAGACAAGCAAAAACTTTAGACAGGTGTACTTAAGGGAGACAAGCAAAAACTTTAGACAAGTGTACTTAAGGGAGACAAGCAAAAACTTTAGGCAAGTGTACTTAAGGGAGACTAGCAAGGCAAGTGTACTTAAGGGAGACAAGCAAAAACTTTAGACAGGTGTACTTAAGGGAGACAAGCAAAACTTTAGGCAAGTGTACTCAAGGGAGACAAGCAAAAACTTTAGACAGGTGTACTTAAGGGAGACAAGCAAAACTTTAGGCAAGTGTACTCAAGGGAGACAAGCAAAAACTTTAGACAGGTGTACTTAAGGGAGACAAGCAAAAACTTTAGACAAGTGTACTTAAGGGAGACAAGCAAAAACTTTAGACAGGTGTACTTAAGGGAGACAAGCAAAAACTTTAGACAGGTGTACTTAAGGTTGACACTGTACTTAAGGGAGACAAGCAAAAACTTTAGACAAATGTACTTAAGGGATACAAGCAAAAACTTTAGACAGGTGTACCCAATGGAGACAAGCAAAAACTTTAGACTAGTGTACTTAAAGGAGTCAAACAAACACTCTAGAGTCTAGACGGATTGGGACTTTGCACTATCGAGATACGTCCATCCTTTGATGTTACCTTTTCACCTACAAATTTCTCTAATTACCTCTCAATGTAAACATCAAGTTTCCGTTTTAATTGTATTACACATTAATTTAAACAAATTCTCTCCTGTAAGTAAGTGGATGTGAATCCATAGAAGAGGAACGAGTATGATCAAGCAAAACAGATAAATTAAAAGATCAGTATAGTTTTCTGTATTTTTTATTTTTTTAAAGAATTGATCTTTTAAAATAAAGAAACGCCAGCTTAATACAAGCACTTACCACCGTTTGTGTTGACCCATTTCAACATAGGCGTCAATCGCGGCCACCCAATGTCCACCCACATGTAGGCTCCGACACTGTGATCCCCTACCATATTATCTCTGGACTGCTCTAATTTTAGTGTACATACTGTGTGAACTGGCGTCTTCTGGTTTACAAAGGTTACACTAATAAACTGTTCGGCCCGCCTTTTCTCACGCGTTCTCGTGAATGAATCAATTACGATTTGGTATTTCCGGAACACCGAGGCAAGACTTCTACTCTTTCTACAAGATCTGAACAGCTGTAACTGGAGCAATTGTTGTTTGTCATTTCTCGATCACATCAAACCAAACACTAACTCTAACTAACTTTAGCACGGAGGGCAGACTTGCTGTTGTTTTAAGCTAAGTGCATTTTATTATACATTTTTCTCTTCTTTTTTTTTGTTAAATATTTTTATCTTTTCTATTTTATATATCTTGACGCCCATCCTACCTCTCCTCATGTAGTATTAATTTCTCTCTTCCCTCTCCTTTCTTATTTCAACATTCTACTTTTCTAGCCCTCCACTTGATCATCTAACATGTAGTTATAGATAATTGTGCTTCACCGTTTGTTGTCGTTGTCCTTGTATTCTGAAGAAGGCCACAGGCCGAAACGTTATTATTGTGTTATGTTTCATCCTTGTAAGTCTGTCACCATACTTTGGAGTGTTTAGTATACCCCACCACTGGTTCCTCGCTACCAGCTTTACCGCAGCATTGCAATTATTTGCCTGTTCCCTCCCCTCCCCAAACACTAACTCACTCGACGCTCAGAATGAGTTCCCATCCATATAACTGAACATGACGCTAAGCAAAATATCAAAAGCGATTCAACTTTTCGTTCCACAATTGTGCGCACGCCGCATTTCATTACTCCAATTATTTTAACACTCCAATTTTTTTAACTCATTATTAACTAATTGTTTGAATTGTTTTTTCTGTTAATTCGTAGCGCCACGGAGTTAAAACGAGCTGTTAATCTTAGCCAAAATAATAATGACGTAGCGGGCTGCATTATCTTTCTTTGTTCCCCACGTTCTGACGGAGACGTCGGAGCTTGCTCATCTTATAGGAATCGCATTACTAAGTTTTCTATATCAACAGACGATGCCACTTCGGGAATTACGGAGCTCTTACTCTTCAGGGCCAGTCTGTTTTGACGTGAATTGTTTCCTGGACACCCATCTGAGACGTAAAATGAGGTCTCCATCAGCTTTATTGAAAACTGTTTTGATGTTTTATATCAGTTAATTCTTTTAAATCAAACAAAAAACGTTTACCATGTACTCAATTCATTCCTTCTTCACTGCTATAAACAATCCATCACTATATTATTCACACAAACTCAGTCCCTTCCAAAAGATGGCATAAATTATGTAAGCAGATATTCCCCGACTCGCTTGCTACACACATAATCCATCCATACATTTCCACATTCCTAATCGTGACAAGCCTGACTCCTGATTCCAGAAATGTCATAATATTTCCCCAATCCTTCACAGTAAAGTTTTTTTTTTTTAAATGATTACCCATAATGCGCCTTGTAGCGTTATTGAAAAATATTATATTTAGTTTTCATATTTTGACATGAATACGGTATATTTTAATGCATAATGTTATCAGCATTTATTCTATTCTATTCTATTCTATTCTATCAAAAGATGGACAAATCAGCCTATGACAACCTGAATCACCAAAGCAAGAGACAGAGCAGAATGCCGTTCCACGTAACCAACCTTCGTTGCGGATATGCCACTCGATGATGATGATGAGAATATTCACTTTTTATACTATTGATTTTTTAGCCCAGTATCTTTTATGAGATAAACTATTTCAAAAATGTACAAACTTGGCCGTTACTTGAGTAAAATAAACATATGTTAACCACATATGTTGTAACAATTTAATGTATCTTTTATGAGATAAACTATTCCAAAAATGTACAAACTTGGCCGTTACTTGAGTAAAATAAACATATGTTAACCACATATGTTGTAACAATTTAATGTATATTTTATGAGATAAACTATTCCAAAAATGTACAAACTTGGCCGTTACTTGAATAAAATAAACATATTTTAACCACATATGTTGTAACAATTTAATGTATCTTTTATGAGATAAACTATTCCAAAAATGTACAAACTTGGCCGTTACTTGAATAAAATAAACATATGTTAACCACATATGTTGTAACAATTTAATGTATCTTTTATGAGATAAACTATTCCAAAAATGTACAAACTTGGCCGTTACTTAATAAAATACACATATTTTAACCACATATGTTATAACGATTCAAGTTTTCTCTTACGATCATTGTTAATGAACTGTAGCAGGAGTATACTCAAATCACGTTTCATGGCTGAAGAAAATATACTAAGACTACTAAAATATCATGAACAAACACATGTGACAAGCATGTTAGAGTTGTCATCAGTGTACCTCAAAGAGTCCACGTGAATGGATCCACGCATGAGACCCGCAATGCTAGAGCTGATAGCAACTTGCCAACCACAGCTGTTAAATTCTAACATCAAGGCCGACGAACCAGAAATGATCAAGATCTACTAGACTCCCACCTAAACAGGCGACTCGGGCTGTCCAAATTAAGAGGGGAATAAAGTGGGGAGGCAAGTCCGCTTCATAAATATGTCGTACTGAGGTCGGATATGTATCGGTGTGAATTGAATTTAAATGTCGCAGGTTCACAGAAAACGTTAGCAAGACAGGCACAGCCATGGAGCCAGCAAGGAAAGAGAAAACCAAGTGCGCGAATGCCCAAATATTTAAACATCCAGCTTCTCTGTAAAATGTGACTCGCAAATAACAACTTTTCCCGATGGGGATATGGGACCACCTATGGTTTGTCCGGTATGCAGTGATGATGATCCTAGCAACAAACATACACACGAACAAGAGAAAGAATTTTTAATTAAAAAAAACAGACGATCCACATTTTCCCTTGTTCTATAGAACTACGTTTCAAATCTGGTGTTTTCTATAATCAATTTCAACATATAAAACACATTTGCCATGAACAACTCTCTCAAACATATGACGATGTGGATGTGCTTTCACATTTTAAGTTTTAATAAATGTAAAGAAATGTATATCTTGAAAGTTGTAACTGCTTTAGTAGAAACTAAGAGAAGTTGTCCATACTTTAGAAGATACTAAGAGAAGTTGTAGCTACTTTAGAGAAATTAAGAGTAGTTGTAGTTACTTTAGAAGATACTAAGAGAAGTTGTAGCTACTTTAGGGACATTAAGAATAGTTGGTTACTTTAGAAGATACTAAGAGAAGATATAGTTACTTTAGAAGATACTAAGAGAAGTTGTAGTTACTTTAGAAAACACTCATAGAAGTGGTAGCTACTTTAGAAGACACTAGGAGAAGTAGTTACTTTAGAAGACACTAAGAGAAGTTGTAGTTACTTTAGAAGACACTAAGAGAAGTAGTTACTTTAGAAGATACTAGGAGAAGTAGTTACTTTAGAGACATTAAGAGTAGTTGTAGTTACTTTAGAAGATACTAAGAGAAGTTGTAGCTACTTTAGAGACATTAAGAATAGTTGTAGTTACTTTAGAAGATACTAAGAGAAGCTATAGTTACTTTAGAAGATACTAAGAGAAGTTGTAGTTACTTTAGAAAACACTAGGAGAAGTAGTTACTTTAGAAGACACTAAGAGAAGTTGTAGTTACTTTAGAAGACACTAGGAGAAGTAGTTACTTTAGAAGACACTAAGAGAAGTTGTAGTTACTTTAGAAGACACTAGGAGAAGTAGTTACTTTAGAAGACACTATGAGAAGTTGTAGTTACTTTAGAAGACACTAGGAGAAGTAGTTACTTTAGAAGACACTAGGAGAAGTTGTAGCTACTTTAGAAGACACTAGGAGAAGTAGTTACTTTAGAAGACACTAAGAGAAGTTGTAGTTACTTTAGAAAACACTAATAGAAGTGGTAGCTACTTTAGAAGACACTAGGAGAAGTAGTTACTTTAGATGACACTAGGAGAAGTTGTAGTTACTTTAGAAGACACTAGGAGAAGTAGTTACTTTAGAAGACACTAAGAGAAGTTGTAGTTACTTTAGAAGACACTAGGAGAAGTAGTTACTTTAGAAGACACTAAGAGAAGTTGTAGTTACTTTAGAAAACACTAATAGAAGT
This sequence comes from Megaustenia siamemsis, assembly GCA_032433765.1. Lineage (NCBI taxonomy): Eukaryota > Metazoa > Mollusca > Gastropoda > Stylommatophora > Ariophantidae > Megaustenia > Megaustenia siamemsis. Next base: position 65,920,893 of record JAVIAB010000156.1, read on the forward strand.
GGTAGCTACTTTAGAAGACACTAGGAGAAGTAGTTACTTTAGAAGACACTAAGAGAAGTTGTAGTTACTTTAGAAAACACTAATAGAAGTGGTAGCTACTTTAGAAGACACTAGGAGAAGTAGTTACTTTAGAAGACACTAAGAGAAGTTGTAGTTACTTTAGAAAACACTAATAGAAGTGGTAGCTACTTTAGAAGACACTAGGAGAAGTAGTTACTTTAGAAGACACTAGGAGAAGTTGTAGTTACTTTAGAAGACACTAGGAGAAGTAGTTACTTTAGAAGACACTAAGAGAAGTTGTAGTTACTTTAGAAGACACTAGGAGAAGTAGTTACTTTAGAAGACACTAAGAGAAGTTGTAGTTACTTTAGAAAACACTAAGAGAATTTGCGAAATCTGAAATTGTTTATTTCGTGCATTAAAACAAAAACCCCATTTCTGTGGCGCTCTGAAATTGTTTATTTCGTGCATTAAAACAAAACCCCATTTCTGTGGCGCTCTGAAATTGTTTATTTCGTGCATTAAAACAAAAACCCCATTTCTGTGGCGCTCTGAAATTGTTTATTTCGTGCATTAAAACAAAAACCCCATTTCTGTGGCGCTCTGAAATTGTTTATTTCGTGCATTAAAACAAAAACCCCATTTCTGTGCGCTCTGAAATTGCGTTTGTGGAAAACAAAAAAGCAGACCAAAACAAATTTATCACACTATGTTTTTATTTCAAGTCACATGACTTCCGTGTTAAGATACAAGTGAGGTTCTCCCGCACGTGCTGTTTGAGGGCTTCTCCCGATATCGAATTCATTCGTTGCGATATTCTACAGCATTACCAGTATCGTAACCTGATCCTATCGTTACGATTTCTATCACCTTATCTTGGGTGTACCGAGTTTACTCGGGGTGGGGGAGGAGGGAGGAAGGATGTTAGAGAATATACGTATCAAGCAAGTGTAGTCGCCATTAGGCTCTCGGGTCATAGTTTTAATGTATTTGAAGCACGATTTAAAGATATACACTAAAATACATGACATGCAAGAACGTCAAGACAGAGACGAAAAAACAACATATGAAAATGATAACAACAATATAAACAAGACATACGTAATGATGATATCAAAAGAAACACAAGACACTAACGATCTTCTTCCTCTTCTTCTATCCTTCCTCTGTTGCCGTTGGCGTCGAGGGGAGAAACAATCTGCGATTCTTTGCTCTTCTGTTGGCCTCTTCTGATGTTATCCCTCCTAGTGACTCTAGTATTCCCTTTATCCATCTCTTTCTCGGTCTTCCTCTTAATCTGGTGTTTTCGTAGCGTTTATTTAAGGCTCTTTGAGTCATTGTTAGTTCTTTTTGTCTTGTTATGTGGCCGAACCAATTTATCTGTTGTTTCTTTATGTATTCGATGGCTGGTTCAATTTCGAGTTTCTTCCTCAGGTCAGTGTTTCTTACTCTGTCCCTTAAGCTGTTTCCTGTCATTCTTCTGACACATTTCATTTCGGTGGTCGTTATCTTTCTTATTGTTCTAGAGTCCAGCGTCCAATTCTGGCACTGATAGCACAGAGTTGGTAGAAAAATTGATTTGTATATTGCCCGTTTTGCTTCCGTAGTTATTGCTTTGTTTTTCAATAGTGTTGATACTTTGCCTATAACTTGGCATGCTTTGTTACAGCTTATATCTATCTATGTCTCTTGGTTATTGTCTTGTGTTAACGTGCTACCCAGATATTTAAAATTTTCTACTTGCTTCAAAGTCGTATTATCTATTATGATGTTTAGTTTTTTCTTTCTTTCTCGCTATTGCCATTACTTCGGTTTTGCTTATGTTGATCTTCATGTTGTATTGTTTACAAGTGTTGTTTAGCCTGTTGATATGTTCTTGTAGGTCCTCAGTTGTTTCATGTATCAGAACTTGGTCGTCTGCAAATAGTATTTCATTTATTTCTTCCTCTCTTCTGCTGTTTCCTGGTACGTATATTTCGTTCCCTTTTGTGTTATCGCTTGTTATCATCCGTGTTGGTATATTTCCTTGTATTGGGCATGCTAATTTGCATACATTGTTAATATATGTGAGGAAAAGTAAAGGGGAAAGCACGCAGCCTTGTCTTACTCCGGAGTTAATGGTGAAGTGTTTAGAGTAGCCTGCTGAAGATCTTACTGTAGTGCGACTACTTTCATAGAGGCTCTTGCATATCTCTACTAGGTGGTGACTCACTCCGTACAAGGGCAATACGGACCACAGTTGTTCCTGTCCACCCTATCTACTATGTGGTGACTCACTCCGTACAAGGGCAATACGGACCACAGTTGTTCCCTGTCCACCCTATCTACTATGTGGTGACTCACTCCGTACAAGGGCAATACGGACCACAGTTGTTCCCTGTCCACCCTATCTACTATGTGGTGACTCACTCCGTACAAGGGCAATACGGACCACAGTTGTTCCCTGTCCACCCTATCTACTATGTGGTGACTCACTCCGTACAAGGGCAATACGGACCACAGTTGTTCCCTGTCCACCCTATCTACTATGTGGTGACTCACTCCGTACAAGGGCAATACGGACCACAGTTGTTCCCTGTCCACCCTATCTACTATGTGGTGACTCACTCCGTACAAGGGCAATACGGACCACAGTTGTTCCTGTCCACCCTTTCTACTATGTGGTGACTCACTCCGTACAAGGGCAATACAGACCACAGTTGTTCCCTGTCCACCCTATCTACTATGTGGTGACTCACTCCGTACAAGGGCAATACGGACCACAGTTGTTCCCTGTCCACCCTATCTACTATGTGGTGACTCACTCCGTACAAGGGCAATACGGACCACAGTTGTTCCCTGTCCACCCTATCTACTATGTGGTGACTCACTCCGTACAAGGGCAATACGGACCACAGTTGTTCCCTGTCCACCCTATCTACTATGTGGTGACTCACTCCGTACAAGGGCAATACGGACCACAGTTGTTCCCTGTCCACCCTATCTACTATGTGGTGACTCACTCCGTACAAAGGCAATACGGACCACAGTTGTTCCCTGTCCACCCTATCTACTATGTGGTGACTCACTCCGTACAAGGGCAATACGGACCACAGTTGTTCCATGTCCACCCTATCTACTATGTGGTGACTCACTCCGTACAAGGGCAATACGGACCACAGTTGTTCCCTGTCCACCCTATCTACTATGTGGTGACTCACTCCGTACAAGGGCAATACGGACCACAGTTGTTCCCTGTCCACCCTATCTACTATGTGGTGACTCACTCCGTACAAGGGCAATACGGACCACATTTGTTCCATGTCCACCCTATCTACTATGTGGTGACTCACTCCGTACAAGGGCAATACGGACCACAGTTGTTCCCTGTCCACCCTATCTACTATGTGGTGACTCACTCCGTACAAGGGCAATACGGACCACAGTTGTTCCATGTCCACCCTATCTACTATGTGGTGACTCACTCCGTACAAGGGCAATACGGACCACAGTTGTTCCCTGTCCACCCTATCTACTATGTGGTGACTCACTCCGTACAAGGGCAATACGGACCACAGTTGTTCTCTGTCCACCCTATCTACTATGTGGTGACTCACTCCGTACAAGGGCAATACGGACCACAGTTGTTCCATGTCCACCCTATCTACTATGTGGTGACTCACTCCGTACAAGGGCAATACGGACCACAGTTGTTCCCTGTCCACCCTATCTACTATGTGGTGACTCACTCCGTACAAGGGCAATACGGACCACAGTTGTTCCATGTCCACCCTATCTACTATGTGGTGACTCACTCCGTACAAGGGCAATACGGACCACAGTTGTTCCCTGTCCACCCTATCTACTATGTGGTGACTCACTCCGTACAAGGGCAATACGGACCACAGTTGTTCCCTGTCCACCCTATCTACTATGTGGTGACTCACTCCGTACAAGGGCAATACGGACCACAGTTGTTCCCTGTCCACCCTATCTACTATGTGGTGACTCACTCCGTACATGGGCAATACGGACCACAGTTGTTCCCTGTCCACCCTATCTACTATGTGGTGACTCACTCCGTACAAGGGCAATACGGACCACAGTTGTTCCATGTCCACCCTATCTACTATGTGGTGACTCACTCCGTACAAGGGCAATACGGACCACAGTTGTTCCATGTCCACCCTATCTACTATGTGGTGACTCACTCCGTACAAGGGCAATACGGACCACAGTTGTTCCATGTCCACCCTATCTACTATGTGGTGACTCACTCCGTACAAGGGCAATACGGACCACAGTTGTTCCATGTCCACCCTATCTACTATGTGGTGACTCACTCCGTACAAGGGCAATACGGACCACAGTTGTTCCATGTCCACCCTATCTACTATGTGGTGACTCACTCCGTACAAGGGCAATACGGACCACAGTTGTTCCATGTCCACCCTATCTACTATGTGGTGACTCACTCCGTACAAGGGCAATACGGACCACAGTTGTTCCATGTCCACCCTATCTATTATATGGTGACTCACTCCGTACAAGGGCAATACGGACCACAGTTGTTCCCTGCCCACCCTATCTACTATGTGGTGACTCACTCCGTACAAGGGCAATACGGACCACAGTTGTTCCCTGCCCACCCTATCTACTATGTGGTGACTCACTCCGTACAAGGGCAATACGGACCACAGTTGTTCCCTGCCCACCCTATCTACTATGTGGTGACTCACTCCGTACAAGGGCAATACGGACCACAGTTGTTCCCTGTCCACCCTATCTACTATGTGGTGACTCACTCCGTACAAGGGCAATACGGACCACAGTTGTTCCCTGTCCACCCTATCTACTATGTGGTGACTCACTCCGTACAAGGGCAATACGGACCACAGTTGTTCCCTGTCCACCCTATCTACTATGTGGTGACTCACTCCGTACAAGGGCAATACGGACCACAGTTGTTCCCTGCCCACCCTATCTACTATGTGGTGACTCACTCCGTACAAGGGCAATACGGACCACAGTTGTTCCCTGCCCACCCTATCTACTATGTGGTGACTCACTCCGTACAAGGGCAATACGGACCACAGTTGTTCCCTGTCCACCCTATCTACTAGGTGGTGACTCACTCCGTACAAGGGCAATACGGACCACAGTTGTTCCTTGTCCACCCTATGTAAGTTGGTGACTCACTCCGTACAAGGGCAATACGGACCACAGTTGTTCCCTGCCCACCCTATCTACAAGGTGGTGACACACTCCGTACAAGGGCAATACGGACCACAGTTGTTCCCTGTCCACCCTATCTACAAGGTGGTGACTCACTCCGTACAAGGGCAATACGGACAACAGTTGTTCCCTGTCCACCCTATCTACTATGTGGTGACTCACTCCGTACAAGGGCAATACGGACAACAGTTGTTCCCTGTCCACCCTATCTACAAGGTGGTGACTCACTCCGTACAAGGGCAATACGGACAACAGTTGTTCCCTGTCCACCCTATCGAGCGCCTTTTCTTGGTCACTAGATGGCAATATCCTAAAACAAGTGAAGGAATTCAAATATATAGACAGCACATTGACATATAACAACATGCAAGCAACAGAAATAGACTCAAGATATAACAAAGTTTGACTAGTTATTGGACAGATTTCACAATTACTGTCTAACAAAGAATGAACGTTAGAAGCGAGTTATATATAAGACTATCTTTATCCTAATATTGTTTTTGCCTGTGTCAAACATAGACTCAAGAATTATTAGAAAACCGCCCGCCTGGTCACCTCAACGAGACCCTTATCGAGTCAGAACCTGGTCACTAGTAGTAGCTGGAAGTGCTCTCATTCTAATTTCACTATATTATTGTGTTTTGATAACATATTATCAGTTAGCTATGTAGTGTTTATTTTATTCACTTACATGTATGTCTATTTGTTGTATATTGTTCCCGGTGAAGGCCTAGAGAGCCGTTACATCGTTTAATTTTGTGCTGTTCATTACTTACGTAAAGCTTTAACCATACTATTTTTTTTTATTAAAAAAAAAATTCTCCAGAAATGAAGTGTGTCAGACGCATGACAGGAAACAACCTGAGAGATAAGATCAGAAATGAAGAGTTACGAACAAGTCTAGGAACGAAACCAGCTATTGAATACATAAGCGACAACAGATCAAGTGGTTCGGGCATGTTGATAAAACATAAGCAACTAAATCTAGTACAACGTGTTATCAACAAACGAAACGAGAACACCAGACCAAGAGGCTGACCAAGAAAATGGTGGATAAAACTAGGAGGTATAATAGCAGAAGAGACCAATAGAAGAGCAAGAAAACGCGGACCATATCACCCCTCGACACCGAAAGGCAAATGAGGAAAGAAAAAAAGGCATTTCTATTTTAAAGAATCACGTAAATCAAACTCAATATCATATCAGTTGGAGAAAAAGTATTCAGCCTTTCAAGCCTTCATTATCTAATATCAATACGGTACTAAAGATCATTAAGGTGGCAAGAAAGACCTACACAAGTTGAGTTCTGTGGGAATGTTGGTGATCTTCTAACACAACAAGAAAGACCTACACAAGTTGAGTTCGAGAGAATGTTGGTGATCTTCTAACACAACAAGAAAGACCTACACAAGTTGAGTTCTGTGGGAATGTTGGTGATCTTCTAACACAACAAGAAAGACCTACACAAGTTGAGTTCTGAGAGAATGTTGGTGATCTTCTAACACAACAAGAAAGACCTACACAAGTTGAGTTCTGTGGGAATGTTGGTGATCTTCTAACACAACAATAAAGACCTACACAAGTTGAGTTCTGCGGGAATGTTGGTGATCTTCTAACACAACAAGAAGACCTACACAAGTTGAGCTCTGCGGGAATGTTGGTGATCTTCTAACACAACAATAAAGACCTACACAAGTTGAGTTCTGTGGAATGATGGTGATCTTCTAACACAACAAGAAAGACCTACACAAGTTGAGTTCTGCGGGAATGTTGGTGATCTTCTAACACAACAAGAAAGACCTATACAAGTTGAGTTCTGTGGGAATGTTGGTGATCTTCTAACACAACAAGAAAGACCTACACAAGTTGAGCTCTGTGGAATGTTGGTGATCTTCTAACACAACAAGAAAGACCTACACACGTTGAGTTTTGTGGGAATGTTGGTGATCTTCTAACACAACAACAAAGACCTACACAAGTTGAGTTCTGTGGGAATGTTGGTGATCTTCTAACACAACAAGAAAGACCTACACAAGTTGAGTTCTGTGAGAATGTTGGTGACCTTCTAACACAACAAGAAAGACCTACACAAGTTGAGATCTGTAGGAGTATTGGTGACTTTCTAACACAACAAGAAAGACCTACACAAGTTGGGTTCTGTGGAAATGTTGGTGATTTAACACAACAAGAAAGACCTACACAAGTTGAGCTCTGTGGAAATGTTGGTGATTTAACACAACAAGAAAGACCTACACAAGTTGAGCTCTGTGGAAATGTTGGTGATTTAACACAACAAGAAAGACCTACACAAGCTGAGCTCTGTGGAAATGTTGGTGATTTAACACAACAAGAAAGAACTACACGCTGAGTTCTGTGGAAATGTTGGTGATTTAACACAACAAGAAAGACCTACACAAGCTGAGTTCTGTGGAAATGTTGGTGATTTAACACAACAAGAAAGACCTACACAAGCTGAGCTCTGTGGAAATGTTGGTGATCTTCTAACACAACAAGAAAGACCTACACAAGTTGAGATCTGTGGGAATGTTGGTGATCTTCTAACACAACAAGAAGACCTACACAAGTTGAGTTTTGTGGGAATGTTGGTGATCTTCTAACACAACAAGAAAGACCTACACAAGCTGAGCTCTGTGGAAATGTTGGTGATTTAACACAACAAGAAAGACCTACACAAGTTGAGATCTGTGGGAGTATTGGTGACCTTCTAACACAACAAGAAAGACCTACACAAGTTGAGATCTGTGGGGTATTGGTGACCTTCTAACACAACAAGAAAGACCTACACAAGTTGAGTTCTGTGGAAATGTTGGTGATTTAACACAACAAGAAAGACCTATACAAGCTGATCTCTGTGGGAGTATTGGTGACCTTCTAACACAACAAGAAAGACCTACACAAGTTGAGTTCAGTGGAAATGTTGGAGATTTAACACAAGAAAGACCTACACAAGCTGAGCTCTGTGGAAATGTTGGTGATCGTCTAACACAACAAGATAGACCTACACAAGCTGAGCTCTGTAGGATTGTTGGTGATTTAACACACCAAGAAAGACCTACACAAGTTGAGTTCTGTGGAGATGTTGATGATCTTCTAACACAACAAGAAAGACCTACACAAGTTGAGCTCTGTGGGAATGTTGGTGATCTTCTAACACAACAAGAAAGACCTACACAAGTTGAGCTCCGTGGGAATGTTGGTGATCTTCTAACACAACAAGAAAGACCTACACAAGTTGAGTTTCTGTGGAATGTTGGTGATCTTCTAACACAACAAGAAAGACCTACACAAGTTGAGCTCTGTGGGAATGTTGGTGATCTTCTAACACAACAAGAAAGACCTACACAAGTTGAGTTCTGTGGAATGTTGGTGACCTTCTAACACAACAAGAAAGACCTACACAAGTTGAGCTGTGTGGGAATGTTGGTGATCTTCTAACACAACAACAAAGACCTACACCAGTTGAGTTCTGTGGGAATGTTGGTGATCTTCTAACACAACAACAAAGACCTACACAAGTTGAGCTCTGTGGGAATGTTGGTGATCTTCTAACACAACAACAAAGACCTACACAAGTTGAGCTCTGTGGGAATGTTGGTGATCTTCTAACACAACAAGAAAGACCTACACAAGCTGATCTCTGTGGGAGTATTGGTGATCTTCTAACACAGAAGAGCTGCATAATCAATCTCCACATTCTGGAGATTGAAAGAACGTTACATATTTGCTCGTGAAAACGAGCACGCGGTGACATTGACCAATCACTCATGTCCAATATTGGACTAGGAGTGGCCCTTGTGGTTGGAGCAGCCTAGCACTGAACGGAGTATGTATTCGCCAACACCTACGTCTCAAAGACGAGCCGTGAGCAAAGCTTGTTTTTATTTTTTCTGTTGATCGTTTCCTGGCCTTTGTGGATCTGCTTCTCCCAGAAGAAGAGACAGATGAAAGCTACGTTACAGCGTCGTTTGGAACAAACTCTGACATCTGTTTGCGTCCCAACACTTCCGACTTCCACGTATTTTCTGTTCTCTAATTTACCTCCCCTTTCAATCTATACTTTTAAGCAACACTGGTTGTTCTGTTTTCGAGAAAATTCCCACGAGATTAGAAGTAGGGTCCTGATCAGCTATGGTTCACTGATTCTGACGACAGCTGTCAGTTATGAGTTGCTGATTGTTTTCAACAAATAGACCACATGCGTCTTGTGCGCCACCCGATCATGAGCCCGAAGCAGCCTCTGCCATTGTCTGCGAGGGTTCCATGTTTATTATCTTTACCAGTTGTTATTTCCTCATGACTTCATCCAGGCAGGGTACCCATTCAAATGGAGATATATTTTTAAACAAAATGTATTTTTGTTTACAAAACATTCGCCACATGACTCTCAATTCTAAATATCAGACGACTTCGTGTGTGGTGGTAACGAACTGGCACCCATTCTGAGGTGTCAATGACACTTGGTTGTAATAAAGCTCTGAGTATCTACAGGAATGAGTATATATGAATGTTCTCATATTTTATTTTTCAATATAAATAAAAATAGTAGCGGCGGACAACATACGGCCTGCGGGACAGAAACGACCCGCCAAATAGTTTTGACAAGCCCGCGCGGCATTTGAAAATGTCTAAATACTCTGGTCCCTGGGCTGAGACTCTTATGCGACAGTAGTATTTGGTACGATTGACAACGCTGCAAGATCATACGTAGTTTAGTCTTTATCGTGGGTTTGGGTAAGAGAAAGGATTAGTGGTACTGGGGGTTAAGGGTACGTACATTCTAATAGGGAGAGGAATGATAACTTGGAGCCAGATGTCATAACGTAGTTCCATAATGGTACAATCAGACACAGAAAAGTAGATAAAGAATCTCGTACTTTCCAAAAATGACTTCCGATTATTTATTTATTTTATCGCGATAACTCAAGAGTTTTTAGTCAGAAGTGACATTAGAACCGTCACATCAAACTGGTATGCTCTCCCTTTATTAATATTTATTGTTCAATTGTTTTCTTTCTTTCGCTTCCCTTCTCCTCTACCACTCTCTCTCTCTCTCTCTCTCTCTCTCTCTCTCTCTCTCGCTCTCATTTCACCGCCTCTCTGTTTTCAGCTTTCCATCATTAATATGATGTCTACAATACAGTAGCATGCAAATAAAGCAGTTTATATAAAAACCTTAAAAGATGGCAAATCCGGTTCTGTATTACTTCATTTTTCTCAGAGCTTGCCCTTAGTATGAGAAAGGTTGCCTACCCATGACCTAAACGATTGACTTAAAATCCTGATGATGTCAGCGTTTATGTTTGGATTGTTGCCTGGCAGCAGATTAATCCTTCCGGTCTGACGTCACAAACTGATTGTTGGTATATTTTAGAAGGTAACCGCCACATCATAAAAACAAATAAAAATATAACTGGACTCCCTGAATGTGACAGCAGTCAGGGACGACACTGGTAGAGATGACAAGTTGTTACCATTTCTAGACATTACTCCCATATTCTAGTTATGGTTCTCACTGAGTGATTGTGGGTCCTTCTCGAATTTCAAATTCAGACATTGATGTTGTTGTTCATATTGCTATTGTTTACTCTAGGATTGGTTTGACTTGCACCGTCTCTAACTTCTTCTGCACACTTTTTGCCTGCTCAGTAATTCGTGCGAACGAGTTTTGTAATCTTTTGTTTTGGAATGATGTCGCTTACAACTATTTTAGTTTTCTATGTCAGACACAGGACTAATGCAGTGTACGGATACTTTGGTCCTTTATTCTCTTTTTATTTATGTTGTCTATCTGTCTGTATGTCTACCAACCTGTTATTGTTATGGAAGGCCCCGGTATCAATGCAAGCGAATTAAAATCCATAATTGCTCAACCGCCCGTGCCAGCGTAATCATCCGAATTAATATCTCATCTTTCAAACAAAGAAAAGTAACTGTAGACTCCATCATAGCAGTCTCAGCACACGCCAAAGACATAATACCTACCTGTCTACCTACCTCCCTACCTAACTGTCTGACCGTCCACCCATACATCCTCCATCAATCCATCCACCCACCCACCAACCCACCTACTTACCTACCTACATACAAACTTACATATATCTTAATCATCATCATGTGCCATGTCGGTTGGTGTATGCGATCATGTCCTTCCACAATTTTCTATCCACAGTACATCATATCAATTCTGTTGTTGACTGTTTTCCATGTCATGACACCAAGCTATCTAGTATTCTCTGTCTTTCTCGTCCGCGATATCTCTTTCCCTGTATATTTTGCCAGTTGTAATCAAGTATTCCAAATTTCCTCTTCTCATGATGATTGAAAAATGTTGATTGTTTATTTCTGATGTTTCTTAGGAGCTCCCTTTTTGTGTTGGCCTCCTTGAGAATTTCCTCGTTGGTCTTTTTAGCTGTCCATGGAACTTTCAACATTTTTCTGAGAAATCCCATCTCTGTGGCCTCTAATCGTCTTTTAACTTGTTTGTTTACTGTCCATGACTCTCTTCCATAGGTCAGAAATGGCTCTCTCTCTCTCTCTCTATATATATATATATATATATATATATATATATATATATATAATGGGAGCCGCGATAGCTCAGTGATTAGTGAACTGGACTACAAAGGACAAGAGGTAGGGTTCGATCCCAACCGACGGCTTTCGGGTTCACCCACCTTAAATGGTACCGGATTTTTTCTGGGAAGTAAAGCGGCACGGGCGTAATACCGACCACATTACCCCAAAATCATGTGCTGAAGGTCTGTAAAATTTAAGGTCACTAACACCATATTCCCTATACGCCCCTTGGCGTGGCGGGAGCTCTTTAATTTACTTTACTTATATATCTATATATTGACCTTTCGAGCTGTAGCCGGCCAATAGGGCGTAGACCAAGATACTCCTTCTCTTATATAAATTTTTTGTTCTAGCAGTTTTAAATTCTTTTAAAGATATTTTATCAAATCTTGCCATTTGTCTCTGTTCTGTGCAAGCAGCTCTATCTCACTGAGGGAGCCGATTCCTGCTGCTCTTGCCTCTCTCATCAATGTTTTTCTCAGTGTCTCACTGGGTCTTCCTCTTCTCCTCTTACTTATATATATTTTAAAAAAGTAAAGTACCCCTCACGCCAAGTAGCGTATAGGGAATATGGTGTTAGTGACCATAAAATTTACAGACCTTCGGCACATGATTTTTGGGGTAATGTGGTCGGTATTATCTCCCGTGCCGCTTTACTTTCCCATAAAAAATCCGGTACCCATTAAAGGCTGGGTGTGAACCGGAAGCTGTCGGTTGGGATTGAAAATTACCTCTTGTCCTTTGTAGTCCAGTTCACTAACCACTGAGCTATCGCGGCTCCCTTATATATATATATATATATATATATATATATATATATATATATATATATATATATATATATATATATATATATATGTATATATTATTTCGCTTTGTGGTACTTTTGATGTGATTTCTCTCCTCAAATACATGGTTTCTTGACTCTCTCTCTCTCCCCGTTTCTGGATATTTTTCTTCTTCAGAGTTCACCTATTAAGTGGGCGCTGGTGCGCTGCATCGCTATTACGTAAGAAGGTAACAGCCACGAGGAAACCACGGATTTGAAGAGAAACAAATTCCACCAGAGGTTGACGTCTTCCCTCTATAGCACTCAGTCTCCTCAATGTGGAGATATCCAATGTATAATCCCCTCTATGTAGTGATATTCAATGTCTCATACCCTCTATGTAGAGATATCCAATGTCTAGTCCCCTCTATGTAGAGATATCCATTGTCTAATCCCCTCTATGTTGAGATATCCAATGTCTAATCCTCTCTATGTAGTGATATCCAATGTCTAGTCCCCTCTATGTTGAGATATCCATTGTCTAATCCCCTCTATGTTGAGATATCCAATGTCTAATCCCCTCTATGTAGTGATATCCAATGTCTAGTCCCCTCTATGTAGTGATATCCAATGTCTAGTCCCCTCTATGTAGTGATATCCAATGTCTAGTCCCCTCTATGTAGTGATATCCAACGTCTAGCCCCCTCTATGTAGAGATATCAAATGTCTAGTCCTTCCGGTTAACCTTGAAAGAAAAAAGAAACAAGTCTCCAGTTGCTTACTGCGCAAGTTAAAGAATCCTCGACATTTACAAGTCGACAAGAATAAATCAAAATGGCTGTTTCCTGAGAAAAATTGTGACGCAAATCTACCCTGCGGAAACGACGAATTGATTGGTTCAAAAGGCACGCGCCTTATAGAAGCGAGACATGAAGCATCTACTGCCGCTTAGCACTGAAGAAGATCAAATGGTATGTTTGTGGTCATGTATCAACTCATACAGTGACCTATCACAAGCGAGAATGTGCGCGATGTCATACAGTAGCACGCGACGTCAGCAAGCAAAATGATTGTTGGGTGTTGGCATGTCACAAGATCTGACGGCCTGGGCAAAATAATTACAGGGGAACAGGGGAACATGGAATAGTGTGGAGCAGGGAACAGTAACAAGAGAATAGGGAAGAGTGGAACGTGGAACAGTGTGGAGCAGGGAACAATGAAAAGCGAACTGTGAAAAATGGAACATGGAACAGTGTGGAGCAGGGAACAATGAAAAGCGAACTGTGAAAAATGGAACATGGAACAGTGTGGAGCAGGAACAGTAACAAGAGAATAGGGAAGAGTGGAACGTGGAACAGTGTGGAGCAGGGAACAATGAAAAGCGAACTGTGAAAAATGGAACATGGAACAGTGTGGAGCAGGGAACAATGAAAAGCGAACTGTGAAAAATGGAACATGGAACAGTGTGGAGCAGGGAACAGTAACAAGAGAATAGGGAAGAGTGGAACGTGGAACAGTGTGGAGCAGGGAACAGTAACAAGAGAATAGGGAAGAGTGGAACGTGGAACAGTGTGGAGCAGGGACAGTAACAAGAGAATAGGGAAGAGTGGAACGTGGAACAGTGTGGAGCAGGGAACAGGGAAAAGTGGAACATGGAACAGTGTGGAGCAGGGAACATGGAAAATTGAACAAGGAAAAATGGAACAGTGAAAAGTGGAAAATGGAATAGTGCGGAACAGGAACAGTGAACAGAGAACGGCGATAAGTAAAAAGCGCGAAAATACGTCCCCAAGAAATGGCTGGATGAATGTACAATCAGCACCTGGCAGAATAGTCGGCCCGTATAGATTCGGAAGTGTTGGGACGGGCGGTGTGGATGATATAAGGATGTTCCGACTGCAACGATGCTAGTAGAATAGAATAGAATAGAATAGAATAGAATAGAATAGAATAGAATAGAATAGAATAGAATAGAATAGTAAGTAAAAAAAGTAAAGTACCCCCGTCACACCAAGTGGCGTATAGGGAAATATGGTGTTAGTGACCCTATATTTTACAGACCTTCAGCACATGATTTTTGGGGTAATGTGGTCAGTATTACGCCCGTGCTGCTTTACTTTCCCAGAAAAAATCCGGTACCCATTTAAGGCTGGGTGAACCCGGAAGCCGTCGGTTGGGATCGAACCCTACCCATGTCCGTGGTAGTCCAGTTCACTAACCACTGAGCTATCGCGGCTCCCAGAATATAATAGAATATAATAGAATAACATCAAGAGCGGGCTGGGGAATGAATCGTTGAAATAAGCTTTGGAGCTGGCACACAGGAGAGAGAGAAAGATGGTAAACAACTCAACATGTTGCGTCCTAGAGGTTCTCATGGGAACTACGGGATCAAACAGGCAGGTAGGCATACTCGAATGACAGAGAAAGATCACAGAGAGCGTGCTATGTGTGTTTTGTTTCCACCAAAGGTGCAGTCTGATGAATTCGAGTGCCTGAGGTAATGTTTTTTGTTTGTTCACGTTATCTGTTATATCTTTTAAGCGTGAGTATATTAGAAACAGTCTACTCCTCGTTTCTGGAAACAACCAAAACCGTTCTCTCTCTTATCGCTGGTGTTCCCCTAACTAGTAACGCTAGCAGTTCTCATACGAGCTAATGCCTAATCCATATGTGTATTTGTACATAGAATTATTTCCGATATCTGGACTTTCAGTTCTTTATTTTTCAAGCTTTATTAAATGTCTTTTTAATTTTTAACCACTAAACTATATTCATATTCTCTTTAAATGCAACTTATATACCAAGATTCCTCTCTGCGGCAACCACACCCAGGTCTCTGCAGCGAGGCCCGGCTTGAAACGCAATTACTCATCGACGGAAAAAAATATGAGTACCTCCGAAGACGGAATGATCTGTGAGTGTGCGGCGAGGGACCTCACTACATACGGCTGCCATTGTAAAAACGAATTATAGCTCGTTTCAAATCACTTGCCCAACTTCAAAACGCTATTGCTCAGAAACCGTTTGTTAAATACTATTGAAATTTTCCAAATGTTATTAGAATGCAAAAGACCCTTTAAATGTATATTTAACAAATATCTTGCAGCTGCAGTTTTCTTAAAGCGGCGAATTTCTTTGATGTTTGTCAAAATTGTAAATTGTGAACCCCTAAATAATAGAAATTACCGTAGTTGCTGGTCTATGATTAATTTTCACTAGGTAAAGGCGTGGCCGTAATGGGGAAATAACTGAATAAGGAAAAACACCAGGAGAATTATTGTCTTCTCAGTTCGAGGACGGACGATAATATCAAGGTATACCTGTATGTCCAATTTTCATAGTTGTGTGGTCCTGAAAAGGACCGTTTGTTGAACTAATTTAAGGTAATATAGGGGCCAACATTGTGGGGGCTATATACTTTCATTCTGAATCAGACGAGTCTAAAAGATTCATAACTGTTTGGGGTTGAACATTCCACAAACCATCATTTTTCCAATATTCCTCTTCCTGTTTTAAGACGTGGTCTTCACATTTAGCCTAATAATCTTTGTCTATATTTAATAAAGCGAGATTAGCAAGAGTCTTTACATCGCATATTTTGAATGTTGTATTTTCATCTGCCACTTGTCCTTTTAATTTTGCCCAGATTAGTTCTATTGGATTTAAATGAGCATGGTAAGGTGGCAGCCTCAAACTTATATGACCGTGCTCTTGGATAATCTTATCTATTTGAAAAATCTTTGTCCTTTGTTTTTGCTTTACTAGAGATAGTAATTCAGGTTTTAAGTACATGTTATTAAATTGTATGTGCTCCTTTGTGAGCCATATCTTAATAGCATCTTTTGTACTGGATGACGTCGGGACTTTATCTTCAAGTGCAACAATGTTGTGGTACGCTGCGTTGTCCATTATTAGGCAAGATGGTCGATCTAGTGATGGGAGAGCAGAATTTTCAATCCTTTGTCTAAATATGTGACCATTCATCTCAGAGTGATAATCCCGATTGTCTATGGATTTTGAAAGAAAATGAGCTCTGCATTCTGTATTAGTCCATGTTGTCGACTACCTGCATGAGCAATTATCAAGCGCTGTCCTTTGCTGTTAGGTATTAATCTCTTAATCTTTCCATCTGATGACTGCCATTCCCTTTGGTTAGTGTGGTGAGCATTGATCCATGTTTCATCCAAGTACACAATATCATAACCTTGCTTGCGCACCTCTTTTACTTCACGTAAGTACTTGCTTCTCATGACTACTATATGTGGCTTCTCACAGATGATGTTTCGTCCATTGGAATACTTTCTGAATGTAAAGCCTGCAGCTCTCACATTCCTCCATAATGTAGACTTTGATATTTCAATACTGTTGTTCTTTTTCAGCGAAACTTTTAATTTTCTTATCGTAACAGTTTCATTCATACCCAACATTTTGCGAATTTCACTTCTAATAAGTTCACTGTCGAAATTATCCAACATTTTTGCTCTTCCTTGTGATTTTGTATATTTTGAACATTGACGGTCACGTGCTTGAATCCAGCGATTAAATGACCGTTTAGATAAATCCAAAATGTGTTTTGTCCTATCCTCAGGGTTTTCTAAAGAATGAAATAATCTTCCTCGTTTAGCCTCTTTGCAAAAATAGTCATACATTTTTATTGCGATGTTTTGTAAACTGCAGAATTTCATTTTAAGACTCATGATAAATGTTATTATTCCACGTCTACACCTATGAATGAACGGAAATGGAACACACAATTTGTCGTGTTTTTTACAAGTGTCTAATTGTGTCAAACAACCACGGGAAAGCATGCAAATACGTCAATTCTAACGTGTATGGATTTGTACTCGCTATTTTTAGTTTAAAATACTGTAAACATTAAGTTTTGACTACATCAATAGGTCGTTATAAATTTATATAAATCAAATAAGCAACAATAATAACCAAATGTTTTTTTTTAATGAAATTAATTCCCTGTTGGGTTCTAATCATTATAACTTTACATGCAAATTTTGAATATCTTACAACAAGCGGTTAAAAGCTATCGATTTTAAAAGTTGGGCACGAGTTATGAAACAAGCTATAACACGTAAATTCAGTTCATATTCTCTCAGGACTTCGCCAAAGGTGAAAGCTGGCGAACGCAAACATATATATATATATATATATATATATATATATATATATATTATATATATATATATATATATACCATTAACTGTGTGGAAGAATTGGTTTCTGTGTGTATATATAGCTATATCTTTATTAACGAACATGTTCTGAAAGAGATCAAAACAAAAAGAGAGCTAATTTCCAATATTAGGAAGAAGCAATCATCATTTTTTGGCCATGTAATGAGAAGAGAACAACTGGAATATATTGTAACAACTGGAAAAATTGAGGGACGAAGAGATAGAGGGAAGCAAAGAGAGAAAATACCAGACAGCTTAAGAGAGTGGCTTGGCAGAAGGTCAACAACAGAAATGATAAAGAACTGCCGAGATCAAAAGTTGTGGAGAGACATGACACCTACGCCAGTAGGCCGGTACTTGATGATGATGATGATATAGCTATAGCTACAGCAAGAGAAATGCAGCTTGTTTTGGAATGTCAGTTTGATTTTCTTTCAGATGCCATATCGGCGTGGCATTAGCGCCAATTTGTGCGTCCCATTATATGGTTACAGCACCGTAGTTCTGTTATAGCTTTACCTAATGACACTTGCAACAACGCATTTCCATAAAAAAAAATAAAATATATATTTTCCAGAACCGGTGCATACCCTGAAGACTTAGCATGGGTTTTTTTTTATTATATTTTTTTATATTTTTTAAATTCTCCTTGAACATTTCACAAGATAATACATCCTGGTTTCTCCCACTGCGCATGTTCCGGAGAACAAAAAATAATTCCCTCAAGAAATCCGGAACCAGCACCAAATTCAATGTGGATGATTTCAGGCTGGCTGATGTTTATTCATACGCGAGGCGGTTGTGAGGCTTAGATCTGAGAGGTTTATATGATGAAGCAGATAGGTCGAGGTCACCTACATCTAAGAGTTAAATATATAAGAAAGGAGGGAAGATGGATTGAGGCTACACCGACAGAAAAGTGGAATATTTTTTAAAGAATGTAAAAAACAGTATCTTAGAAGTAGGCGCAATATATATGACGGAGTATGTGTGGGCATTCTGCGTCTATATTTTATTCGGTACAGTGTCACACTGTCTAAAAGAGCTCATATAAGTATATACCCATTTTATATATTTCTTTATAATTGTGTGTGTTATCTGTTGTGTCAGATTAGATAGTGGTTGATGCATCTTTCTTTCCTTCTTTATTTGCCCTGTAAAAGGGGAATATGCGTTACGCTGCGTTGCCACAATTAACAGCGACTTTCGATATCTGCAACTTCAAATAAGACACATCTGCGTCATTTACATTTGGAGATTAGGTTTACTTTCCCCTTTTAGATAATGATTCACTATATCAGATTAGTTGTTCTGTTGCCGCAGCAATAAGGTAGCGTGTAGTCTTGGTCAGTTCTGACTTACTGACACTGAACAGCCAACAAGTACAATTTGCCATTTTCCACGATGTGATTCTCTCAACAAGCTGAGCGTAAACATTTTTTTGTTATATTTTGATTGGCTATTTCATTTATGTTAAATAATGTCGTCATCTTTTTCTTGTTCGCTCGAAAACCCTCGTCCCTTCATCGTTCACCCTTAAGAGTACGTTATATGGTCGCAGATGCGTTGTGTAATACCTCACAACAAGCTACGATAAGAGTCGGTATAAACAGTACGATAACCCTTTCGACCCAGTACATTACTATGAAGTCGATGAAGACCACGTCATATCAGGTTCATCAAGGGGAAGAAACACACTTTGACAATAGGCGCATGAGAGAAATGAACAGGCGCTATCTGCTCACAAGATGTCTAGAAACCGCACATCGAAAGGAACAAAGGCAAACCAACATAATCTAGAGGGTCATGAAAAGCGTGGGTCACAATTGGGCGCTTGCTATGATACGATTTGACACAAACACAATACAGTGGAGAGATGCCTATGCTGTAATCCAAATACGGCAGAAAGCAAAAAGTACAATTGTTTTGTCGGTCAGTAGCTAAGGATTATGTTTGCATCTTTCATGGGCACAGTTCCTACACATGCGATATGCTAACCCAGTATCTCTTGAGCAGTAACGAATAATGAGGTGTTGGATCGTGCAGGGGATTACAAATATGTTCAATCTCCTATAGAAAATACGTCTCTGGTCGTTAGACCATCTGTGCCGAATGTAAGATGGATTCCTACACGTATTCTTAATGCGGAGATAGTTTTCGGCAAAGGGAACCAAACTAAGGAAAACCCCTTTTACGCTACAAAGACTCTGTAACCGTGACATAAGAGCTCTTGCTATAAAATAACTGGCAGAGAAGAGCTTATTAAATAAATCCCCTGCAGAAGTCACAGTTATACTTTGAAAACAGGCGAATTCAATTTGAACCGCGCACAAAGGGAAGAAAAAGCAAATTCCAACAAAATTTCAACAAGTGGACTAAAACATTGTCTCTGGAGCCTGATATGATCCTATTAACACTACCAGACAACAGAAAAAAACGAAATAGCAAATAGAAAATCAACTACTGGTACGGGAGAGAAGAGGAAGGCGTGCATGGAGTCAAAGAAAACTGTAAACAAAAATATAGCTGGTGTCATCAGTCGCAATACTCTGAGCGAAGTACTGGGCAGGGATGTGAAAACGTTTGGTAGATTTGTCAAGTTCAGCGCTGATGACCTGGCGACTAACTGGGATGGCCATTACAATATTACAGGCAGTCCATAAGGTGCATAGTTTATTTCAGGAAACTATTACATCCGGTGTAGCACACACTTCCTTGTCAGCTTTCTCTACCGCTACTGCATACTCATCACTTCAGCTGACATAGGCAATCATGCCCTTTCATAATTCTTCTCGGTGCATTGTATCATTTCTGTTGTTGACTTATTTACCATGTCACGAAAATAAGCTATCTAGTATCTTCTCCCTTTGTCGTTCTCGACCTCTCTCTTCTCTCTCCTTGTATTTTTCCAGTTGCAATCAAGTATTCTATCCCTCCACTTCTCTTGATGTGCAAAAAAAAAAAAAAAAAAAAAAAATTGTCAATTGCTTTTTTAAGATGTTTTCATGAGCTCTATTTTTGCGCTGGCCTCGTTAATTTCCTCCTTGGTATTTCTGGCTGTCTAGGGAACTAACCCTCAGCATTCTGAGAAATAATATCTCTGAGGCCCGCATATCGTCATTTCATTTGTTTGTCTCACGCCCATGATTCATTTTCATTACCCAGAATTGATTCTATATAACCGATAAATTCTCTTCCTCACTTCTACTACTTCTGTTGACATAGCTTCTGGCACAGGATGTTTTTTCATTTCTGAAATGCCACTTTGGCCTTTGCTATTCTGCTCTTTTTATTTCTTTGGTTCGTCTTCCGTCTGATATTTTATTGTGACCCAAATATTTGACGCTCTCCATAATAGTTGAAATAAATGATCGACTATTACACGTGACCACACGGCATCACGGGTCACCACAGTGGTGCTCATTCTCTTACGTGCACATGAGTTTCTCCATGTCGCTGATAATCCTACTCGTCACAATTTTAAAAAAAAAGGATTACAAAAAATTATTACGATTCGGAAATTATTGTAGTAAAATGATTAACCTTCATTTCGCAAAATGGATCTTCTTGCACTCCAAATAGTCCCGAAAGTTTCATTCAGCGTTCATTTAGTATCGGCCGCTCACTGGTCATGCGCATTTTGTATATGCCTTTAAAAAGTTGTACCTTCCTAATTCTTGCAGTAGCTAGTATGAAATTCAACGAGTCCTGACACATTTTAATGCCACGAAATCGGTACACTTATCTATGTCATGAAATATGTACATTTTATCTATGTCACGACATCTGTACACTTATCGACGTCATGAAATATGTATAATTATCTATGTCACGAAATCGTACACTTATCTATGTCATGAAATCTGTATAATTATGTATGTCATGAACTCTACACTTTTAAATGTCACGAACTCTGTACACTTATCTATGTCATAAAATATGTACACTTTTTAATGTCACGAACTCTGTAAACTTATCTATGTCATGAAATCTGTACACTTTTAAATGTCACGAACTCTGTACACTTATCTCAGGTGGGAATTGGGCGGCCAGAGTTGCTGCGATGTAAATACAACTCCAACAAACAAAGCAGCCCACAAACCGGATATCACAAAGGGATTGCCTGATTTCCTGTTTAATCTGCACGCAATTGCCGGCCTGGCTGTGTGCGGCCAGGAAACAGGAGTGTCAGCAACTACTCACTCCCTGAATAATCGTGGGAATGCAAAGGCACCGGTTACTTAGATAAATATGCGATTACGCTAAACAGATTATTATGTGTTGGGAAACTTCCAGAATTTGCAGCCAGACCTCATGACCTGCTGTTGTCTGTCGTCTGTCTGACAATGCTGCTTCTGAAGCTGGTTTCGAAGGTGAAGTTCCATATTCAGTGACCTATTTTCCTTACTCTCTCTCTCTCTCTCTCTCTCTCTCTCTCTCTCTCTCTGTGTGTTTGTGTGTGTGTGTCGTGCGTGCGTGCGCGCCTTTTTGTTTTAAACATGTTTTATTCTTAAATGTTCTTGACAAAGTTTTCATCCAAGAAGGAGGAACGATTTGACAGCAGAGTGGAGGATACGAACTGTCTCGGTGGACAAGAAGTGCTGTAGAGCAAACGAGATGACTGGAAGACTGGTTATAAAGTTGCAACAACAACAAAACAGGTAAATAAGATGCAAACATAAGACGGTACTCTCCCCCAACACTCTACTATCAAATAGACACTTTCTCCGCGAAACCCATGGCGATGTCTTCGCTGGCTCTGACTGAAGCAAAAAAGATTTATATTTTCTCTTATCTACGTAATTGTCTTGCATGTGTTTGTTGCCTTATCACACTGTGGGTGATATGTTTTATAATTTTGCGCGCACGTGAACGCTCGCACCCACATATAAATTATATATATCATCATCATCATCATCATCATCAAGTACTGGGTCTGCTGACGTAGGTGATCATGTCTCTCCACAACTTTCGATCTCGACAGTTATTTATTATTTCCATTGTTGCCCTTCTGCCAAGCCATTCTCTTATGATGTCTGTTATCTTTTCTCTTTGCTTCCCTCTATCTCTTCGTCCCTCAATTTTCTCAGTTATTACAATATATTCCAGCTGTACTATTCTCATTACATGTCCAAAAATGATGATTGTTTCTTCCTAATATTGGATATGATATATATATATATATGTGTGTGTGTGCATTTGTTTTCCCTATTCCACTGTCAGAGGATACATCAGTCAAAGGGAAAATGATTACATGTGAAATGATGTATTGAGACGAAAACTGAATGTAAGAAGAAGTAACAGAAGTGAGGGAAAGTGTTGATGTTACACCAGTACCAGACTACGTTACAAAAGAGGAAATCAAATGTTTGGACCAGTAACAAGATTTCCATCAAAAAGCAGACCCCTGACATCATTAACGCTCACTATCGAAGAGGAACAAGGCGGAAGTCTAGAAGACGATAGATATATGAACTACATTACAAGGAACACCAAGTATGAGACACTCGCCGATACATCATAATGAGCACCCACTATGTGACAAATTATCAATACATCATGATGAGAACCCACTATGTGATAAATCATCAATACATCATAATGAGAACCTAATATGTGACAAATCATCATATATCATAATGAGCACACAATATGTGACAGATCGTCAACACATCATAATGAGCACCCAATATGTGACAAATCATCAATACATCAGAATGAGCACCAAATATGGGAAAAAATCATCAATACATCATAATGAGCATCCACTATGAGACAAATCATCAACACATCATAATGAGCACCCACTATGAGACAAATCATTAACACATCATAATGAGCACCCAATATGTGACAAATCATCAATACATCATAATGAGCACCCAATATGTGACAAATCATCAATACATCATAATGAGCACCCAATATGTGACAAATCATCAAACACTCATAATGAGCATCTACTATGACAAATAATAAACACATCAAATGAGCATAACACATCAATACATGAGCACCACACTATTGAGACAAATCATCAACACATCATAATGAGTACGAACTATGAGTACATTAGCCACAGATCTCAAATATGAGACAGAGCAAGGTTTAAGTATAAGACAAATCATCCAGACATCACAAAGAGCACAAATCATCCATACATCACAACGACTACATCGGCGAACACAGAACAAATACCAAACCCTACTCCATCTCCCAGAGGTGCTCCAGGAAAAAGACTGACCATTCTGGCCAAGCAAGTAGAAATCGTAGATTGGAGGTAACCCGATACTCAAAAATTCAGTACTAAAGTCGGATGATTGGGTCGAAAGACGGAATATAAGAGCTTTGCCACAAACACACTGGGAAAACCACCCGACTGGACTACCGACGTTCGGACAGACTATGTTCGATTCCCGCTGGGAGCATGTGAATTGTACTCGTGGATGGAAAAAAAAAATACCCCCGCGGTCTACCCAGCCGTTGGCAGAAATGGGTACCAGGGTATTACCCTGGGAAGGTGAGGAATGTCGCCTCGCATCGTGAGTTTCGATGCTTGAAGCGACACTATCCTGAAATGTCCGAACATTTCTGGATAGGCGGCGAGCACATATGGGTGGAAACTCGCGTGCTAAGACGCCGGTTCAAGTCTCGTACTTTACCTTTACCTTTACCTTTACCTTTACACAGTGCAATAACGTCCACTTAAAATCCTTTTAAGGGCTGATGATGAAGATCAGTACCTCGTGTGAACACGGAAAAGGCTTTACAATTTTTTGGGGTCTTACTCTTTCATTTATTCATCTCTTAATAAATACGTATGTTTCACAACATTTCAACACTCATTCACTAAGACATGTTGTTGCCATAAGTCTATGAACTATTTTTTTCTAGCAGGTTCGTTTATTATAGTTCTATGAACTTTTTTTTTTTCACCAATTCCTTTTACATATGTGACGGAATCAAGACTTTCCAGGCCAGTGTACTGATGTTCCAGCGTGAGAATTACACATTTCCTTAGTGTTTTTAATGAGCGTGAGAACAACACATTTTATTACATTTTTTTAAAATGCAGAATAAGTCTTCCCGGAATCCCGGTTTTCCTGTGTCAAAAAAATGAAAATGGTAAAGTTTAGATTTCCGGTTAGATATAACAACGCCACTGGGTTATTAAAATTTCATCCAAGAGTGATTGTTCTTGTGTCTATAGCATTGTCACGGCCAGGTCATGTCCGTGAGTACTCCAGTGTCTTTTAGATCACGCATGCAGATATAGAAGAATAGTAGAATTGGGTGGAAAGGAAAGAAAACAAACGATGAAGTTTTAAAACTACTAAAAATGAAAAGAGAACTATTAAACACAATGTCACTGGCCGTACAGAAAATAAGCCAAAAAAACTTTACAAACATGGTCTAAGAGGAAGACCAATGAATTCTTGGAGAAGACAGTTAGAAGCAGAGATGAAGATGATGGGGAATACATGGAATGGACTTAAAAGAATGGCAAGAAACAGAACGGCTTGGAAAGTGTTTGTTGAAGATTTATGCTCCACAGGGAGCTGAAAGGAAGAGTAAGAAAAATATCTAAGTGGATTTTCTCTAACATTATGTTATCCTAGTTGGACTTTGTAAAGTAGAGAGACCCCGTCTCTCCAAGTGGCGTATAGGGAATATGGTGTTAGTGACCATAAGGACATGATTTTTGGGGTAATGTGGTCGGTATTACGCCCGTGCCGCTTAACTTTCCCAGAAAAAATCAGGTACCCATTTTAAGTCTTGGTGAACTCGGAGCCGTCGGTCAGATCGGACCCGACCTCTTGTCCTTTGTAGTCCCATTTCACTAACTACTGAGCTATCGCGGCTCCCTAGTTGGACTTGACTTTGTTTTTATTTTACTTTGCTCCATCCATGAGGCCTTTCAGCATCCATGGAAAGTGGAGAATTACTTAGTCAATGTTTGTTTGTACGTTACCCCCCCCCCCTTACCAGCTTTACCGCAGCACTGCATTATTTGCCTGCCCCCCCCCCCGTTTTGTTTGTTGTTGGAGTCTCGTATGATGCTCTGATGTCTGTTGTGTCATTATTCATCGTTCTTAGCCGCCTGCCATTTTCTTTTCCTGTTGTTTGTGATAGTCAACATTGTCTGTCAAATTCTGCCTGGTGGGGATTGTGTTACTTGTTCAAACTATTTAATCAAATCCAGCAATGGTGAAATCCAGAAATCTTTCCTTTACTTCGATTTTGTTCTGATTGTTTCCCCTTGCGACAGTCCGTATTCTCGGCAATCTCAATTCCGTTGTAAAAATAGAGTGACGTCATGTCAATATAATGGAGCCATTTAGAGACGATCTATCACCAAGTCTGATGCTGTTTCCTTCGAGCTCATCCACAATCTGTAGCCTGGTTTCAGTTTTCATGCTAACATTTATTTCTTGATTTCGATTGGATATGTCTCTGATAAGACATTCCTATCTGGTTGCGTTCATATCATGTCCAATTTATTCATGCCACGTCTACAGCCCTCTGTATCGCATGGGAAGATCTTCCTTTCCTTCTTCTGCCAAAACGCTGTCGTCCATATTTGAAGTCTGAATCTGTCTGTCCTCTATTCAGGATGTATTGCAGCCATATTTAGCTACACACGTGGCAGTGATCATGTCTGGAATGCCAGCTCTTCCTTGGTTGTCACTTGTTATCTTTGTGAATTTCCCAGTGCAGGCACCAGACAACGCACCAGCCGCGCACGCGCTGTTTACAAGACAGAATTCCAATTTGGTTATTTTTGGTCCATAACTTGTTTTCTCAAAAACTGTGATTTCCTGGAGGAAAGAACTTATATCTGAAATGTTAATCCTGCGTTTCTTCATGTTTTAAAATAACAATATTATTATTTTAGTAACATGTTTAGGAGATAGGTATGGCAAAAAGTAATTTTAATGCCATGGAAATATACTAACAACAAAACAAATATCAGCAGGGCTGAAACTAAGAATGACAAAATGTTACATCTTCTCAATATTCCTGTATGGTGCAGAAACATGGACATTAGACAAGAAAACAGAACAGAAAATGGAAGCCTTTGAAATGTGGATTTATAGAAGAATAGGTAGAATTGGATGGAAACAAAAGATAACAAACGATGAAGTTTTAAAACAACTAACAATAAGAAGAGAACTACTAAATACAATTAAGACAAGACAAATGAAATTTTTGGGGCATGTTAAAAGACACAGCAGCCTACTAAAAGTAATATTGAAGGAAAAATACAGGTAAAGGAGGCAGAGGCAGACCAAGACAAACATGGACGAGTAACATCAAAAGATGGACAAGTCAATCTATGACTGCCTGCACCATCAAGCAAGAAACAGAGTAGAAAGGCGATCCATGGTAGCCAACCTTCGTTGCGGAGAAGGCAGACGATGATGATGATGATGTGTTGATGATGATGTTTAGGAGATCAAAAGGTGGACCTGAGAGTGAGAGAGTCAGGGATTGAGAGCCCATATTAAATTAATTGGAACTCTCCATCATTGCCGTATCACTTTGCTTATTTGTTTATTATTAGGATCATCATCACTGCGCACCTGGTGAATTCATAGGTGCTCCGATATCTCCGTCGGAAAAACAATTCGAGAACCCTAGCCCACGTGCACGAACTCCGTAGCACGGCGTCGGATCCACTGTGTGGGTAGGTATCTGCAGACAATTTAACCCAGGAAGCGGCCATATTTATGGCCTAATCTTTTCTATATTAACTGTCAAGGGTTTTTTAACTTGCGCAAGTGTACACGGGGCATCCTGCTTACTGCCGTTATCCGAGTGGCTAGACATCAGATCTCATACCCAAGATAGCAGGGGAGGATGACGTCATAAGATAATCATAAATAGTAAGTAAAGTACCCCGTCACGCAAGTGGCGTATAGGGAATATGGTGTTAGTGACCCTATACAGACCTTGTCACATGATTTTTTGGAGTAATGGTGGTCGGTATTACGCCAGTGCCGCTTTACTTTCTCAGAGAAAAAAAAATCCGGTACCCATTAAAGGCTGGGTGGATCGGAGCCGTCGGTTTGGGATCGAACCCTACCTTTTCTTTTGTGGTCCAGTTCACTAACCACTGAGCTATCGCGGCTCCATAGGGTGATCATGCTGTATGAGAAAATATATGCCGGCAGCATGGGGGAATGTTCAATGGAAGGGTTTAGGCAATTATGACTTACAATGAATGAGACAGCATGAGAGGATTTCAGAAAACGTAATCTACCAAGCTACAGCACGTAGCATGCCGCTGCGTTGGAAAAACTTCAGAAGCAAATTCTAATTGTGTACTATATTTCAACATTGGTGTTGTTATCTTATAATAGAAATACAAGATGCAAAGAAAGAAAGAAAAGAAAGAAAGAAAGACAGGGAAGGAAGAAAGAAAGAAAAAAAAAAAGAAAGAAAGAGAGACAGTGAACGAAATAAAGAAGAGAAAAGAATGAAGAAAGAGAAAGAAAGAAAGAAAGAAAGAAGAAAGAAGAAAGAAAGAAAGAGAAGAAAGAAAGAAAAGAAAGAAAGAAAGAAAGAAAAGAAAGAAAGAGAAGAAAGAAGGAAAAAGGGGCTGGTAGGAACGATGCATCCTAAACATACGATACCAGAAATGGCAAAAACAACAAAAAATTAACATGTTTGTAGATCAAGAAAACTAAAACAAGAGAACACGCAAGTGAACGCAATATACCAGAACTAGAAGGAGAATGGTTAGTTCACAATAGGAGAATATTCGGCACATGATGAAGTAGGAATGCTTTTCTACCTCCTAAGCTTGATAATGAAACACAATGGAGCAAAACAACATTCGAGAACATGCAGTATGATTGATATAAACCAAAAGGGCATAGCTCCACATGCTGCAAAATCAAATAACCTACCAAATAACCAAGCACTAAGAGAAACATTTTTTATTTCCAAGTTAAGAAAAGAATATTCTCGTCGTTATTGTATGTACGGGCGGGTTTCCTGCGAGTTTATTCTTCTTCTACCTTTCAGCTCCCTGTGGAGCATAGGTCTTCAACAAACACTTTCCAAGTCGTTCTGTTTCTTGCCATTTTTTTAAGATCATTCCATGTCTTCCGCATCATCTTCATCTCTGCTTCTATCTGTCTTCTCCAAGAATTCCTCGGTCTTCTTTGTTTTTTTCCCCTGGGGATTCCAAAAGGGCCGGTTGTGTAATACTCTCAGTTGGCTTTCGCAGTTCCGCAGGGCATCCTATCCAACGCCATCGTCTTCGCTGTATCTCTTTATCCACTGGTATTTGACTGTACATTTCCATAATTCTATGTTAGAGAATTTGTCCTGCCATTTCCATCCTTTTATTCTGCGTAAGCACCCATTAATGAAAGTCTGTATCTTCGTGATTGTCAGTTTTGTTGTTCTCCATATTTCACAGCCATATATAGGACTGACTTAATATTGGAGTTGACAATTTTTATTTTTGAGTTTATTGGAAGACTGCAAAAAAAAAAAGTCGCACGCCCTAATGCTGTCGCCACGCGGTGTTTGAGCACAGCCATCTACAACTTTAATAAAGCCTGTGGGCTCAGAGGGAAATCACTAAACCACCCAACGTTTGTGACGTCTTGATCTATGTGAGCTATAAACGGCTGACTTTATTCAACATACGACAGGTCCTGCTTGCAAAGCTGAAAACGCCACATATTTTTGGTGATTCCTTTCCGCCGATAATGTCATTAATCCTACAGACGGCTCTGGTTTCGGCGGGATGTTAATTTATTTCATGAAAAACCTTTGACCATGCCTGTGGAATCGAACCCGACCTCTTGTCCGTTGTTGTCAAGTTCACTAACCACTGAGCTATCGTGGCTCCAACAAAGAGTAGTGTGTAGGACTGTATGAGCTATCGTGGCTCCCAACAAAGAGTAGTGTGTAGGACTGTATGAGCTATCGTGGCTCCAACAAAGAGTAGTGTGTAGGACTGTATGAGCTATCGTGGCTCCCAACAAAGAGTAGTGTGTAGGACTGTATGAGCTATCGTGGCTCCCAACAAAGAGTAGTGTGTAGGACTGTATGAGCTATCGTGGCTCCCAACAAAGAGTAGTGTGTAGGACTGTATGAGCTATCGTGGCTCCCAACAAAGAGTAGTGTGTAGGACTGTATGAGCTATCGTGGCTCCCAACAAAGAGTAGTGTGTAGGACTGTATGAGCTATCGTGGCTCCCACAAAGAGTAGTGTGTAGGACTGTATGAGCTATCGTGGCTGCCAACAAAGAGTAGTGTGTAGGACTGTATGAGCTATCGTGGCTCCCAACAAAGAGTAGTGTGTAGGACTGTATGAGCTATCGTGGCTGCCAACAAAGAGTAGTGTGTAGGACTGTATGAGCTATCGTGGCTCCCAACAAAGAGTAGTGTGTAGGACTGTATGAGCTATCGTGGCTCCCAACAAAGAGTAGTGTGTAGGACTGTATGAGCTATCGTGGCTGCCAACAAAGAGTAGTGTGTAGGACTGTATGAGCTATCGTGGCTCCCAACAAAGAGTAGTGTGTAGGACTGTATGAGCTATCGTGGCTCCCAACAAAGAGTAGTGTGTAGGACTGTATGAGCTATCGTGGCTCTCAACAAAGAGTAGTGTGTAGGACTGTATGAGCTATCGTGGCTCCCAACAAAGAGTAGTGTGTAGGACTGTATGAGCTATCGTGGCTCCCAACAAAGAGTAGTGTGTAGGACTGTATGAGCTATCGTGGCTCCCAACAAAGAGTAGTGTGTAGGACTGTATGAGCTATCGTGGCTCCCAACAAAGAGTAGTGTGTAGGACTGTATGAGCTATCGTGGCTCCCAACAAAGAGTAGTGTGTAGGACTGTATGAGCTATCGTGGCTCCCAACAAAGAGTAGTGTGTAGGACTGTATGAGCTATCGTGGCTCCCAACAAAGAGTAGTGTGTAGGACTGTATATATATATTTGTTTTTTTCGTTCGCCTTATTTTATCTCTGACGAAGTCCCTAGACAACTAGGAACTGAATTTGCGTGTTAATCCATTTTTCCCTGGCAGCCGTGTGTACAGGGTCCCTCGCCGCACAGGCAGATAACTTCGACTTCGGAGGTACTCATATTTTTTCCGTCATGAGTAATTGACGTTTCAAGCGTGGCTGAGACCAAGGGTGGTTGCCGCAGAGAGAAATCATAAATAAAATCCGGTGAAGCCGGATTGAACCCACAACATCTCTGTTTCGAGGCCGGCGCCTTGACCAACCAGTCCCCCATATATATATATATATACAGTACATAAGATGAAACAGCAGAAGAAAAACAATACCATTGGAGAGTAGAATAACAGCCAAAGGAGGATGCAGATGAAAGAATATATGAAATTACAACATTTGAGAATAATAATGACGTTCTTTATATAGAATTGGTATTTTTAATGTGAACGATAATTAAAATGAGCAATGGAGACATTACATTAAAGGACTGAAACATTAAAAAGAAACCTAAATTAGAAATAGAATAGAAACTTATGGGGGGGGGGGGGGAATAGATTTGAAAATTCCAGTGTGAACCAAAATTAGTGACGAAGATGATATTATCTGTTTAATGATAAATATAATGATTCAAGTATATAATAATAGTGACGAAGATTAAATTTAAATCATAAACATTTGAAGACAGAATACGGTTAGTCGAAAGAAAAGATAAAAAGATTTATAAGACTGGCTATGCTTGAATATTAAATAGCTTAAGTTTAAGGACAAAATTTCGTTTCTAACAGAAAGTTTATTTAATAACAGAAAGTTTATTTAATAACAGAAAGTTTATTTAAATAAGTTTAGTGCACTGTATGTGTACTTAGTGTACATGTCGCTGAATGTAGAGCGAAATTATGACAATTGGCCATGCGTGACAAAGCATAAAACAATAAGTACACAACAATTCAAACAAGGATCAGGAACTACCATTCAATCTGACATGACATATTAAACACAAATTAAAGCAAATACACAGAACTTTCAAGAAGCAGGTGTAACCGTCCACTTACCTCCGAATGTGAATGAATCGGAACATTTCCTAAGAGACAAGCACGTCGGTTGTGTTGTTAGTCCAATGGTAACTTAGGTTGCCTGCCTAGAAACCGAATTTAGACGGCATAAATAACTTACACCCTTCTGAATGGATGAACCTACAGGGTCAAGGGAAAGTCAATTGGTTAATTTTTTAATGGAAAGTAAAAAAGGCACATAAAAATCATTCAATGAATGAATACATATTTAAGAATGTATTTAAATGCTAGAATATTTTACTTTTGTAACTAAGCTTGCACGACGTTTATTGTATGTTGTAGGTTATGAGGATTTCTTGATTAAAATATTTGTGTAAACTTATATATACGTTTGTTAAACAGAGAGAGAATGCATAGTAGCAAGATGGAAACACGTACTAGGCAACCATGCTTTTCATCACAAGACACTAACTAGGTTGGGCGTAGTTATGTCTCGGAGCTAGCCCACCTTAGTCTAGGCAGTGTTAGAATGAGCCGAGTTTACCAAGCCTGGCCTGGATGTTTCGGTGAGAGGGCGATTCCATCGTTCTAGACATATGGGGGTAGTCACCTTGATCTTTAGTGGGGAAAGCGAAAAGTGAGAAATCCCGCTTATTATGATCAGTGGTTCTCAGCTTGTGGGGCATATCGTTGGTTGAAAATCGATAACTTTGATTTGATTGTTGACGTTTTCAAAGCAAAATAAATGCTTAAAAAATACAGCAATCTAACAATAAATAAATCTTAAAACTATAAATAACTTTTAAGTTATTTTATTATAAGTTGACTTTCTTATGTTTTCTTCTTTAACCCAGTTCTTCCCATTCTTCTATACATCAACGTTTCAAAGACTTCTATTTACTTATCTGTCTTCTAAATTCATCATTGAGTGCCTTCTGCGCATCGGAGGTTGGATACCATGGAGCGCCATTCCACCCTGTCTCTTGCTTTGATGGTGCAGATTGTCATATGTTGACTTGTCCATCTTTTGATGTTACTCGCCCATGTTAGTCTTGGTCTGCCTCTGCCTCGTTTACCTTGTATTTTCCCTTCCAATATTACTTTTAGTAGGCTGTTGTGTCTTTTAACATGCCCAAAAATTTCACTTTTCTTGTTCTAATTGTGCTTAGTAGTTCTCTTTTTTATTTTTAGTAGTTTTAAACTTTCATCGTTTGTTTTCTTTTCTTCCTATCCAATTTTACCTATTCTTCTATAAATCCACATTTCAAAGGCTTCATTTTTCTGTAGTTTTTTTCTTGTCTAATGTCCATGTTTCTGCACCATACGGGAATATTGAGAAGATGTAACATTTTGCTATTCTTAGTTTTAGCCCTGGTGTTATTTGTTTTGATGTTAGTATATTTTTCATGGCATTAAAATTACTTTTTGCCATATCTATTCTTTTGTTTATTTCAGTTGTACATTTTCCATCACTGGTTATAGTGTGTCCCAGGTAGTTGTAGCTCTGAACTGTCTCCAGGTCCATTCCTTCAACTTTGATATTTAATTGTAGGTCTTGAGAGTATTCTTTGTTTATTATCATTGTTTTAGTCTTTTTGATATTTATATCTAATCCATATTTTTTGCTTGTCATGTTTATTTCATTAAGTAATTGTTGTAGATCTTTAGGATTTTTCTTCTAGTAGAACAGTATCATCAGCATATCTTAGGTTTATTGATTATCTTTCCATTAATGTTTAGGCCTGGCATCTCTGTGATGTTTTTAAAGATTTGCTCAGTGTTTAGATTGAACAAGCTTGGTGATAGGATGCATTCTTATCTTACTCCTCTTTTTATATCACTGGGTGTAGAGTACTCTTTGTTATATTTTATTATTGCTGTTTGCTCCCATTACAAATTACATATTACTTCTTCTACGCCTTCTTATTGCGTGTTCATAATTATGCACCATCATCATCATCAAGTACAATGCTTGCTGGCGTAGGTGATCATGTTATAGGTTCGTGAACAGTTCCTGTGTTGTGTTGGTGATCCAAAGCTGACTTTCTTATGTCCTTATCAGTGAACTGATCACTATACTACACATGTCTCGGTGGTGGCTCCGAAAACAGCTCAACCAGTTTTGCTTGACAAGTAAGTAGGGATAGAAAAGGGAAGGCAACCCGATACAAGAGAGTATTGAAGTCGGATGATGGGAGCAAATAATGATTGTTTTGTTAAACAACAGCACAATACAATTACGTCCAAAGGAATCCATTTTAAGGGTGGACGAGAAAAAGGGAGGATTATTTATCCGGTCGAAAGTCAACTCAGATAACATGTATAAGTAGTGCCACACATTTGTCAACACATTATATGTGCCTCGTTTATTTGTTACCGGATCTTCTTTAGTATGTCCATGAAATTGCTACCCCTGAAATCCATTGGCTCGAACGTATTGTTGGTGGTCGCTGTGCTAGACTGATGAATGTCTGTCATATTAACATACAACCATCTTGTGACGTCGCTGTGCTAGCCTAATGAATGTCTGTCATATTAACATACAACCATCTTGTGCCGTCGCTGGGCCAGCCTAATGAATGTCTATCATATTAACATACAACCATCTTGTGCCGTCGCTGGGCCAGCCTAATGAATGCCTGTCATTTTAACATACAACCATCTTGTGCCGTCGCTGTGCTAGCCTGATGAATGTCTGTCATATTAACATACAACCATCTTGTGCCGTCGCTGTGCTAGCCTAATGAATGTCTGTCATATTAACATACAACCATCTTGTTCCGTCGCTGTGCTAGCCTAATGAATGTCTGTCATATTAACATTCAACCAGCTTGTGCCGTCGCTGGGCCAGCCAAATGAATGTCTATCATATTAACTCTCTGTACGTTTAGCTGCACATCATCATTATCATTGAGTGCCGTCTCCGCATCGAAGGTTGGCTACCATGGAGCGCCATTCCACTCTGTCTTGCTTAGATGGTGCAGACTGTCATAGGCTGACTTGTCCTTCTTTTGATGTTACTCGTCCATGTTAGTCTTGGTCTGTCTCTGCCTCGTTTACCTTGTATTTTCCCCTCCAATATTACTTTTAGTAGGCTGTTGTGTCTTTTAACATGTCCCAAAATATCCATTTGTCTTGTTCTAATTGTGTCTAGTAGTTCTCTTTTCATTTTTAGTTGTTTTAAAACTACATCATTTGTTTACTTTTATTTCCATCCAATTCTATCTATTCTTCTATAGATTTATTTTTCATAGGCTTCCATTTTCTGTTTAGTTTCCTTGTCTAATGTCCATCCGTCTGCACCATACTGGAATGTTGAGAGGATGTAACATTTTGCTATTTATAGTTTTAGCCCTGGTGTTATTTGTTTTGATGTTAGTATATTTTTCATGGCATTAAAATTACTTTTTGCCTTCTGTCTTTCTGTCTTCTATATTCCCGCCTGTTTCAGTGCGTCACTCTCGATTTGCTTAGTGCAAACCTTCATCAAACCATATTCTCTTTAATTGTTTTGTATCATCTTGGTATTAGTGAAATTTATTTCCTTGTTTAATTATCTAAAACTTCACATATAATATGTAAAGGGTTATATAAATATAAACCTGTAGATTAATATTTAAAACCTGAGAAATGATGTCACTGAAATTTCTACAGCCAAATTGATAATAACGTTCCGTACTGAAAGAGTTAACATACAATCATCTTGTGCCGTCGCTGAGCCAGCCTAAAGAGTATCTATCATATTAACATACAATCATCTTGTGCCGTCGTTCTGCCAGTCTAAAGAGTGTCTATCATATTAACATACAATCATCTTGTGCCGTCGTTAAGCCAGCCTAAAGAGTGTCTATCATATTAACATACAATCATCTTGTGCCGTCGTTAAGCCAGCCTAAAGAGTATCTATCATATTAACATACAATCATCTTGTGCCGTCGTTCTGCCAGTCTAAAGAGTGTCTATCATATTAACATACAATCATCTTGTGCCGTCGTTAAGCCAGCCTAAAGAGTATCTATCATATTATCTTGTGCCGTCGTTAAGCCAGCCTAAAGAGTGTCTATCATATTAACATACAATCATCTTGTGCCGTCGTTAAGCCAGCCTAAAGAGTGTCTATCATATTAACATACAATCATCTTGTGCCGTCGTTAAGCCAGCCTAAAGAGTATCTATCATATTAACATACAACCATCTTGTGCCGTCGTTTAGAGTGTCTATCATATTAACATACCAGCCAGTCTAAAGAGTGTCTATCATATTAACATACAATCATCTTGTGCCGTCGTTAAGCCAGCCAGTGTCTATCAATCATCTTGTGCCGTCGTTAAGCCAGCCTAAAGAGTGTCTATCATATTAACATACAATCAAAGCCAGCCTAAAGAGTGTCTATCATATTAACATACAACCATCTTGTGCCGTCGTTAAGCCAGCCTAAAGAGTATCTATCATATTAACATACAATCATCTTGTGCCGTCGTTAAGCCAGCCTAAAGAGTATCTATCATATTAACATACAATCATCTTGTGCCGTCGTTAAGCCAGCCTAAAGAGTGTCTATCATATTAACATACAACCATCTTGTGCCGTCGTTAAGCCAGCCTAAAGAGTATCTATCATATTAACATACAACCATCTTGTGTAGTCGCTCGGCCAGCCTAAAGAGTGTCTATCATATTAACATACAATCATCTTGTGCCGTCGTTCTGCCAGTCTAAAGAGTGTCTATCATATTAACATACAATCATCTTGTGCCGTCGTTAAGCCAGCCTAAAGAGTGTCTATCATATTAACATACAACCATCTTGTGCCGTCGTTAAGCCAGCCTAAAGAGTGTCTATCATATTAACATACAATCATCTTGTGCCGTCGTTAAGCCAGCCTAAAGAGTGTCTATCATATTAACATACAACCATCTTGTGCCGTCGTTAAGCCAGCCTAAAGAGTATCTATCATATTAACATACAATCATCTTGTGCCGTCGTTAAGCCAGCCTAAAGAGTATCTATCATATTAACATACAATCATCTTGTGCCGTCGTTAAGCCAGCCTAAAGAGTGTCTATCATATTAACATACAACCATCTTGTGCCGTCGTTAAGCCAGCCTAAAGAGTATCTATCATATTAACATACAACCATCTTGTGTAGTCGCTCGGCCAGCCTAAAGAGTGTCTATCATATTAACATACAATCATCTTGTGCCGTCGTTCTGCCAGTCTAAAGAGTGTCTATCATATTAACATACAATCATCTTGTGCCGTCGTTAAGCCAGCCTAAAGAGTGTCTATCATATTAACATACAACCATCTTGTGCCGTCGTTAAGCCAGTCTAAAGAGTGTCTATCATATTAACATACAATCATCTTGTGCCGTCGTTGGGCCAGCCTAAAGAGTATCTATCATATTAACATACAACCATCTTGTGCCGTCGTTAAGCCAGTCTAAAGAGTGTCTATCATATTAACATACAACCATCTTGTGCCTTCGTTGGGCCAGTCTACAGAGTATTCATCATATTAATATACAACCATCTTGTGCTGTCGTTGGGCCAGTCTACAGAGTATCCATCATATTAATATACAACCATCTTGTGCTGTCGTTGGGCCTGTCTACAGAGTATTCATCATATTAATATACAACCATCTTGTGCCGTCGTTGGGCCAGCCTACAGAGTATTCATCATATTAATATACAACCATCTTGTGCCGTTGTTGGGCCTGTCTAAAGAGTGTCTATCATATTAACATACAATCATCTTGTGCTGTCGCTGGGCCAGCCTACAGAGTATTCATCATATTAATATACAACCATCTTGTGCCGTTGTTGGGCCTGTCTAAAGAGTGTCTATCATATTAACATACAACCATCTTGTGCTGTCGCTGGGCCAGCCTACAGAGTATCCATCATATTAATATACAACCATCATGTGCCGTCGTTGGGCCAGTCTAAAGAGTGTCTATCTTATTAACATACAACGATCTTGTGCCGTCGTTGGGCCAGTCTAAAGAGTGTCTATCATATTAACATACAACCATCTTGAGCCGTCGCTGGGCAAGCCTAAAGAGTATCTATCATATTAACATACAATCATCCTGTGCCGTCGTTGAGCCAACCTAAAGAGTGTCTATAAAATTAACATACAATCATCTTGTGCCGTCGTTGGGCCAGCCTAAAGAGTGTCTATCATGTTAACATACAACCATCTTGTGCTGTCGCTGGGCCAGCCTACAGAGTATCCATCATATTAACATACAATCATCTTGTGCCGTCGCTGGGCCAGTCTAAAGAGTATCTATCATATTAACATACAATCATCCTGTGCCGTCGTTGAGCCAGCCTAAAGAGTGTCTATAAAATTAACATACAATCATCTTGTGCCGTCGTTGGGCCAGCCTAAAGAGTGTCCATCATTTTAACATACAATCATCTTGTGCCGTCGCTGGGCCAGCCTAAAGAGTATCTATAATATTAACATACAACCATCTTGTGCCGTCGCTGGGCTAGCCTAAAGAGTGTCCATCATATTAACATACAACCATCTTGTGCCGTCGCTGGGCTAGCCTAAAGAGTATCTATCATATTAACATACAACCATCTTGTGCCGTCGCTGGGCTAGCCTAAAGAGTGTCCATCATATTAACATACAACCATCTTGAGCCGTCGCTGGGCCAGCCTAAAGAGTATCTATCATATTAACATACAAGCATCTTGT
This sequence comes from Megaustenia siamemsis, assembly GCA_032433765.1. NCBI lineage: Eukaryota > Metazoa > Mollusca > Gastropoda > Stylommatophora > Ariophantidae > Megaustenia > Megaustenia siamemsis. The sequence continues at coordinate 65,959,372 of JAVIAB010000156.1, forward strand.
GCCGTCGCTGGGCCAGCCTAAAGAGTATCTATCATATTAACATACAACCATCTTGTGCTGTCGCTGGGCCAGCCTAAAGAGTATCTATCATATTAACATACAACCATCTTGTGCTGTCGCTGGGCCAGCCTAAAGAGTATCTATAATATTAACATACAACCATCTTGTGCTGTCGCTGGGCCAGCCTAAAGAGTATCTATCATATTAACATACAAGCATCTTGTGCTGTCGCTGGGCCAGCCTAAAGAGTCTCTATCATATTAAAATACAAGCATCTTATTCTGTCGCTGGGCCAGCCTAAAGAGTATCTATCATATTAACATACCATCATCTTATTCTGTCGCTGGGCCAGCCTAAAGAGTATCTATCATATTAACATACAAGCATCTTGTGCTTTCGCTGGGCTAGCCTAAAGAGTATCTATCATATTAACATACAAGCATCTTGTGCTGTCGCTGGGCCAGCCTAAAGAGTCTCTATCATATTAAAATACAAGCATCTTATTCTGTCGCTGGGCCAGCCTAAAGAGTATCTATCATATTAACATACCATCATCTTATTCTGTCGCTGGGCCAGCCTAAATAGTGTCCATCATATTAACATACAAACATCTTTTGCCGTCGCTGAATGCAAGGTTGGCTATTCATTGATGTCCATTACACTCTGTTTCAGCGCCTTCCCAGTGACAAGCTGCCTCAGGTTATTCTGTTAAACTCTTAATATTCTCATTCAATGTTACTTAGTGTCTGCTTCGTTATTCTTTCATTTTTCTCCAGGATGCTATCTGTAGGTTTATATCTCTGTAAGTGAACTAAGTATGTAATTATCTTGTGTGAATTTCGTTAGATAACTTCTTCTATATCCCTACCTGTTTTCAGAACGTCAGTGCTTGTTTTCTCTCTTTAACCAAGATCTTCCCATGCTTCTATACATCAACATTTCAGGGAATTCTGTTTACTTATCAGTCTTCTTATTATGTGTCCATAATTATGCACCATCAACATCATCAAGTACCGGGCCTACTGGCGTAGGTGATCATGTCTCTCCACAATTTTCATCTCAACAGTTGTTTATCATTTATGTTGTTGACCTTCTGCCAAGCCATACTCTTAAGCTGTCTGGTATCTTTTCTCTTTGCTTCCCTCTATCTCTTCGTCCCTCAATTTCCTTAGTTGTTACAATATATTCCAGCTGTTCCTTTCTTAATACATGGCCAAAAAATGATGATTGCTTCTTCCTAATTTTGGAAATTAGCTCTCTTTTTGCTTTGGCCTCTTTCAGAACGTTTTCATTACTCTTCTTAGCTGCCCATGGTATTCTCAATATTCTTCTGTAAAACCACATTCTATACCGTAGCACTGCAGTTATTTGCCTGTCCCCCCCCCCCCCCCCACCCTTCTCCACACCCCGGCATTTCTTTAATGGGTTTACTACTTTACACTAACTTCTCTATGGGAGCAGCGATAGCTCAGTGGTTAGTGAACAGGACTACAAAGGACAAGAGGACGGGTTGGATCCTGATTGACAGCTTCCAGGTTCACCCAGCCTTAAATGGGTTTCGTATTTTTTTTCTGGGAAAGTAAAGCGGCACAGGCGTAATATCGACCATATTGCCCAAAAAATCATGTGCTGAAGGTCTGTAAAAAATTATGGTCACTAACACCATATACCCTATACGTCACTTGAGCGTGACGGGGTTCTTTACTTTTTTTACTTTTTTTACTCACTCCTCTAGAGTATACGAACACATTTTCCAGCTGTCCCGTGTGATGACAAAGGCACTGTACACTAACACTCACGAACAACAACCGTATTGTGTAGGCACCCTCAGCACAATGACAGATATCAGCAGAGAGGTGTGTCAAGCATGTGGATTAACGACATTTTGATGTCTCACAAACACCACACTACTGACACACTTTATTTCTAAAGTCCGTTCAGAAATTCATAATCACACCTGAATTTGTTTTGCGTGATAATCGCTTGTTATTTTGGTTTCAAAGTTTGCATGCAAACTTAGAATATTGATGACGTTATAGAATATATTTTGCTCTGAGAAATTTGATCTAGTTTAAAGGTTTCCTTCTTTAGGCTATATTAAATTCACCCTGTTCGAATTTGACACCATTTTAGGATATATACATTAATTTGGTGCGGTCGTTGACGTAAAATAGTTTGGCTATTGCAGAAACACTAACTTCAGGAAAATCCCGTGCACAAAACTGAATTGTTATTGAACGACATGACACACCACGGCCTTGGCATTAATTACCGAAGGGAAGGCGTATCTATATTAATTTTGTGAAGACTCAGTAGACAATTTGTTGACTTTAAATACCAACATTTATATCTAAATTACAATGAGTTTGAAATGCAAATGTATAACTATGCAAAAGGTTACTGTTTTACTATATCAGCACTTCCTTAGGGAATCCAAGATGGGGCATTTATATTGTGATATTAATGACCCAGAGAGACGAACGCAACTCGCGCTTGGTCTTAATAGATCGTCATTTTCTCGTTGGATTAAACAAGACTCAAGAGTGCACTCATGTCAATCAAGGAAGGAAAAGGAAAGTCGACAGCTTTGACATGGATGTCATAAAACGTGAGATATTGAAAATTTTTGCTAATAATGTACTTGTTACTCTCAGGAATTTGAAATTAAAATTGCATGCAGACTGCAATATTGACATTTCTAAAAGTACTGTATGGAAGATTGTGCGAGGAGCCGGCTTCACTTTCAGAAAAACTGTTGGGGGCAGGAATATTATTTGTGAAAAACCACACTTGGTCATTGCTCGAAGCAAATACCTGAGACAGATCCGTGAGCGGCGGAGTGAACGGTATGATATTGTATATTTGGACGAATCATGGGTCAACGCACACCATGCTAAAGAATGGCAGTCAGTAAATGGCAAACTCAAAAGAACAATTCCGAGCAGCAAAGGCCAGCGCATTATATTAACGCATGCTGGAAGCACTGAAAACGGCCTTGTCCATGATGCGGGACTTATTTTCCAATCAAAAAGTACCGACGGTATGGACTACCATACTGAAATGAATGGAAACATTTTCAGGCACTGGTTGGAGAACGATCTTTTACCAATCCTGGAGAGAGCTTCATGCATAGTCATGGATAATGCATCATACCACAATGTCGTATCAGAGGAAGACAAAGTGCCAACTGCATCAAATACAAAAGAGCAAATTAGGACATGGCTTGCGAATGAAAATGTCAAATTTGACGACACATATTTAAAACCCGAATTGTTACAACTTGTGAAGAATACGAATAAGAAAAAGGTGTACCATGATGACAAAATCATTGCGAAATACGGCCACACCTCTCTTCGACTCCCTGCATATCAAGCGCACCTTAATCCAATCGAACTTGTCTGGGCTCACGTCAAAGGACAAGTTGCTGAACAGAACAGGACGTTTAAAATGTGTGATGTTGAAGTTCTGACACGTGAGTCTCTCTCCAAAATAGACATTCCGTTCTGGAAGAAGTGTGTTGAACATGTGCTGCGGGTGGAAGATGAGTACTGGAAACGAGATGGATTACTATTTGTCCAGCCAGTAATGATTATCAACCTCTTGGAATCGTCAGATTAGGAATGATTAAAATTAATATGAATTCAATTCCAGCTGCAGTTAGGACGTCCTGGGGTCTAATGGTGACCGAAGGACAAGACTAATTGTAACAAATTGAATTCATGTTTGCAAATACACATAACGAACAACACCCACAATTAAGCACTATGTAGATACGCCTCTGACAAGAATTGTAGTAAATTGGAAAATTTAACACGATTACTGTAAACTCTAAAATTTGAATCAACTTGTGTGATATCGTCATAAAAGATCAAAGGAATTCGCTGATGTGCAAAATCTGTTGTGTTTGTGGAATAAAAAATACCAAAATCTTTGCGTCATCAATATTCTAAGATTGCATGCAAAATGTGAAAGCAAAATAACAAGCGGTTATCACGCAAAACTAATTCAGGTGTGATTATGAGTTTCTGAACGGACTATAACTCAATGAACCTACTCGTGTTCAAATTTCGTTGCAATGTTTTCATTGGTGTTTAAATTATTGAGAAAACGCCGAGCTTGGGAGCGAGTGATCCACCTCGGTAATGCATCAATGTCTAGCCTGACGAGACGAACACGTGGTGCCTTCTGGTTCTATTTTGAAAACCATTGCTCAACGGTAACGAACAAGCAGCCTAGGCAACATGCAAGAAGGCGATTCCCCTACTTTGTGATGCAGATGGCGAAAATGGAGTTCGCATCTTTGTGAGTTAGTACTGGTCATGACCCTGAGTCTAGAAATAGAAGCTTAGACCTCCAGTCTGCATGGCGAGTTCTGGCTTCGTTTCCAGAAGTCTCCGTAACGAATTTCTATTTTAAAAAAATATCCAAGGCGATAAGATAAATGCTAAAATTATACATAAATTAACTTTTTTTCCCCTAAGGAAAGTATCAACCAAATCTATGTAAAAATGAATACACATAATATCGTGTTTCATCGATCCTCTGATTTCATTTCCATAAATATTTCCTCGTTATATTTTTTAAGTTGTACAGCAGACCGGTAATAAGAAGGTGATATTGGATAAGCCGGGTAAAAACAAAATCCAAAAATAGAACTAAAATAGGGGAAAAAACTTCAATCACGGATTTTTTTTAAAAACCATCATAATTTTTGTTGTTGTTGTAACGTGATAAGTACTACGATAAAAAGTCCGGTGCCTATTTACAGATCGGTGAACATATAAGATTGTCTGGACATGAAGTTAACCTGTCATCTTACTGTCATTTGACTAGTTTTTATATATATATATATATATATATATATATATATATATATATATATATATATATATATATATATAATATTATACTGTATCGCAACTTTCAAGAAATCCTGAAACTATTACAGGAGTTACCATGCGGTGCTAAGAAGTTGAGTAATGAAAACGTTTTTGAAAGAGGCCAAAACAAAAAGAGAGCTAATTTCCAATATTAGGAAGAAACAAAACTTCATTTTTTGGCCATGCAATGAGAAGGGAACAGCTGGAATAGATTGTGACAAATGGGGAACATTAAGGGACGAAGAGATAGAGGAAAGCAAATATACCAGACAGCTTAAGAGAATGGCTTGGCAGAAAGTCAACAGCATAAATGATAAATAACCGTCGTGATCGAGAGCTGTGGAGAGACATGATCGCCTACTCCAGCAGGCATGGTACTTAATGATGAATGATCACCATGCAGTGATTTCCAGACGGAATCAAAAGAGGCAGACCAAAAAGAAGCTTGATGATATAAATTGAGGAAAGGTTCTGGGCCTTAATTTGGGAACTCTGTGAAGGGAGGTTATAGACCGAAATTGATGTCATGAGTTTGTTGTGGTCACGTATGTCATTAGCTTATTTAATGTCATGAGTTTGTTGTGGTCACGTATGTCATTAGCTTATTTAATGTCATGAGTTTGTTGTGGTCACGTATGTCATTAGCTTATTTAATGTCATGAGTTTGTTGTGGTCACGTATGTCATTAGCTTATTTAATGTCATGAGTTTGTTGTGGTCACGTATGTCATTAGCTTATTTATTGTCATGAGTTTGTTGTGGTCACGTATGTCATTAGCTTATTTAATGTCATGAGTTTGTTGTGGTCACGTATGTCATTAGCTTATTTAATGTCATGAGTTTGTTGTGGTCACGTATGTCATTAGCTTATTTAATTACAGATTAAAGAGCAGCAAAAGAAAGGAGAGAGAAAGGAACAGCAAAAGAAAGAGGAGAGAAAAGAGCAGCAAAAGAAAGAAGAGAGAAGGGGGCAGCACAAGAAAGAAGAGAGAAAGGGGCAGCAAAAGAAAGAAGAGAGAAAGGGCAGCAAAGGAAAGAAGAGAGGAAGAGGCAGCTAAAGAAAGAAGAGAGAAAGAGGCAGCAAAAGAAAGAAGAGAGAAAGGGGCAGCAAAAGATAGAAGAAAGGAAGAGGCATCAAAAGAAAGAAGACAGAAAGGGGCAGCAAAAAGAAGAGAGAAAGGAACAGCAAAAGAAAGAAGAGAAAAAGAGGCAGCAAAAAAAGAAGAGAGAAAGGAACAGCAAAAGAAAGAAGAGAGAAAAGGGCAGCAAAAGAAAGAGGAGAGAAAGGGGCAGCAAAAGAAGGAAGAGAGAAATGGGCAGCAAAAGAAAGAAGAGAGAAAAGGGCAGCAAAAGAAAGAAGAGAGGAAGAGGCATCATAAGAAAGAAGAGAGAAAGAGGCAGCAAAAAAAAAAGAAGAGAGAAAGGAGCAGCAAAAGAAAGAAGAGAGAAAGGAGCAGCAAGCGAAAGAAGAGAGAAAGGAGCAGCAAAGAAAGAAGAGAGAAAGGAGCAGCAAAGAAAGAAGAGAGAAAGGACCAGCAAACGAAAGAAGAGAGAAAGGAGCAGCAAAAGAAAGAAGAGATAAAGGAGTAGCAAAGAAAGAAGAAAGAAATGAGCAGCAAAAGAAAGAAGAGAGAAAGGAGCAGCAAAAGAAAGAAGAGAGAAAGGAGCAGCAAAAGAAAGAAGAGAGAAAGAGGCAGCTAAAGAAAGAAGAGAGAAAGAGGCAGCTAAAGAAAGAAGAAAGAAAGGACCAGCAAAAGAAAGAAGAGAGAAAGAGGCGGCAAAAGAAAGAAGAGAGAAAGGAGCAGCAAAAGAAAGAAGAGAGAAAGGACTAGCAAACGAAAGAAGAGAGAAAGGAGCAGCAAAAGAAAGAAGAGATAAAGGAGTAGCAAAAGAAAGAAGAAAGAAATGAGCAGCAAAAGAAAGAAGAGAGAAAGGAGCAGCAAAAGAAAGAAGAGAGAAAGGAGCAGCAAAAGAAGAAGAGAGAAAGGAGCAGCAAAAGAAAGAAGAGAGAAAGGAGCAGCAATAGAAAGAAGAGAGAAAGGATCCGCAAAAGAAATAAGAGAGAAAGGAGCAACAAAAGAAAGAAGGGAGAAAGGAACAGCAAAAGAAAGAAGAGAAAAAGAGGCAGCAAAAAAAGAAGAGAGAAAGGAACAGCAAAAGAAAGAAGAGAGAAAAGGGCAGCAAAAGAAAGAGGAGAGAAAGGGGCAGCAAAAGAAGGAAGAGAGAAATGGGCAGCAAAAGAAATAAGAGAGAAAAGGGCAGCAAAAGAAAGAAGAGAGGAAGAGGCATCATAAGAAAGAAGAGAGAAAGAGGCAGCAAAAAAAAGAAGAGAGAAAGGAGCAGCAAAAGAAAGAAGAGAGAAAGGAGCAGCAAGCGAAAGAAGAGAGAAAAGGGCAGCAAAAGAAAGAAGAGAGAAAGGGGCAGCAAAAGAAAGAAGAGAGAAAGAGGCAGCAAAAGAAAGAAGAGAGAAAGAGGAAGCAAAAGAAAGAAGAGAGAAAGGAGCAGCAAAGAAAGAAGAGAGAAAGGAGCAGCAAAGAAAGAAGAGAGAAAGGACCAGCAAACGAAAGAAGAGAGAAAGGAGCAGCAAAAGAAAGAAGAGATAAAGGAGTAGCAAAAGAAAGAAGAAAGAAATGAGCAGCAAAAGAAAGAAGAGAGAAAGGAGCAGCAAAAGAAAGAAGAGAGAAAGGAGCAGCAAAAGAAAGAAGAGAGAAAGAGGCAGCTAAAGAAAGAAGAGAGAAAAAGGCAGCTAAAGAAAGAAGAGAGAAAGGACCAGCAAAAGAAAGAAGAGAGAAGGGGGCAGCACAAGAAAGAAGAGAGAAAGGGGCAGCAAAAGAAAGAAGAGAGAAAGGGCAGCAAAGGAAAGAAGAGAGGAAGAGGCAGCTAAAGAAAGAAGAGAGAAAGAGGCAGCAAAAGAAAAAAGAGAGAAAGGGGCAGCAAAAGATAGAAGAAAGGAAGAGGCATCAAAAGAAAGAAGACAGAAAGGGGCAGCAAAAAAGAAGAGAGAAAGGAACAGCAAAAGAAAGAAGTGAAAAAGAGGGAGCAAAAAAAGAAGAGAGAAAGGAACAGCAAAAGAAAGAAGAGAGAAAAGGGCAGCAAAAGAAAGAGGAGAGAAAGGGGCAGCAAAAGAAGGAAGAGAGAAATGGGCAGCAAAAGAAAGAAGAGAGAAAAGGGCAGCAAAAGAAAGAAGAGAGGAAGAGGCATCATAAGAAAGAAGAGAGAAAGAGGCAGCAAAAAAAAGAAGAGAGAAAGGAGCAGCAAAAGAAAGAAGAGAGAAAGGAGCAGCAAGCGAAAGAAGAGAGAAAAGGGCAGCAAAAGAAAGAAGAGAGAAAGGGGCAGCAAAAGAAAGAAGAGAGAAAGAGGCAGCAAAAGAAAGAAGAGAGAAAGAGGAAGCAAAAGAAAGAAGAGAGAAAGGAGCAGCAAAGAAAGAAGAGAGAAAGGAGCAGCAAAGAAAGAAGAGAGAAAGGACCAGCAAACGAAAGATGAGAGAAAGGAGCAGCAAAAGAAAGAAGAGATAAAGGAGTAGCAAAAGAAAGAAGAAAGAAATGAGCAGCAAAAGAAAGAAGAGAGAAAGGAGCAGCAAAAGAAAGAAGAGAGAAAGGAGCAGCAAAAGAAAGAAGAGAGAAAGAGGCAGCTAAAGAAAGAAGAGAGAAAGAGGCAGCTAAAGAAAGAAGAGAGAAAGGACCAGCAAAAGAAAGAAGAGAGAAGGGGGCAGCACAAGAAAGAAGAGAGAAAGGGGCAGCAAAAGAAAGAAGAGAGAAAGGGCAGCAAAGGAAAGAAGAGAGGAAGAGGCAGCTAAAGAAAGAAGAGAGAAAGAGGCAGCAAAAGAAAGAAGAGAGAAAGGGGCAGCAAAGATAGAAGAAAGGAAGAGGCATCAAAAGAAAGAAGACAGAAAGGGGCAGCAAAAAAGAAGAGCGAAAGGAACAGCAAAAGAAAGAAGTGAAAAAGAGGGAGCAAAAAAAGAAGAGAGAAAGGAACAGCAAAAGAAAGAAGAGAGAAAAGGGCAGCAAAAGAAAGAGGAGAGAAAGGGGCAGCAAAAGAAGGAAGAGAGAAATGGGCAGCAAAAGAAAGAAGAGAGAAAAGGCAGCAAAAGAAAGAAGAGAGGAAGAGGCATCATAAGAAAGAAGAGAGAAAGAGGCAGCAAAAAAAAAGAAGAGAGAAAGGAGCAGCAAAAGAAAGAAGAGAGAAAGGAGCAGCAAGCGAAAGAAGAGAGAAAAGGGCAGCAAAAGAAAGAAGAGAGAAGGGGCAGCAAAAGAAAGAAGAGAGAAAGAGGCAGCAAAAGAAAGAAGAGAGAAAGAGGAAGCAAAGAAAGAAGAGAGAAAGGAGCAGCAAAGAAAGAAGAGAGAAAGGAGCAGCAAAGAAAGAAGAGAGAAAGGACCAGCAAACGAAAGATGAGAGAAAGGAGCAGCAAAAGAAAGAAGAGATAAAGGAGTAGCAAAAGAAAGAAGAAAGAAATGAGCAGCAAAAGAAAGAAGAGAGAAAGGAGCAGCAAAAGAAAGAAGAGAGAAAGGAGCAGCAAAAGAAAGAAGAGAGAAAGAGGCAGCTAAAGAAAGAAGAGAGAAAGAGGCAGCTAAAGAAAGAAGAAAGAAAGGACCAGCAAAAGAAAGAAGAGAGAAAGAGGCAGCAAAAGAAAGAAGAGAGAAAGGAGCAGCAAAAGAAAGAAGAGAGAAAGGACTAGCAAACGAAAGAAGAGAGAAAGGAGCAGCAAAAGAAAGAAGAGATAAAGGAGTAGCAAAAGAAAGAAGAAAGAAATGAGCAGCAAAAGAAAGAAGAGAGAAAGGAGCAGCAAAAGAAAGAAGAGAGAAAGGAGCAGCAAAAGAAAGAAGAGAGAAAGGAGCAGCAAAAGAAAGAAGAGAGAAAGGAGCAGCAATAGAAAGAAGAGAGAAAGGATCCGCAAAAGAAAGAAGAGAGAAATGATCCGCAAAAGAAATAAGAGAGAAAGGAGCAGCAAAGGAAAGAAGGGAGAAAGGAGCATCAAAAGAAAGAAGAGAGAAAGGAGCAGCAAAAGAAAGAAGAGAGAAAGGATTAAGAGAAGCTTGATGTTGTTACTTTGGCATTGACAAATTGTTTCTCATAAAACCAGAACAACACGAGATCTTTTATGTTACTCGTCGTCCACGGTCTTTCGTTCTTTCCTTCTTTCTTTCTTTCTTCCTACCTTTCTTTCTTTCCTTCTTTCTTTCTTTCTTGCATCCTTTCTTTCTTTCTTTCTTTTCTTTCTTTCTTTCTTTCTTTCTTCACTTCTTCTTGTACCCGTTTGGGTTTAGAGGAAGATGCAAAGTTCTGATTTTCCCCTTTTGGTGGCTTCCCTTATTGTCAGTTGATGCTGTTGTAACGTTTCGTCAATGTTGTCTGTCCATCTTACTCTGGGTCTGCCTTTAGCTCTTCTCCATTCTCCTCTTTTAATATATACTTTGTATGGTAATGAATCGCATGGCATTCTTTCTAAATTGGCAAATCAGTTAATTTGTTTCTGAATGTAGCTTAAGATTGGCTCAATGTCTACTCTTTCTCTTATAATATCACCTCTTATTCTGTCTTTTCTCGTTACTCCAAGCGCTTGACTCAGACATCGCATCTGTGTAGTGACAAGCTTTCTTTTGCGCTTAGACGTAAGTGACCATGTTTGACATTGGTAGCACAATGTTGGAATGAATATACTCTGTATAATATGTTTCTTGGTGGTAATAGGTATTGCTTTATGTTGAAGTATAGAGGATAACTGCCCCAATATTTGGTTTGTCTTATTGCATCATATCTATTTCTTTGTCGATTTTACCATCTTCAGATAATGTTGTTCCCAGATATTTAAAGTTTGTGACATTTTTTTTATAACTTGATGTTCTGTAACTATGTTTTGTGTCTTCGTATGTCTTCCTATTGATATCACTTCTTTTCCTTCAGTTACTTATTTTCATGTTATTCATTTTACATTTTTTATTCAAGGACAGCAATTGTTGTTGAAGTTCTGTTTGTTCAAAAGCTATTAGGGCCTGGTCATCAGCAAAAAAAGTAGTTCATTGATGTCTTCACATTGTGATTTAGCATTTATGTCTTCACATTGTGATTTAGCATTTATGTCTTCACATTGTGATTTAGCATTTATGCATATTTTGTCAATGTAAGTGATAAACGAGTGGTGACAGCACGCGGCCTTGCCTTACTCCAGCTGTTACTGCGAATGGTTTTGAGGTTCCTTTACTTGCTCTAATCACACTTCTACAGTTACTATATAAGGTCTTGCAACATCTAATAAGGAGGTCATTTACTTGCTCTAATAACACTTCTACATTTACTATATAAGGTCTTGCAACATCTAATAAGGTGGTCATTTACTTGCTCTAATCACACTTCTACAGTTACTATATAAGCTCTTGCAACATCTAATAAGGTGGTCATTTACTTGCTCTAATCACACTTCTACAGTTACTATATAAGGTCTTGCAACATCTAATAAGGTGGTCATTTACTTGCTCTAATCACACTTCTACATTTACTATATAAAGTCTTGCAACATCTAATAAGGTGGTCATTTACTTGCTCTAATCACACTTCTACAGTTACTATATAAGCTCTTGCAACATCTAATATGGTGGTCATTTACTTGCTCTAATCACACTTCTACAGTTACTATATAAGCTCTTGCAAAATCTGATATGGTGGTCATTGGCCCCATCCACTATCAAAAACCATAAATATCATTGGATATTTCAGACCCTTACGAACTTCATTAAACGAGGCAAACAAAGCAGGCAAATGCTAAAGTGGAACGACATCAAGAGATGTGCAACCTATGACAACGTGTGCCAGCAATGCAATAGGAAGGGTGAAATGGCGATCCATATTAACTTCTCTTCGATGCGAAGACGGTGCAAGATTGATGATGTTACTCACTTTCAAAATTAGCCGTTGATTTGACGGAATTTTTGTTAGTTTCTTGGGGACTGAGTGGTCAAGTGGTAAGACCTGGGCTTCTGGACAGGAAGGTACCTAGTTTGAATCCCTAGTTTCTTCATGGCTTTATCCTCTTTAGGTTTCTGGGTAGTGAGATCCAATATCTAGCCTTCTGGGACAGCGTCAAAAAATCACGAGATCTCATGTGCGCGAGTCAAAGAACCATGGGCCATGGACATCTGATAGAGCAGGCCAACAACGGCCGGTGCCTGGGTGCAATTGTTAAGCAAATCTAGCCATCCCACAGACGGATATGTCGCACTGATATCGTGGCTCCATGGTCACTTAACGGCTGAACGCTGAAGAAGAAAAGATGGCAATTTCTGATAAACAAGTACGTTTTAGTTCATGATTTTGTATAAAATGAGGCCTGTTTTGTTCTTTGTAAATCAGTGCATCCGACTATCTCAAGTTTGTGCTTCACTAGTCTTAAGATCTTCTTGACTGTTCCGTACTGCTCATCTCGGAGTTTATCTCTTCTAAGATAACCCACTTGGAAATATTTCTCTCATTTCATCATATCAACAAGTCGATATATATCTTTGTCCAAAGTTGTCTTTCTACAAATGGACTTGTCTGACAGTGACCACACCCTCCAACAAAATGGATCCAGAAAATGATGTTCACTCCCACCACACACTCCAACAAAATGGGTCCAGCATATGATGTTCTCTCTCACCACACACTCCAACAAAATGGATCCAGAAAATGATGTTCACTCCCACCACACCCTCCAACAAAATGGATCCAGAAAATGATGTTCACTCCCACCACACACTCCAACAAAATGGGTCCAGCATATGATGTTCTCTCTCACCACACACTCCAACAAAATGGGTCCAGCATATGATGTTCTCTCCCACCACACACTCCAACAAAATGGATCCAACATATGATGTTCTCTCTCACCACACACTCCAACAAAATGGATCCAACATATGATATTCTCTCTCACCACACACTCCAACAAAATGGATCCAACATATGATGTTCTCTCTCACCACACACTCCAACAAAATGGATCCAACATATGATATTCTCTCTCACCACACACTCCAACAAAATGGATCCAACATATGATATTCTCTCCCAACACACACTCCAACAAAATGGATCCAACATATGATGTTCTCTCTCACCACACACTCCAACAAAATGGATCCAACATATGATGTTCTCTCTCACCACACACTCCAACAAAATGGATCCAACATATGATATTCTCTTTCAACACACACTCCAACAAAATGGATCCAACATATGATATTCTCTCTCACCACACACTCCAACAAAATGGATCCAACATATGATATTCTCTCTCACCACACACTCCAACAAAATGGATCCAACATATGATGTTCACTCCCACCACACACTCCAACAAAATGGATCCAACATATGATGTTCTCTCTCACCACACACTCCAACAAAATGGATCCAACATATGATATTCTCTCTCACCACACACTCCAACAAAATGGATCCAACATATGATATTCTCTCTCACCACACACTCCAACAAAATGGATCCAACATATGATATTCTCTCTCACCACACACTCCAACAAAATGGATCCAACATATGATGTTCACTCCCACCACACACTCCAACAAAATGGATCCAGCATATGATGTTCTCTCTCACCACACCATCAAACAAAATGGATCCAACATATGATGTTCTCTCTCACCACACCATCAAACAAAATGGATCCAGCATATGATGTTCTCTCTCACCACACCATCAAACAAAATGGATCCAGCATATGATGTTCTCTCTCACCACACACTCCAACAAAATGGATCCAACATATGATGTTCACTCCCACCACACACTCCAACAAAATGGATCCAGCATATGGTGTTCTCTCTCACCACACCATCAAACAAAATGGATCCAGCATATGATGTTCTCTCTCACCACACCATCAAACAAAATGGATCCAGCATATGATGTTCTCTCCCACCACACTCTCCAACAAAATGGATCGAGCGTATGATATTCTCTCCCACCATAACCTCTCCCCCCGCACTCCCCCTAAACGTTATCTTAACCTATAAATACATGTTGGGTGGATATTAAAGTTGAAGGAATAGACCTAGAGACAGTTCAGAACTACATCTACCTTGGTCATACTACAACCAGTGATGGAAAATGTAAAACTGAAATAAACAAAAGAATAGGAATGGCAAAAAGTAATTTTAGTGCCATGAAAAATATACTAACATCAAAACAAATAACACCAGAGCTAAATTACAAATAGCAACATGTTACATCCTCTCAACATTCTTGTATGGTGCAGAAGCATGGACATTAGACAAGGAAACTAAACAGAAAATTGAAGCCTTTGAAATGTGGATTTATAGAATAATATGAAGAATTGGATGGAAAGAAAAGAAAACAAAAGATGAAATCTTAAAACAACTAAAAATGAAAAGAGAACTACTAAGCACAATTCGATCAAGATGAATTAGATGTTGGGGACATGTTAAAAGACACAGCAGGTTACTAAAAGTAATCTTGGAAGGGAAAATACAAGGTAAAAAAGGCAGTATAAAATGGACGAGTAACATCAAAAGATGGACAAGTCAGCCTATAACAAACTGCACCATGAAAGCAAGAGACTGAGCGGAATTGCGCTCCATGGTAGCCAACCTTCGATGCAGAGATGGCACTCGATGATGATTGATGCCCTGTTTGTTGGAATGGTATAGAATTTACACATGTCGGTTGGTGCAATTGTATATTGGCCTATAATTGTATCAGCCTCATCATCATCATCAACATGTGCCGTGCCAATTGGCGTCGGTGATCATCTCACTCCACATCACTCGGTCCTTCTTGCATGTCATAATTTCAGTCAGCGATACTCTATTATGTTTTTTTTATACATGTTCAATATTTTCTCTCTTGGTTTTATTCTACTCTTCTGTCCATTCATTCTGCCTATCTTTTGTAGTGTTCTCAGTGTCTTCCTTTCGCATCACATGTCCAATAAATGTTGATTGTGTCTTCCTTGTGATTTTGATATTTCCAGTTTGTATACTATCCTATAGTCTATAATTTTATTAGCCTTTAGCCTATACTTGTATTGGTTAAAACCTATAATTGTATTACCATATAGCCTATAATTGTGTTATCCTATAGCCTATATTTGTATTAGCCTACGGCCTACATTTGTATTAGCCTATAGCCTATAATTGTATTAGCCTATAGCCTATATTTGTATTAGCCTATAGCCTATAATTGTATTGGCCTATAGCCTATATTTGTATTACCATATAGCCTATAATTGTATTAGCCTATAGCCTATATTTGTATTAGTCTATAGCCTATAATTGTATTGGCCTATAGCCTATATTTGTATTACCATATAGCCTATATTTGTATTAGCCTATAGCCTACATTTGTATTAGCCTATAGCCTATATCTGCATTAGCCTCTAGACTATAATTGCATTAGCCTCTAGACTTTAATTTTATGACCATAGTTTATGGGACCTAATATTTGTCTTTGTTTACGTCCCCACAGATTTGAAAGAATTGCCAACGATCCTCGTGTGGTTTAATCTGTTACTGAAACTAGTATGTTCTCAAACAAATATAAAGCAGAAACTGAAACCCTTGAAGATGTCGCAAAACTGGCTCTTCAACACAAAAATAACGTGCACAAGAAATCTGTGATACTGACTGATGCACTGTCAGTCATCATCATCATCATCATCATCATCATTATCATCATCATCATCGAGTGCCGTCTCCGCATCGAAAGTTGGCTACCTTGGAGAGTCATTCCACTCTGTCTCTTGCTTTGGTAGTGCAGATTGTCATAGGCTGATTTGTCCATCTTTTGATGTTACTCGTCCATGTTAGTCTTGGTCTGCCTCTATTACCTTATATTTTCACTTCCTTTATTACTTTTAGTAGGCTGTTGTGTCTTTTAATATGCCCCCATAATCTCATTTGTCTTGTTCTAATTGTGTGGTCTTCTTCTGATGATCAGATTGCCTCCTGCTGCGAAGCTCTGTACAAAGAGTTTCCTACTACTTTTAAACTTAATCATTTATTTTCTTTTCTTTCCATCCAATTCTACATATTCTTTCTTCTATAAATCCTCATTTCCAAGGCTTCAATTTTCTGTTTAGTTTTCTTGTCCAATGTCCATGTTTCTGCACCATACAGGAATATTGAGAAGTTGTAACATTTTGCTATTCTTAGCTTTAGCGCTGGTGTTATTTGGTTTGATGTTAGCACCCTGGATAACATGACAACTAAAAACGTTCTACAGGATTGCACCCATCACACGGCTGAGAAGGGCAATGTGGCCCACACCCACCTCCCTGGAAGAGAAACTATACGGGGCAACATAATCACTTAAACAGACATCCACTGCTTGTTTTATTATCACAGAGTGAAGTTCTCAAAGAGAACTAAGTCGACAAGAACTCTTTGTAATTCCAGAAAGAAACCACTGTTTTAATTACGACATGAAACGTTATTTATAATTCTACACATTTTGCAATTTAATGGATGATGATGATGATGTGAGTTTGCTACATTCCACACATTTGTAAAAATGATATTTTATGGGAGTGGTCCCATTTTATGACACCAAACATATCAAGGAAAAATAAACTTCCTGGTTTAATGAATGTTTAAATTAGTGCTTTTGTTCATTATTGCTTTTGAGAGAAAACATTCATTGAAAAGTTCAATGTGACACACTCTGGTCTAAAATGTTCATTTGTTTTCCATAAAAAGTATAAACGTAATGTAAACTATAATTTCTCTTCTTTACTTCTTCATCTTTCCTTCCTCATAAGATTCAACGTCCAGTGGAGATAAAGTCTGCGAGTTTTTTCTCTTCTGTTGGCTTCTCCTGCTGTTATGTTTCATTTGTGTATTTCATCATCATCATCATCATCAAGTACCGGGCCTGCTGGCGTTGGTGATCATGTCTCTCCACAACTTTCGATCTCGACAGTTGTTTATCATTTCTGTTGTTGACCTTCTGCCACGCAATTATCTTAAGCTGTCTGGTATGTTTTCTCTTTGCTTCCCTCTATCTCTTCGCCCCTCAATTTTTCCAGTTGTTACAATATATTCCAGTTACCCTCTTCTCATTACGTGGCCAAAAATGATGAGTGTTTCTTCCTAATATTGGAAATTAGCTCTCTTTTTGCTTTGGCTTCTTTAAGAATGTCTTAATTACTCTTCTTCGCTGTCCATTGTATTCTCAACATTCTTCTGTAAAACTACATTTCTTCAGACTCCAGTGATTTTCATGTCTAAGTATTACGTATTTTTGAAACGTAAAAAAAAAAGATGGTAAAAATCATAAATAGATTATTTTATTAAAATGATCAAATGAGCAATGCAGTAAACGTGTCAGCGGTAAAGAACGCTGTGGAAGTCTACATTTATCTTTGATTCTGGTATCTAGTTCTCAAACCGCTGAGCCCATCCCGTAATTGAAGAATTACAAAGTCGTATATTGTCGAGGCGTGTACTCTCACAGCCCACTCACGTCGAGATATCAACGCGCCACCGCACCTGAGGTCAGTTACAAAAAACAAATATCAGGTTTCAATATTAATAATAGCCACGTTAAAACAGATGTGGGCAGCGACATAAACCGTATTTGTTGTTGTTATTTTTTTTTTTCTTTCAGTGCTACCAGTTACAAGTTTATTTCTTTTCAAATGACGTAACGTGCACTTTTCACGTGCACATCAGAAAGAAACAATCAACATTTTTAGAGCACATCATGAGAACAGGAAAGTTGGAATACTTGGTTACAACTGGCAAAATAAAAGGTAAGAGAGATCGCGGACGACAAAGAGAGAAAATACTGGATAGCTTGGTGTCAAGGCATGGAAAGCAGTCAACAACAGAACTGATAGAAGGCATAGTTGATAGAAGATTATGGAAGGACATAATCGCCTACGCCAACCGGTATGGGACATGATGATGATGATGAACGTGCACTAATCATCTTTATTTTTTTCCAGTTATCGTCATCTTCTAGCGCTTCCATTTTTTTTTCTTTTTATAATTTAATCACACATTTTTCTTCTATGCCTTCCTCTGCCATGTTGCTGTTGATCTCTCTCTCGTTGTAACTAGAATCTCCAAGATTCTCTCGTTTTAATTAGAATCTCCAAGCCTCTCTTCCTCTCTCCCTCATTGTAACTAGAATCTCCAAGTTTCACTTCACCCTCTCTCTCGTTGTAACTAGAATCTCCAAGCCTCTCCCCCCCCCCTCCCGTTGTAACTAGAATCTCCAAGCCTCTCTTCCTCTCTCTCTCTCTCGCGTTGTAGCTAGAATCTCCAAGCCTCTCTTTCCCCATCTCTCGTTGTAACTAGAATATCCAAGACTCTTCCCACCTCTCTCGTTGTAACTAGAATCTCCAAGCCTCTCTTCCTCTCCCTCTCCCGTTGTAACTAGAATCTCCAAGCCTCTCTTCCTCTCCCTCTCCCGTTGTAACTAGAATCTCCAAGCCTCTCTTCCCCCTCCACTCTCGTTGTAACTAGAATCTCCAAGCTTCTCTTCCCCACTCTCGTTGTAACTAGAATCTCCAAGCCTCTCCTCCCCCACTCTCTCGTTGTAACTAGAATCTGCAAGGCTCTCTTTCCCCTTCTGGTTGTAACTAGAGTCTCCAAGGGTTTCTTCTCCCCTCTCTCGTTGTAACTAGAATCTCCAAAGCTCTCTTCAATGTAGAGATTCTAGTTACAACGAGAAAGAGAGGTTTGGAGATTCTAGTTACAACGAGATAGAGAGGGTGCAAGAGAGGCTTTGAGATTCAAGTTACAACGAGAGGCAGGAAGAGAGGCTTGGAGATTCTAGTTACAACGAGAGGGGGGAACAGAGGCTTGGAAATTCCAGTTTCAACGAGAGGGAGGAAGAGAGGCTTGGATATTTTGGTTACAACGAGAGGCAGGAAGAGAGGCTTGGAGATTCTAGTTACAACGAGACCCCTCTCGTTGTAACTAGAATCTCCAAGCCTCTCTTCTTCCTCACGTTGTAACTAGAATCTCCAAGATTCTCTTCTCCCTCTTTCTCGTTGTAACTAGAATCTTCAAACATCTCTTCCACCCTCTCTTTCTCGTTGTAACTAGAATCTCAAAGCATCTCTCCCCCCTCTCTTTCTCATTAAAACTAGAATCTCCAAGCCTCACTTCCCCCCCCCCCTCAATCCCTCTCGTTGTAACTAGAATCTCCATGCCTCTCTACCCCCCTCTCTCGTAACAAGAATCTCCAAGCCTCTCACTCTTCCTACCTTCTTTCTCGTTGTAACTAGAATCTCCAAGCCTCACTTCCCCCTCCCTCATCTCTCTCGTTGTAACTAGAATCTCCAAGCCTCTCTTCCTTCCTCTCGTTGTAACTAGAATCTCCAAGCCTCTCTTCCCCCTCTCTCGTTATAACTAGAATCTCTAAGCCTCTCTTCCTCTCTCTCTCTCTCTCGTTGTAGCTAGAATCTTCAAGCCTCTTTTTCCCCATCTCTCGTTGTAACTAGAATATCCAAGAATCTTCCCCCTCTCTCGTTGTAACTACAGTCTCCAAGCCTCTCTTCCTCTCCCTCTCTCGCTGTAACTATAATCTCCTAGCTTCTCTCCCTCCCCCCTCTGTCTCGTTTTAACTAGAATCTCCAAGCCTCTCTTCCCCCTTCTGTCGTTGTAATTAGAATCTCCAAGCTTCACTTCCCCCTCTCTCTCTCGTTGTAACTAGAATCTCCAAGCCTATCTTTCCCTCTTTCGTTGTAACTAGAATATCCAAGCCTCTCTTTCCCCCTCCCCTCTCGTTGTAACTAGAATCTCCAAACTTCTCTTCTCCACTCTCGTTGTAACTAGAATCTCCAAGCCTCTCTTCCCCACTCTCTCGTTGTAACTAGAATCTCCAAGGCTCTCTTCCCCCTTCTGGTTGTAACTTGAATCTCCAAAGGTTTCTTTCCCCCTCTCTCGTTGTAACTAGAATCTCCAAAGCTCTCTTCAATGTAGAGATTCTAGTTACAACGAGAAAGAGAGAGGGAAGAGAGGTTTGGAGATTCTAGTTACAACGAGAGAGAGGAGGGAAGAGAGGCTTGGAGATTCTAGTTACAACGAGAGGCAGGAAGAGAGGCTTGGAGATTCTAGTTACAACGAGAGGGGGGAAGAGAGGCTTGGAAATTCCAGTTTCATCGAGAGGGAGGAAGAGAGGCTTGGAGATTCTGGTTACAACGAGAGGCAGGAAGAGAGGCTTGGAGATTCTAGTTACAACGAGACCCCTTTCGTTATAACTAGAATCTCCAAGCCTCTCTTCTTCCCTCTCGTTGTAACTAGAATCTCCAAGATTCTCTTCCCCCTCTCTCTCGTTGTAACTAGAATCTTCAAACCTCTCCTCCACCCTCTCTTTCTCCTTGTAACTAGAATCTCAAAGCATCTCCCCCCCCTCTCTTTCTCGTTAAAACTAGAATCTCCAAGCCTCTCTTCCCCCCTCACTCCCTCTCGTTGTAACTAGAATCTCCATGCCTCTCTTTCCCCCTCTCTCGTAACTAGAATCTCCAAGCCTCTCTCTCTTCCTACCTTCTTTCTCGTTGTAACTAGAATCTCCAAGCCACTCCCCCCTCTTTCTCGTTGTAACTAGAACGATATTCAGTGCAGTCTTGAAGTATGTCTTCAGCAGTCTAGGGCGCCTGTCAACGTGTACAAGTAGTTGAGGTGCCGATCTTGAATTTTGTATACAAGTGACCATGGAGTCGATTGTGTCCTATTCTGAGGCGTATAATGATAACTTGTTCATATTTATTCATATTTCCAAGCCTCTCATCCATCCCCCCCCTCTCTCTCTCTCGTTGTAACTAGAATCTCCAAGCCTCTCTTCCCCCATCTCTCTCTCGCTGTAACTAGAATCTCCAAGCCTCTCCCCCCTCTTTCTCGTTGTAACTAGAATCAGAAAGCCTCTCTTCCCCCCCCCCACCCTTCTCTTTCTCGTTGTAACTAGAACCTCCAAGCCTCTCTCCCTCCAATTGCTCTTTCTCGTTGCAATTAGAATCTCCAAACCTCTCTCCCCCCACCCTCTTTCTTCTTTCTCGTTGTAATTAGAATCTCCAAGCCTCTCTTCCCTCCCCCCCTCTTTTTCGTTGTAACTAGAAATTCCAAGCCTCTCCCCCCACCCTCCTTTCTCGCTGTAACTAGAATCTCCAAGCCTCTCCCCCTCTCTCTCGTTGTAACAAGAATCTCCAAACCTCTCCCCCTCTCTTTCTCGTTGTAACTAGAATCTCCAAACCTCTCTTCCCCCTCCTCTCTCTCTCTCTGTCATTGTAACTAGGATCTCCAAGCCTCTCTCCCCCTCTCTCGTTGCAACTAGAATCTCCAAGCGTCTCTTCCCCCCTCCTCTCTCTCTCTCTCTCTCGTTGTAACTAGAATCTCCAAGTCTCTCTCTCCCCTCTCTCGTTGTAACTAGAATCTCCAAGCCTCTCTCCCCTTCTCTCGTTGTAACTAGAATCTTCAAGCCTCTCTTCCCCCCTCCTCTCTCTCTCTCTCTCTCGTTGTAACTAGAATCTCCAAGCCTCTCTTCCCCCTCCTCTCTCTCTCTCTCTCTCATTGTAACTAGAATCTCCAAGGCTATCTCCCCCTCTCTCGTTGCAACTAGAATCTCCAAGCCTCTCTTTCCCCCCTCTCTCTCTCTCTCTCTCTCTCTCTCTCTCTCTCGTTGTAACCAGAATCTCAAAGC
This sequence comes from Megaustenia siamemsis, assembly GCA_032433765.1. Classification (NCBI taxonomy): domain Eukaryota; kingdom Metazoa; phylum Mollusca; class Gastropoda; order Stylommatophora; family Ariophantidae; genus Megaustenia; species Megaustenia siamemsis. The sequence goes on from JAVIAB010000156.1 coordinate 65,980,914, forward strand.
CTCTATTTTCACTTATAGTTTCTGAAAAGGTTGCCGGCTTATCTCACGCCTTCATTCCCCCCCCCTCTCTCTCTCCCGGTTTCTCTACCACTTTCTCTCTCTCTCTCTCTTTCCCTCTTTCTTCCTTAATCCTTTTTTATTTATTCTGTTTGTGTTTTTTTTGTTGTTGTTATCTTTGCTTTCACCATCCTGCAATCTTGTTACCTTTCATCCCCTTTTGCAATTTATTTGAATTCTGAGCATTCTTGCCATCCCTCAAAAAGAATGTGAAACTAAAACATCGACATATATTTTGATTTGTCTAAATACAAACAACTGGCTTGTTGAATTTCAGAGAATCAGGAATAAAACAAAAAGAGTAGAGAAGCAGTCTTTCTGTGTGCTAAAATAAAACAGAATGCAATAAAACGTACAGTGCCAGACATAATATAATATGGCTAGCTATATGAATGAAAACAAATAAGAAAGCTATATATAGCAGCACTAGAGGACTCTCATTGTCAAGTCCAACAATTGGCACTGTTCTGTTTTTACGTTTTTCATTCCTCGAGCTACTGCTCATTATTTATCTTTCATACACACGCTGCGCGCGCACACACAGATATTACCCGCTGTCAGTTCCCAGATGTTGGCTGTTCGTTGTCAGCTTCAACATTTTACTTTCTAAATTAATTTCACAAAATGTAAGAAAGAAAGAAAGGATGCAAGAAAGAAAGAAGGAAAGTAAGGAAAGGTAGGAAGAAAGAAAGAAAGAAAGAAAGGATGCAAGAAAGAAAGAAAGGTAGGAAGAAAGAAAGAAAGAAATAACGAAAGAACGAAAGAAAGAAAGAAAGAAAGAGGGAAAGAAAGAAAAAAGGAAAGAAAGAAAGGTAGGAAGAAAGAAAGAAAGAAAGAAAGAAAGAGAGAAAGAAAGAAAGGTAGGAAGAAAGAAAGAAAGAAAGAAAGAAAGAAAGAACGAACGAAAGAACGAAAGAAAGAAAGGTAGGAATAAAGAAAGGATGCAAGAAAGAAAGAAAGAAGGAAAGAAAGAAAGAAAGGTAGGAAGAAAGAAAGAAAGAGAAAAAGAAAGAAAGGTAGGAAGAAATAAAGAAAGAAAGAACGAACGAAAGAACGAAAGAAAGAAAGAAAGAAAGAAAGAAAGAAAGGTAGGAAGAAAGAAAGAAAGAAAGAAAGAAAGAAGAAAGAATGAAAGGTAGGAATAAAGAAAGAAAGAAAGAAAGAAAGAAAGAAAGAAAGAAAGGTAGGAAGAAAGAAAGAAAGAACGAACGAAAGAACGAAAGAAAGAAAGAAAGGTAGGAAGAAAGAAAGAAAGAAAGGATGCAAGAAAGAAAGAAGGAAGGAAAGAAAGAAAGAAAGAAAGAAAGAGGAAAAGAAAGAAAGGTAGGAAGAAAGACAGAAAGAAAGAAAGAACGAACGAAAGAACGAAAGAAAGAAAGAAAGAAAGGTAGGTAGGAAGAAAGAAAGGACGCAAGAAAGAAAGAAGGAAGGAAAGAAAGAAAGGTAGAAATAAAGAAAGAAGGAAAGAAAGAAAGGTAGAAAGAAAGAAAGAAAGAAAGAAAGAAAGAAAGAAAGAAAGAAAGAAAGAAAGAAAAAAGAAAGAAAGAAAGAAAGAAAGAAAGAAAGAACGAACGAAAGAACGAAAGAAAGAAAGAAAGGTAGGAAGAAAAAAAGAAAGAAAGGATGCAAGAGAGAAAGAAAGAAGGAAAGAAAGAAAGGTAGAAAGAAAGAAAGAAAGAAAGAAAGAAAGAAAGAAAGAAAGAAAGAAAGGATACAAAAATACCGAGCAAAGTAAAGAATAAATGAAAGAATGGGTAGATGAAAGATCTCATCTACAATTAAGGAAAGAATACGGACATATGTCGGACATGTGATGAGAAGCGACAACAAGAGAATTCCAAAACAAGCTCTTCCATGGGAAATATTAGGATTCAGCAAACGAGGAAGACCTAAAGAGACACTAAAAAGAACACTTATAAGAGCAGCAAAGTTGACAGGCATAGACTCATTAGATAAGATCGACCATTTTGCCCAGTATAGAGAGAAGGGTGACGAAAAACACAAGCTCTACGCCACGTCAAGCGGGTCGTGAAGGATCAAGAATCAAGATGAGAGTACGAGAGAAGAACAACATTAAAGAACGTGGAAAGAAAGAGTGAATGGAAGAAAAAAAGAATTTAGAAGCAAAGAAAGAAAGAAGGACTAAAACAGAAAGAATAAATTGAAGAATGAATTAAAAAGATATGAAGAATAAAGGACATTAACAAAAACAAAGGGGTGAGGGAATAAAACAGAAAAAAATAATGAAATACAAAATAAAAGAGATTGAGGCAAAGAAAGAAATATGAAAATAACGAAATAAAAAGAGAAATTACACACTCCATTGAGATTAAAGTGAAAAAAAAAATGTTTATAGTTATATGATTCTATGTTTCCCGTTGGTTATTGATTCTTCAGACTGTGCCCTGTGACCTCTCCCGTTTGACTCAATACCTCAGTGCCAGGTAGTGGTATCTTCAAGTGTTTTTAGTTATGTTCCTTATCAACCGATTCATTTATCAGGGTCTGCAAGAGAGAAGTGCCTTTCTAAACATCACCAATAGCCGGGCATTGCAAAGATGACGTTCAACAGTTACACCAGTACATGTACACGATCTGACACTCTACCGAGTGTTTTGATTGGATCCGGCTCAAGTAAGTGTTAAGCGCTCCACGCTGCTGTCCTGCTGTTCGTTTATAAACAACGTCTACACTTGTGTGGTGTTTTAAAAGATTCGCTCGGGGTCGATATGGAGAAACACGTCAGGAGAAGAACTGTTGAATGTGCATTCTAGCTATAACATTCTCAACGTGAGATAGTGTCTAATGTTTGCATAGCTGCTGTCTAAATATGGCACGAGGAAACTTGGTCTCTTTATAAAAGTTATTTCCTTTTTTTTTATTGCTTCTTTAGGCTAAGTCGTCAGACAGTGCCTGGGATGAAAGCGGTTAGCGACTCATAGTTGATTGTTTACGTCAGAATCAACAATTCTACTATCTAACCTATTCGTGCTGTTTCGTCCTATAACTGTTTGTCTGCAACGCAAGTGTTAAAACATACCGGAGATACTTGTCTTAATAGGGAAATACAGACACACAATTTATTCCCGAGTTGTATTTGTAACCCTATGCTATAGTCATGAGTACACATGCATGAAAGACATCGCCAATGATAGCTACTGTTTTAGGTAGCTGAGTTGGCTGTGTGCTCTAGCGTTTGATTCTCGTGGCAAGGCGCTATGTACGAGTTCGATCCTGCTTCTATTATCTGTTGTTCTTTTGTTTCTGCTGTTGATTATTTGTGACTTGTTTCCGAGTGTTGTAAACAAACCTCTTCCCCTAACAACCGGTTCGTCCAAGAGAGTCTACGAAGGGAGGTAACCAGACACCTACAAATATCGTCTTCAAGTAGAAAGTCTTGAATCTTCTACTTATCTTGTTGACTCTCACCCGATGACTGCTGATGGATAGTCTTCGTCGTCGTTTGATCTTAAAAGGGCGTTAAGTAGGCGCAGACGCGCTGTGTTGTGGTTTATTTGCGCCTTGTGGATCAACACATTCGACTTCACCACAGCATTTTTTTAGTACCGGGTTGCATTCCCTCTTCGATCCCTCATCGATTGACCAGACCAATCTGGTTGATTTGTTACTTAGTCACGGCGAAAAAGGTGCAGTAGAGCCGGGATGGTTCTGGTTTACCGATCTTGCCTCAATCAATCAGCTATGAGTCGTTGACATCTTCTAGGTCTGTTGCTAGCAGGCGTCTTGCCTCTGTGTCGTGTCTTTCTTCACTTCCTGCTGAACCCATTCTAGGTGTCGAGAGATACAAGGTTCCGGTTCCGGTTCTCGCACTTCTGCCAGTTTTTAAACCATTCCCAATTGATATTGTAGGGTTTCTTTGCTGTTGTTGATCCACCTTACTTCTGGCCTGCCTCGTTGCTGTTGTCGATCCACCTTACTTCTGACCTGCCTCTTTGCTGTTGTCGATCCACCTTACTTCTGGCCTGCCTCTTTGCTCTTCTCATTTCCCAATTTTCAATCTATGCTTTGTGTGGTAAGGAATCGCAGATAATTCTTTCCTTATGAGCAAACCGTTTTATTTGTTGTTTCTGTATGTAGTATTGAGTAAAAACGCATATATCACATTCATATACACCACCAGTATCTTTACAGCACTTGGGAAAATCTACAAACAAATTTCATAGTTTGTTGTAAACAACGACACACCGCATCTGCGACCGTTTAACGCCCTTTTAAAAGTGGACGAGAAAAAGGAGTAAGAGTTACGTCTATCTGCAGCAATATCAATAAAAGTCATGTCTCTTATCTATGAGTCATGCTTTATGACGCAAGCAGTCAGCTATAAATGTGTTCCTTGCTTTCGGCGCTGATACTATTAATCTTACACGTCTTGAGTTTTTTTTTTTTTTTCAAATTCAGTTTTTTTCCTCCCCACCAAATTGAAAATTAAACTCATGGGTGAGCTTATACGACATACATTAAAATCAGAACTACGTTTCCTATACATCAAACGTTTTATTCAGAATTAAATAAACACGGTGTATTTGTGGTTGCTGGTCTCGTCTCTTTTCTCTTGGGCATTTTGTCTTCTGAATTTAACATCAGTGATTCCTCAAATCTTGCTGTGTTGTTTTAAATTTTTATTTTTCATGTGCTACGATCTGATGTCAGACTTTCCCAGTTTCGTTCGTTGAGAGAGAATTCATCCAATGAAGCCTGCACATATCCTTATATCTTAGCACTGGTCTGTTTCCGTCCCTAAGTTTTCCATACAATCTCTCTTCCCTAATGGTTCTTTTGAGATTAGAGGAGGATTCACTTGTAACTTCGCGCAACATTATTTATGCCATCATATGTAAGCGATGTATGATGACTTACATAGGCTTATGAGGACGCCGGGAACACCTGTATGACATCACTCGAGATGCAGGCACCCCAATAGCATCCCACCTCAACTCTAAGGGCCTTCAGTATAAGGCGGATGTTCAAGATACTGGCCTGTTGTCGTGTTCTTCTGACAGCCGCAGCCGATTCATTTAGAGAATCGTATGATCATCCTTACTGGTTGCCTCACCCTAGGTGGCATCAGTGTATCCCTTTCTTACGGGTAATATATTACCGATCTCTCTCTTCCCCCACCTTTTCCTTCATTCACTCCCATCTCCCTTCCGTTCCCCTCTTTCTATTCTCTTTGCTTCCCTCCCCTGCTCCTGTTTTGGTCCCTCACATCCTGACTTGATCTCTCCAAGCGATATTCAGAGTCGATTTTTTTTCTCAGCACCCTGCACCGCCAGTCCTCGATAATCCTCTTATTACGCCTCCTTTTTCGCCATGATGGCTGAGTAAAGTTGGACATTGTTTGGTCGTTTTCACTTCCCAAATACACTTTCCTATCTCTAATAATTACCTGTGTCACTTTTGACTGCCTCTCAAACCTCATTCTACTACCTTGTTATCTCGTTCGACTTCTCGTCCTATCACGTGACTGATTCTTTCTCTCCTCCTGCGTCTCATTTGACTCATAGTCATCGACTTGCTGAGAGCTTCTGGATCTTCCTTCATTTTAGTCTCGCTTTAATTATATATTTATATTAATTTTAGCTTACTAATTTTCACATATTGTCTATTTTTATCTTGCGATATTTAACACATTTCTCTTTCGTTCCATCATTTTGTCTTTACCCCCCCCCCCCCCCCCCCCCGTTTATTTCTCCTTGATTTACCTGTTACGTTAATTAAAAATGTATTAGAGTATATCTTAATTTCGCTGTTCGTTTGTATTGTTCTCGTTTTCCGAGTAAGGCCCCATGTAGGCCCAAACGTCAGAATTTTGTTGTGTTCATTTTCTGTAAGCTGTGCTGTCACAATAGCTCGTAGGTGTGTATATTACACCCCGCTTCTTGCTCCTGCTACCTCCTTTACCACATCACTGTAATTATTTGCCTGTTCCCTTCTCTATGCAATAACTGTTTGAGAGTACCCCATTCTTCTCACGTGATCCAGCCACCTTTGTCTCGGACTCCGAAGTTTTCACATGAAGGATTGAAACTTGGCCCGTTGTAAGACGTTACATTAGATTACTTTGTCCTGCCATTTCATGCCCATTATCTTGTGAAGGCAAAGCACACGAGACGTTACATTAGATTACTTTGTCCTGCCATTTCATGCCCATTATCTTGTGAAGGCAAAGCACACGAGACGTTACATTAGATTACTTTGTCCTGCCATTTCATGCCCATTATCTTGTGAAGGCAAAGCACACGAGACGTTACATTAGATTACTTTGTCCTGCCATTTGATGCGAAAACTTTTTACCCTTTTCTCCTGCACTAGAGTTGGTGTCAAAGTCTTTGATCCATATAAAAGTGTACTATACACAACAACCACAACAACAACAACAACATAACTAAGCACACAACTGTGGTAAATTAGAATCGTCGTCACCAGTGTTAATTCACATGTCATAGTAATATACAAGTATATATACATACATTCTATACAAATTTTAACTAGAACTATCATATCATGACATAAAACAAGCAGACCGGGTACTATGTTTGCTACGGTGTGGGAGTTTAACATTCTTAAAAAGACATCACTTTTTTATAGAATGACTTCCCACAGTATATGTTCATTTTGATGTAGAAATATTATTACAATGAATGTGTAATACTGACTAATACAATTTTCTGTTAATTTAAAAAAAAAATTAATTAAATGATTTATAATAAGGAAAAATACATTAGTCTTAAACAACTAATACATATAATGTTAATAGATATTAACACTGCGTGCATTTTATTTTTAATTTGTATATTAATGCAAGCCTCCTTTCTTTATTCAGAAACTTTGTAATCACCCGATTAAGAAATGAGTCTTTCAATCTTAGGTCTTGTCATGTTTCTATAGAAATAAGACTGAAGCCACCCATATGATCTTGCATGAATGCGCGTTCAGTAACTATGTATCCGCATCAAAACAGAAAACGAGCGCGCTTCCAAGCTTGTAGTGCTTGGAGTAGTCAAAATAAGTTCATTTAACTTGTATATTTTTCTTATACTCCAGAAGATAAATGATGATCTTTCATAAACTTGACAAGTTCAAAAATAGGCAACCTTTGACATTCATGACTTGTATAAATTACAGGTTTAAAAAGATAAAGTACCCCCGTCACGCCAAGTGGCGTATAGGGAATATGGTGTTAGTGACCATAGATTTTACAGGCCTGCGACACATGATTTTTGTGGTAATGTGGTCGGTATTACGCCCGTGCTGCTTTACTTTCCCAGAAAAAATCTGGTACCCATTAAAGGCAGGGTGAACCCGGAAGCCGTCGGTTGGGATCGAACCCTACCTCTTGTCCTTTGTAGTCCAGTTCACTAACCACTGAGCTATCGCGGCTCCATAAATTACAGGTAGTTTACTTTTAATATGATCATATGTTGCTCCATAAATTACAGGTAGTTTACTTTTAATGTGATCATATGTTGCTCTATAAATTACAGGTAGTTTACTTTTAATGTGATCATATGTTGCTCCATAAATTACAGGTAGTTTACTTTTGATGTGACCATATGTTGCTCCATAAATTACAGGTAGTTTACTTTTAATGTGATCATATGTTGCTCCATAAATTACAGGTAGTTTACTTTTAATGTGATCATATGTTGCTCCATAAATTACAGGTAGTTTACTTTTAATGTGATCATATGTTGCTCCATAAATTGCAGGTAGTTTACTTTTAATGTGATCATATGTTACTCCATTAATTACAGGTAGTTTACTTTTAATGTGATCATATGTTACTCCATAAATTACAGGTAGTTTACTTTTAATGTGATCATATGTTACTCCATAAATTGCAGGTAGTTTACTTTTAATGTGATCATATGTTACTCCATTAATTACAGGTAGTTTACTTTTAATGTGATCATATGTTACTCCATTAATTACAGGTAGTTTACTTTTAATGTGATCATATGTTACTCCATTAATTACAGGTAGTTTACTTTTAATGTGATCATATGTTACTCCATAAATCAATCTTATTTTACACAAGAATTCACCAGGAAAGGTTTCTTTGTAGTTGTCAAAATGTGTGTGTCAGTGCTTCTTCCAATATACAGTAATTGCGTGCTTCCAATAATGTTATCCAATAGAACAAATTAAACTTCAAATTGTATGAATAAATAACAAATCCCAATACTATTTCCTATATAAACACTGGTCGCTCCATAATAGGCACCGCGCTAGTACATGGACGCCTCTTTTCAAGATCTGTGTGCTATCCTATTATCGCACACACAAAAGTCCCATTCTGCTGTTCTAAATTTAGCGACAACGTCAAGCTCACTATCAAGTCTAACTATAGAACCACCGCGTGTGAGATTTAGTACAGTATGCCAATCGAAAAGGGACGTAACTGTGGCTTATGTTAGAAATAAAGCAGAAGGTCATGTAATTAATCGTAGAGAAGACTTTAACGCTGGTTTATATGAACAGTTAAACAAGGATTCAAGGATTTATACAATATTATCAGTGCTGTACTAACAATTAAACTAATATAATAACATACTCCATTTTAGTAGATTTGAGCGCGCGTATCACGCGAAGCACACAAAAACATACCGTCACTGCAAAATATATCTCGCAAGGCCAAAACAAGTTTTAAAAGTTTAGTGTACAGAAATGTGTTCATGAGCATTCCCGCTGAAAAGTAATCTGTATGTGGTTGTGTGTGTGTATTATGTATATTTATATGTGTGTGTTTATTTGTGAATATATATATATATATATATTTGTATCTCCAACTCTCACTCAGAATTGATAAAAATAGTTTATTTCTCATCTATCATCATCATCATCGTGTGCCTTCTCCGCAACGAAGGTTGGCTACCATGGATCGCCATTCTACTCTGTTTCTTGCTTTGATGGTGCAGGCTGTCATAGATTGACTTGTCCATCTTTTGATGTTACTCGTCCATGTTAGTCTTGGTCTGCCTCTGCCTCTTTTACCTTGAATTTTCCCTTCCAATACTACTTTTAGTACGCTGTTGTGTCTTTTAACATGCCCCAAAAATTTCATTTGTCTTGTCTTAATTGTATTTTAGTAGTTCTATTTTTATTTTCAGTTGTTTTAAAACTTCATCGTTTGTTTTCTTTTCTTTCCATCCAAATCTACCTATTCCTCTATAAATCCACATTTCAAAGGCTTCCTATACCTCATCTATATTGTCCATCTAAATGTCCATCCAATTCGACAACAGTTCGCGTCATTTTATCCTGTTTCCTTGTCCCCAACAATTGCTCCAGTAACCTCTACCATAATTTGTCGATATTAAACCTCCATTCAACAACTTTCATTCTTTCTTTGACGAGTAGAATCTGGTTTAATTTAGTCACGTGAGATGTAAACGTCACGCGAGGTTACCTTATGTAAACGAGGCAGGAATGTGCGGGGACTCAAGTCTATACAGAATTATCTTATCAAGTTCCCCGACAGAACGTGCAGAAGGGAGTGTGCTCAATAACTTCTGCCTTTTCGTTGCTACCAAGGTTGAGGTCATCTGTTGTGTGCTGTTTTCTTCACGAGATAAACAGAAGACACTTTGTTTTCTTTTGCGGAAGAACTTCATTTTTTTAATAACCTGACTACCTAACATTTTTTTCCCCTGTATCTTTACCCCCTAGATAAAGAAGCTGAGTGGTCTAGAGGTAAATCGTCGGCCTATGTACTGGAAGAACTCTGGTTCTAAGCCCACCACAAGCAGTAGTGTTTGTTTTCAAAATTAAGAAAAATTAATCTGTGTTTTTTTTTACCATGACGTAACCCTCTCCTGATATCTTGGGCATTGAGATCCGATGTCTAGCCCTCTCCTGATATCTTGGGCATTAGGGTTCCGATGTCTAGCCCGCTCCTGATATCTTGGGCATTAGGGTTCCGATGTCTAGCCCTCTCCTGATATCTTGGGCATTGAGATCCGATGTCTAGCCCTCTCCTGATATCTTGGGCATTAGGGTTCCGATGTCTAGCCCTCTCCTGATATCTTGGGCATTGAGATCCGATGTCTAGCCCTCTCCTGATATCTTGGGCATTGAGATCCGATGTCTAGCCCTCTCCTGATATCTTGGGCATTAGGGTTCCGATGTCTAGCCCTCTCCTGATATCTTGGGCATTGAGATCCGATGTCTAGCCCTCTCCTGATATCTTGGGCATTGAGATCCGATGTCTAGCCCTCTCCTGATATCTTGGGCATTAGGGTTCCGATGTCTAGCCCTCTCCTGATATCTTGGGCATTAGGGTTCCGATGTCTAGCCCTCTCCTGATATCTTGGGCATTGAGATCCGATGTCTAGCCCTCTCCTGATATCTTGGGCATTAGGGTTCCGATGTCTAGCCCTCTCCTGATATCTTGGGCATTGAGATCCGATGTCTAGCCCTCTCCTGATATCTTGGGCATTGAGATCCGATGTCTAGCCCTCTCCTGATATCTTGGGCATTAGGGTTCCGATGTCTAGCCCTCTCCTGATATCTTGGGCATTGAGATCCGATGTCTAGCCCTCTCTTGGGCATTGAGATCCGATGTCTAGCCCTCTTTTGATATCTTGGGCATTGAGATCCGATGTCTAGCCCTCTCCTGATATCTTGGGCATTGAGATCCGATGTCTAGCCCTCTCCTGATATCTTGGGCATTGAGATCCGATGCCTAGCCCTCTCCTGATATCTTGGGCATTGAGATCCGATGTCTAGCCCTCTCTTGGGCATTGAGATCCGATGTCTAGCCCTCTCTTGGGCATTGAGATCCGATGTCTAGCCCTCTCTTTGGCATTGAGATCCGATGTCTATCCCTCTCTTGGGCATTGAGATCCGATGTCTAGCCCTCTTTTGATATCTTGGGCATTGAGATCCGATGTCTAGCCCTCTCCTGATATCTTGGGCATTGAGATCCGATGTCTAGCCCTCTCTTGGGCATTGAGATCCGATGTCTAGCCCTCTTTTGATATCTTGGGCATTGAGATCCGATGTCTAGCCCTCTCCTGATATCTTGGGCATTGAGATCCGATGTCTAGCCCTCTTTTGATATCTTGGGCATTGAGATCCGATGTCTAGCCCTCTTTTGATATCTTGGGCATTGAGATCCGATGTCTAGCCCTCTTTTGATATCTTGGGCATTGAGATCCGATGTCTAGCCCTCTTTTGATATCTTGGGCATTGAGATCCGATGTCTAGCCCTCTTTTGATATCTTGGGCATTGAGATCCGATGTCTAGCCCTCTCCTGATATCTTGGACATTGAGATCCGATGTCTAGCCCTCTCTTGGGCATTGAGATCCGATGTCTAGCCCTCTCTTGGGCATTGAGATCCGATGTCTAGCCCTCTCCTGATATCTTGGGCATTGAGATCCGATGTCTAGCCCTCTCTTGGGCATTGAGATCCGATGTCTAGCCCTCTCTTGGGCATTGAGATCCAATGTCTAGCCCTCTCGGATAACGGCGACAAACTGGAGGTCCCGTGTGCACTCGCGCGTGTTAAAAAAACACCATTGATAATTAAAATAAGAGATTATGTCATAAATTTGGCCGCTGTTGTTCGGGCAACATTTTCTGCGAAAAATCTACCCACATTTTGATCCTAGAACGCGCTACAGAGTTCATGCACGTGGGTCAAGGTTCTCTTCCGATTTTCACCGAATTCGGGTTGGGGGGGGGGGGGGTGTGTAGGAGCAGCTATGGATTCATCTGGTCTGCAGTCATAATTGTCCTGACGACAACAATAACTATAGACCTTGTTTTCTTCCTGAGACATAAAAGTCATGAGTCTTGCCTTCCTACCGACACATAGAGAACTCGGATGTTTATTTTCTTTATCGTGGAATAAATAGCAACCGGGATTCACCCCGCCCCTCCAAATCCCCCTCTCCCTTTGGACAACGTGTCTTTTATTTTCTCTTGAACAAATCACATTCAGACCTCAATTTTTTTCCTGTGAAAAGAAAATGGAATCTAGGCTTCGTTGTTTACTTATTGGAACATCCGAAATCTGGACCTATTTTTCTTCTTAGAACAGGTGGTGTCTATCGTATTATCTTCATCCAGGGACATGCTGAATATATATATGAATAGTGTTGCAGCGTTTCGCACTGGCAAACATAGTGAAAATATGCTTTAAAATATGTTGATACAGTAGGACATTTCATTGCTTTATTATTTGAGCACAAACAGATGACTTCTTCTGGACAAAGTTTCAGCTCATTGAGTCATCGATATCTTCTACCAAGGCTTAAATAAAGTGGCAAACAAACAATCGATTGTTTAAAATTACACTGTATCAAATCTTTGTAGAATGAGTGGTCTAGTAGCAAGACATGTACCTCTGAACAAGAAGAGTTCTGGATTCGAATCCAGTCACAGCCGGTGGACATTTTTCTCCTTTTATCGGTGACTTTACCTTCCTTCTCCTTCCACCCCCGGTCTCTAGGTAGTAAGATTCGTTGTCTAGCCCTCTCTGTGTAGTAAGATTCGTTGTCTAGCCTTCTCTGGGTAGTAAGATTCGTTGTCTAGCCCTCTCTGGGTAGTAAGATTCGTTGTCTAGCCCTCTCTGTGTAGTAAGATTCGTTTTCTAGCCCTCTCTGTGTAGTAAGATTCGTTGTCTAGCCCTCTCTGGGTAGTAAGATTCGTTGTCTAGCCCTCTCTGTGTAGTAAGATTCGTTGTCTAGCCCTCTCTGGGTAGTAAGATTCGATGTTTAGCCCTCTCTGTGTAGTAAGATTCGTTGTCTAGCCCTCTCTGGGTAGTAAGATTCGTTGTCTAGCCCTCTCTGTGTAGTAAGATTCGTTGTCTAGCCCTCTCTGGGTAGTAAGATTCGATGTTTAGCCCTCTCTGTGTAGTAAGATTCGATGTTTAGCCCTCTCTGTGTAGTAAGATTCGTTGTCTAGCCCTCTCTGTGTAGTAAGATTCGTTGTCTAGCCCTCTCTGTGTAGTAAGATTCGATGTTTAGCCCTCTCTGTGTAGTAAGATTCGTTGTCTAGCCCTCTCTGTGTAGTAAGATTCGATGTTTAGCCCTCTCTGTGTAGTAAGATTCGCTGTCTAGCCCTCTCTGGGTTGTAAGATTCGTTGTCTAGTCCTCTCTGTGTAGTAAGATTCGTTGTCTAGCCCTCTCTGGGTTGTAAGATTCGTTGTCTAGCCCTCTCTGTGTAGTAAGATTCGTTGTCTAGCCCTCTCTGGGTTGTAAGATTCGTTGTCTAGCCCTCTCTGTGTAGTAAGATTCGTTGTCTAGCCCTCTCTGGGTTGTAAGATTCGCTGTCTATCTCGATTTGTCTAGCCCTCTCAGTGTGTAAGATTCGTTGTCTAGCCCTCTCAGTGTGTAAGATTCGTTGTCTAGCCCTCTCAGTGTGGTAAGATTCGATGTCTAGCCTCTCAGTGTGGTAAGATTCGATGTCTAGCCCTCTCAGTGTGGTAAGATTCGTTGTCTAGCCTCTCAGTGTGGTAAGATTCGATGTCTAGCCCTCTCAGTGTGGTAAGATTCGTTGTCTAGCCCTCTCAGTGTGGTAAGATTCGTTGTCTAGCCCTCTCAGTGTGGTAAGATTCGTTGTCTAGCCCTCTCAGTGTGGTAAGATTCGTTGTCTAGCCCTCTCTGTGTAGTAAGATTCGATGTTTAGCCCTCTCTGGGTTGTAAGATTCGATGTCTAGCCCTCTCAGTGTGGTAAGATTCGCTGTCTAGCCCTCTCTAGGTAGCAATATTCGTTGTCTAGCCCTCTCTAGGTAGTAAGATTCCTTGTCTAGCCCTCTCTGGGTTGTAAGATTCCATGTCTGTCCCTCTCAGGGTGTATGATTCGATGTCTAGCCCTCTCTAGGTTGTACGTTTCGTTGTCTAGCCCTCTCTAGGTAGTACGATTCGATGTTTAGCCCTCTCTAGGTTGTAAGATTCGATGTCTAGCCCTCTCTAGGTTGTACGTTTCGTTGTCTAGCCCTCTCTAGGTAGTAAGATTCGATGTTTATCCCTCTCTAGGTAGTAAGATTCGATGTCTAGCCCTCTCTAGGTTGTAAGATTCGATGTCTAGCCCTCTCTAGGTAGTAAGATTCGATGTTTAGCCCTCTCTAGGTAGTAAGATTCGATGTTTAGCCCTCTCTAGGTAGTAAGATTCGATGTCTAGCCCTCTCTAGGTAGTAAGATTCGATGTCTAGCCCTCTCTAGGTAGTAAGATTCGATGTTTAGCCCTCTCTAGGTAGTAAGATTCGATGTTTAGCCCTCTCTAGGTTGTAAGATTCGATGTCTAGCCCTCTCTAGGTAGTAAGATTCGATGTCTAGCCCTCTCTAGGTTGTACGTTTCGTTGTCTAGCCCTCTCTAGGTAGTAAGATTCGATGTTTAGCCCTCTCTAGGTAGTAAGATTCGATGTTTAGCCCTCTCTAGGTAGTAAGATTCGATGTCTAGCTCTCTCGGATAACGACGAATAACATTTTATATGTGCACTCGGCGCACGTTAAAGATTTTGGCAGTTTAAATTCCAAAAGAGTAAGCCAAAATGGCCGCTTTCCGAGACAGATTAACCAGTTGAATATATACCCATGTCGAACACGCACGTGTCATTCCGAATGGCGAAGATATCACGGCTTGTCGCTAACTAACGACACAACGCATTCACATTCCCTTAATCGTAGAAGGCTGAAAAAGAAGACAAAATTATGTTTTTCGTCATCTCCCCTATTCTATCTCTCTCTCTGTCTCCATCTCTTCCGTTTAACTCATTCTCTGAGTTATAGTGCTGATGTAAGTAAGCGGACGAAGAAAGAAGGAACGCTCGTTGCGAACTTTAGAAAGAAACGTGAGTCTCTAGCAATGCAATTAAAGGAAGAAAGCTGGAACTTTATGCGATTAAAAAAAAATAGGATGGAAGAAGAGACAGTGGGAAACAGAGAGTAGTGATACCATGTAGCTTCGGGGTAGGAAGAATGGCACAGTAAGAATTCAAAACTGATCTGAAATACAACAAGCAAAAAAAAAAAACGTTGTGCTGAGAAACATTGCCTACGCCGGCAGGCACAGTTCGTGAACACCTAGAGTAAGATGATATACAAACATGTGCGTTCACGATTCTATGGCATTTCATTTCTTTCTTACTCTTTCTTTCATTATCTTGCTTTTATGTCCGATTTTCTCCTTTCTTATTTTGCTCACACACAAACACACATATAAAACTATACTTCGATGTCCTTTGTTTGCTCTTTTGTTCTATTAGAAAGAAAGGAAGAATAAAAGGACCTCGTCACGATTAGAGCATTGTACAGTGGCGTTGCATGTGTTTTGAGTCTTAGGGTTTAGGCAAGTATATGGGTTTTCACCACCAGGGACACGTATTGCGACCCCAAACCTTCTATTAACTTATTTATTATTACTCCTTTAAAAAAAAAATAATTTTGAGCCAATATGAATGTTGTATCATTTCTTTGCGTGATTTTTTGACATTGTAAGAAGGTAGTTTGCCATTCCGTTTCTTCATATCAGGGACAATTTGTGGATTTTGCAGAACACATCGAGTTCCCTGGACAGCCTAAAAAACCAACGAGGACATTCTCAATGAGGCTGAGAGAAAAAAGAGAGCTCTTGGAAAGTACCGTAAAGAAACAAGTTACATTTTTCGAGAACATCGTAGAGAGCGGGACAGTTTGATAATTTGGTTACATCTCAAAGTTATTAATCCTACGTTACGATTCAATATAGGCACCTTTCGTGACACGACAAATATTTCATCCCTAGTCCACTTCCCCCTTTGCTCGACGTGTATTCTGTAACACAAAATGCTTTCTGTTGTTTATTGGGGGAGATCTTGGAAAACTCTGCCTGTATGTGTAGGGCTAGTATTTCAACTTCGACTTTTATGTTACAATCGATGCTTCAGTTACAATCGGTGTTTCAGTTACAATCGGTGTTTCAGTTACAATCGGTGTTTCAGTTACAATCGGTGTTTCAGTTACAATCGGTGTTTCAGTTACAATCGATGCTTCAGTTACAATCGGTGCTTAAGTGACAATCGGTGCTTCAGTTACAATCGGTGTTTCAGTTACAATCGGTGCTTCAGTTACAATCGGTGCTTCAGTTACAATCGGTGTTTCAGTTACAATCGATGCTTCAGTTACAATCGATGCTTCAGTTACAATCGATGCTTAAGTGACAATCGGTGCTTCAGTTACAATCGGTGTTTCAGTTACAATCGGTGCTTCAGTTACAATCGGTGCTTCAGTTACAATCGGTGTTTCAGTTACAATCGATGCTTCAGTTACAATCGATGCTTCAGTTACAATCGATGCTTAAGTGACAATCGGTGCTTCAGTTACAATCAGTGCTTCAGTTACAATCGGTGTTTCAGTTACAATCGGTGCTTCAGTTACAATCGATGCTTCAGTTACAATCGGTGTTTCAGTTACAATCGGTGCTTCAGTTACAATCGATGCTTCAGTTACAATCGGTGCTTCAGTTACAATCGGTGTTTCAGTTACAATCGGTGCTTCAGTTACAATCGATGCTTCAGTTACAATCGGTGCTTCAGCTACAATCGATGCTTCAGTTACAATCAGTGCTTCAGTTACAATCGGTGCTTCAGTTACAATCGATGCTTCAGCTACAATCAGTGCTTCAGCTACAATCGGTGCTTCAGTTACAATCAGTGTTTCATTTACAATCGATGCTTCAGCTACAATCGGTGCTTCAGTTACAATCAGTGCTTCAGTTACAATCGGTGCTTCAGCTACAATCGGTGCTTCAGCTACAATCAGTGCTTCAGTTACAATCGGTGCTTCAGCTACAATCGGGGCTTCAGCTACAATCAGTGCTTCAGTTATAATCGGTGCTTCAGCTACAATCGGTGCTTCAGCTACAATCGGTGCTTCAGTTACAATCAGTGCTTCAGTTACAATCGGTGCTTCAGCTACAATCGGTGCTTCAGCTACAATCGGTGCTTCAGTTACAATCAGTGCTTCAGTTACAATCGATGCTTCAGCTACAATCGGTGCTTCAGTTACAATCAGTGCTTCAGTTACAATCGGTGCTTCAGCTACAATCAGTGCTTCAGTTACAATCGGTGCTTCAGCTACAATCGGTGCTTCAGCTACAATCGGTGCTTCCGTTACAATCAGTGCTTCAGTTACAATCGATGCTTCAGCTACAATGGTTGCTTCAGTGACAATCGGTGCTTCAGCTACAATCGTTGCTTCAGTGACAATCGGTGCTTCAGTTATAATCGATACTTCAGTTACAATATGTGTTTCTTACAAATCTCTGCATACACTGGTCATCTGGAAAAGGGGGAGGGGGGGGGGGGGGAAGGTGGGAAGGTTACATTCTCTTTTCTGTCATCCAGGTACAAGGAAAGTAAGATTGACAACAAATGGAGAAAATACTTGATAGGTTGGTGTTGTGGCATTGTAGACAGTCAATAACAGAGTTGAAACGATGCACTGTGGCAGACAATTGTGGAAAGACATGATTGCCTACGCCAGCCGATAAGGGATATGATGATGATGATGTATGTTGTACCCTGAGTAACCATCAATCCCATGCACGCTATGCCACTGGTGGTTTAGAGGTAATATTATGTCACAACCAACATATTTTTTTGCAGATCGATCCCTTCTTGGGTGTTGTGGTCAGAACTACGCCATGACGTCGTTATTTCCTACAGAAAATCTCATATACTCATTATTGATTAATTCAACATCTTGTCTGCAGTCGACCAGCTCGTTAACAACTGCTCTACCATGGCTTTCCACACCTTACATATTCTTTCAAGACAAACCTGTTTACAAGACCCCCCAAAAAAGTTTTTCAAATGGAGACACATCTGACAGGTCTATTCTTTCTTCCCCAGGTCCCAGTAGCATATAGACAAATAGTAATAAATGAATATTATTATAGAGGGAAACTTCCGAGGCGACAATCAGCGAATCAATTCAGAGGAAGAGGTGTGTTTACAGCGCTCGGAAGAAAAAAAATTAACAACAGAAAAAAACAAAACAAAGAACAATGTATTGTCGGGAGATACTTGTCTTAATAGGAAAAATACAGATATACAATTTATTCTCGAG
The DNA here is from genome assembly GCA_032433765.1 of Megaustenia siamemsis. Taxonomy (NCBI): domain Eukaryota; kingdom Metazoa; phylum Mollusca; class Gastropoda; order Stylommatophora; family Ariophantidae; genus Megaustenia; species Megaustenia siamemsis. Next base: position 65,999,047 of record JAVIAB010000156.1, read on the forward strand.
CAGTGATCACAGCCTTATGCTATAGTCATGAGAACACTTGCGTGAAAGACATCGCCAATGATGGCTAAGATTTTGTTAGCCGAGTTGGCAGTGACCCTAGTGTTTGGTTTTTCGTGGCAAGGCTCTGTGCCAAGGAGTGCGGGTTCGATCCTGCTTCGGACCATATATTGTTCTTTGTTTTTTTTTCTGTTGTTGATTTTTCCGAGTGCTGTAAACATACCTCTTCATGTGAATTGATTGGCCCAGTAGCATGTCTGTTTGATCTTGAGGTTTTACCTTCTAATTGGGAAGGCGCAATCATATGAGCTTATGATTATGTTTGTTATACTAGAGTTAATGTGCTGGAGATAATGTCTTGAACAAATTGTAGTTAGACCCCCTTGTTCATTGAGTATTCCTGTAGCCTTGTTTACTGGCATTGATATTTATAGTCTGTTTCAATCGTAGATTTGTTATGGTAGGATTGGTTGGTACTTGCATATAAACAGAGCTATTTTTTTTACACTTTTGCTTAAATAATTTGAATAAAAACAGAATCAGAAAGTCACACAAATAGTCTGTTTTCCCTAACAAATTACATTAAAAGACTTATAGGTCAAATTTTGAATAAAAAATCCTTACAATTTAAAGAAAGCCTTTACAATATAGAAGGTATGGACATATTCATCATCATCGAGTGTCATCTCCGCAACGAAGGTTGGCTACATTGGAGCGCCATTCTGCTCTGTCTTTTGTTTTGATTGTGCAGGTTGTCATAGGCTGGTTTGTGCATCTTTTGATGTTACTCGTCCATGCTAGTCTTGGTCTGCCTCTGCCTCTTTTACCTTGTATTTTCCCCTCCAGGATTACTTTTATTAGGCTGTTGTGTCTTTTAACATGGCCCAAGAATCGCATTTGTCTTGTTTGAATTGTGTTTAGTAGTTCTCTTTTCATTTTTAGTTGTTTTAAGACGTCGTCGTTTGTTTTCTTTTCCTTCCATCCAATTCTACATATTCTTCTATATATCCACATTTCAAAGGCTTCAATTATCTGTTCTGTTTTCTTGTCTAATGTCCATGTTTCTGCACCATATAGGAATGTTGAGAAGACATAACACTTTGCTATTCTTAGATTTAGCCCTGGTGTTATTTGTTTTGATGTTAGTATGTTCTTCATGACATGGACATTATAGATCGTATACATTCACAATTCTGTTCTTCTCAACAACATGCGACTCCTATCGTAAATCTTCATTTTAGCAATGCATGTTTCTGTACGCTTCAACTAATAACTTTATCCATTTACTTTTTTGTAACACTAAGTGGGAAAATAGGTCTATCGTACATTATAGTGTTTATTTATTATTTCTAAATAGAGCGTAGCATGTGTTCCTCGTTTATGTTGGAATTCTGTAGGGTCTTTGTTTCTTTCCACGTCTTAGGATTACAGATAACCTCAATCAAAACATGGTGGCTAGAGTCGTGGCTTCACACTGAGATCTCACGAGATTGTTGCCATGATTTGTATGGCTTAGACACAATCTCCAAACTGTTGGAGCGAACTTTGCTTATCTCAAATGAAATCTGTTTCATCTTTTTATTTAACAGCACATTTTGCATGCCGTTGATGTATGAAGCACCCAGTGTGTGTAGAGTTCGCAGTATACAGGCTTCCCACAGGCTTCCATAAGGCTTCCCACAAGCTTCACAGTGTTCCATAAGGCTTCCCACAAGCTTCACACAGGCTTCCCACAAAAACACTCCTCATTTCAGGCAGGTTACATTCCGTGCTGAAATCGGATGTGTTGGACTGAAAGGCACAAATAGCACAGTTATACTGCAAACCACAACACAACGCAGACACGCCCACTTAACGTCCTTTTAAGAGCGGATGACGAAGAGGTGTATTCCTTTAGTCATCATGCGTACGTAATCAAACAAGCAGGTATAACATCTAAATTTATTGCAATATTCGTATAACACGGTGGTTACAGTTGCATCGAGGAGCCGCGATAGCTCAGTGGTTAGTGAACTGGACTACAAAGGACAAGTGGTAGGGTTCGATCCCACCCGACGGCGCCCTGTTCACCCAGCCTTTAATGGGTACCGGATTTTTTCTGGGAAAGTAAAGCGGCACAGACGTAATACCGACCACATTACCCCAAAAATCATGTGCCGGAAGTTTGTAAAATGTATGGTCACTAACACCATATTCCCTATACGCCACTTGGCGTGACGGGGGTACTTTACTTTTTTTTTTTTTTAACAGTTGCATCGACTCATGAAGTTTTGTGTAGTATCGATTGGTATCACACACACTCAATGTGCGCCCCATCCGTTACTCAGCAAACATCAATGCGATAATCTAGCTCGGACCAGCCTGACTGATACGATATCCGGCGTTATCGAATTTATAGATTCAGTGGTGCGTCCATGCAGATCATCCAGAGCTGCATGTAGTGGAAGTACATACACTGTCCTCCACGTATCCCACATGAAAAACAACGAACAACGATTAGGTCCTGTTATCCCAGGAGCCACTTGCAGAACACCTGGTCATTGTGTAAAGCACAATTGCAGTGGGATGGGCGTCATCTTGGATTTGTCTTCCTTCTAGTGGTAGAAGAGAACAGAGATGTTGTTGGGACAGAAAATCTGCCAGTTCATGAGTCATCACAAATAAAGTCATGTATTTGTGGTCACAGTATCTATAAACATGTATCTGTGGTCACAGTATCTATAAACATGTATTTGTGGTCACAGTATCTATAAACATGTATCTGTGGTCACAGTATCTATAAACATGTATCTGTGGTCACAGTATCTATAAACATGTATTTGTGGTCACAGTATCTATAAACATGTATCTGTGGTCACAGTATCTATAAACATGTATCTGTGGTCACAGTATCTATAAACATGTATCTGTGGTCACAGTATCTATAAACATGTATCTGTGGTCACAGTATCTATAAACATGTATCTGTGGTCACAGTATCTATAAACATGTATCTGTGGTCACAGTATTTATAAACATGTATTTGTGGTCACAGTATCTATAAACATGTATCTGTGGTCACAGTATTTATAAACATGTATCTGTGGTCACTATCTATAAACATGTATCTGTGGTCACAGTATTTATAAACATGTATCTGTGGTCACTATCTATAAACATGTATCTGTGGTCACAGTATTTATAAACATGTATCTGTGGTCACTATCTATAAACATGTATCTGTGGTCACGGTATCTATAAACATGTATCTGTGGTCACAGTATTTATAAACATGTATCTGTGGTCACAGTATTTATAAACATGTATCTGTGGTCACAGTATTTATAAACATGTATCTGTGGTCACAGTATTTATAAACATGTATCTGTGGTCACAGTATTTATAAACATGTATCTGTAGTCACAGTATTTATAAACATGTATCTGTGGTCACAGTATTTATAAACATGTATCTGTGGTCACGGTATTTATAAACATGTATCTGTGGTCACAGTATTTATAAACATGTATCTGTAGTCACAGTATTTATAAACATGTATCTGTGGTCACAGTATTTATAAACATGTATCTGTGGTCACAGTATTTATAAACATGTATCTGTGGTCACGGTATTTATAAACATGTATCTGTGGTCACAGTATTTATAAACATGTATCTGTGGTCACAGTATTTATAAACATGTATCTGTGGTCACGGTATTTATAAACATGTATCTGTGGTCACTATCTATAAACATGTATCTGTAGTCACAGTATTTATAAACATGTATCTGTGGTCACGGTATTTAAAAACATGTATCTGCTGTCACAGAATCTATAAACATGTGACTGCTGTCAGAGTATTTATAAACATATATATGTGTTCACAACATTGATACATATGTATCTACTGTTACAACATTGATAAACATGTATCTGTGGTCACAGTATTTATAAACATGTATCTGTGGTCACTATCTATAAACATGTATCTGTGGTCACAGTATTTATAAACATGTGTCTGTGGTCACAGTATTTATAAACATGTATCTGTGGTCACAGTATTTATTAACATGTGTCTATGGTCACAGTAGTTATAAACATGTATCTGTAGTCACACTATTTATAAACATGTATCTGTGGTCACGGTATTTAAAAACATGTATCTGCTGTCACAGAATCTATAAACATGTGACTGCTGTCAGAGTATTTATAAACATATATATGTGTTCACAACATTGATACATATGTATCTACTGTTACAACATTGATAAACATGTATCTACTGTCACAACATTTATAAATATGTACCTACTGTCACAACATTTATAAACACATATCTACTGTTACAACATTTATATACATGTATCTGCTGTAACGACATTTATCAACATGTATTTGCTGTCGCAACATTTATAAACATGCATCTGCTGTCACAACATTTATAAATATGTATCTACTGTCACAACATTTATAAACATGTATCTACTGTCACAACATTTATAAACATGTATCTACTGTCACAACATTTATAAACATGTATCTACTATCACAACATTTATAAACATGTATCTGTGGTAACAATATATATAAGCATGTATCTGGTGTCAGAGGATTTATAAATATGTATCTGTGGTCACAGTATCTATAAATATGTATCTATGGTCACAGTATTTATAAACATGCATCTGTGTTCACAGTATTTATAAACATGTGTCTGCTGTCAGGGTATTTATAAACATGTATCTGCCGTCACAACATTTATCAACATGTATCTACTTTTACAACATTTATAAACATGTATCTGCTGTCACAACATTTATAAATATGTATCTGCTGTCACAACATTTATAAACATGTATCTGCTGTAACAACATTTATAAATATGTAACTGCTGTCACAACATTTATAAACATGTGTCTAATGTTACAACATCTATATACATGTATCTGCCGTCACAACATTTATATACATGTATCTGCTGTCACAACATTTATAAACATGTATTTGCTGTCACAACATTCATAAACATGTATCTGCTGCCACAGAATTTATAAATATGCATCTACTGTCACAACTATTATAAGCATGTATCTGGTGTCACAACATTTATAAATATGTATCTACTGTCACAACATTTGTAAATATGTTTTTAAAAATGTTGATTTTATAACAACTTGAAACCAATGAGTGCTTTTGTTGACACCCTGTATTTGAAGCTAGAATGAGAAGTAAAATAGAAGACAACTTTGCTAGAGAGCATATTTTAGTGCTCAGATATCCTGTGCTGGGAGGAATAAAGCGGTGCTAGTTATTTCATATTTTCTTTTATCATCAAGATGTTTTTCCTTTCTTCTTTGTATCAATATGTATGTCCTTGCAGTATTTTGTATGTTTTTTTCTGCCTTGCATGCCTACTTGTTCTATATTCTATGTCTTCTGTATTTGTCCTGACTTTCTGATATGTCTGACTGCCTCTTTTTTTCTGTTTCACATTTCGTTTGTTGAAAGTCTGCCTGTCACTTTGTTTCTCTATTGCTCTTTCAGTCTTATCCCCTCCTTTTTGTTCTCTATTTTTCCTCCTATATTTTTCACTTATTCTCAATGCTTATTTTACTTTCTTCCACCTCTGATGTCCTTCTATGGACGTTAATGAAGTCTTCGAGCCAACACTGTGTTACTGTGTAGTAAGTATGTCGTCTCTCACATGGGTCTCATTGTGATGTCTGTAGTATGTCGTCTCTCACACGGTTCTCATCGTGATGTCTGTAGTATGTTGTCTCTCACACGGTTCTCATTGTGATGTCTGTAGTATGTTGTCTCTCACACGGTTCTCATTGTGATGTCTGTAGTATGTTGTCTCTCACACGGTTCTCATCGTGATGTCTGTAGTATGTCGTCTCTCACACGGTTCTCATCGTGATGTCTGTAGTATGTTGTCTCTCACACGGTTCTCATTGTGATGTCTGTAGTATGTTGTCTCTCACATGGTTCTCATTGTGATGTCTGTAGTATTCCGTCTCTCACATGGTTCTCATTGTGATGTCTGTAGTATGTTGTCTCTCACATGGTTCTCATTGTGATGTCTGTAGTATGTTGTCTCTCACATGGTTCTCATTGTGATGTCTGTAGTATGTCGTCTCTCACACGGTTCTCATTGTGATGTCTGTAGTATGTTGTCTCTCACACGGTTCTCATTGTGATGTCTGTAGTATTCCGCCTCTCACATGGTTCTGATTGTGATGCCTGTAATACGCCGCCTCTCACATGGTTCTCATCGTGATGTCTGTAATACGCCGCCTCTCACATGGTTCTCATTGTGATGTCTGTAATACGCCGCCTCTCACATGGTTCTCATCGTGATGTCTACAGTATGCCACATCTCACATGGTTCTCATTGTGATGTCTGTAATACGCCGCCTCTCACATGGTTCTCATCGTGATGTCTACAGTATGCCACATCTCACATGGTTCTCATTGTGATGTCTGTAGTATGTTGTCTCTCACATGGTTCTCATTGTGATGTCTGTAATACGCCGCCTCTCACATGGTTCTCATTGTGATGTCTGTAATACGCCACATCTCACATGGTTCTCATTGTGATGTCTGTAATACGCCGCCTCTCACATGGTTCTCATCGTGATGTCTACAGTATGCCGCCTCTCACATTGTTCTCATTGTGATGTCTGTAGTATGCCGCCTCTCACATGGTTCTCATCGTAATGTCTGTAGGATGTCGTCTCTCACATTGTTCTCATCGTGATGTCTGTAGTATGCCGTCTCTCACATGGTTCTGATTGTGATGTCTGTAGTATGTCGCCTCTCAAATGGTTCTGATTGTGATGTCTGTAGTATGTCGCCTCTCAAATGGTTCTCGTTGTGATGTCTGTAGTATCCCGTCTCTCACATGGTTCTCATTGTGATGTCTGTAGTATGCCGCCTCTCACATGGTTCTCATTGTGATGTCTGTAGTATGCCGCCTCTCACATGGTTCTCATTGTAATGTCTGTAGTATCCCGTCTCTCACATGGTTCAGATTGTGATGTCTGTAGTATCCCGTCTCTCACATGGTTCTCATTGTAATGTCTGTAGTATCCTGTCTCTCACATGGTTCTGATTGTAATGTCTGTAGTATCCCGTCTCTCACATGGTTCTCATTGTAATGTCTGTAGTATCCTGTCTCTCACATGGTTCTGATTGTGATGTCTGTAGTATCCCGTCTCTCACATGGTTCTCATTGTAATGTCTGTAGTATCCCGTCTCTCACATGGTTCTCATTGTGATGTCTGTAGTATCCCGTCTCTCACATGGTTCTGATTGTGATGTCTGTAGTATGCCGCCTCTCACATGGTTATTATTGTGATGTCTGTAGTATCCCGTCTCTCACATGGTTATTATTGTGATGTCTGTAGTATCCCGTCTCTCACATGGTTCTGATTGTGATGTCTGTAGTATGTCGTCTCTCACATGGTTCTGATTGTGATGTCTGTAGTATGTCGTCTCTCACATGGTTCTGATTGTGATATCTGTAGTATGTCGTCTCTCACATGGTTCTGATTGTGATGTCTGTAGTATGTCGTCTCTCACATGGTTCTGATTGTGATGTCTGTAGTATGCCGTCTCTCACATGGTTCTCATTGTGATGTCTGCTACCTCATTAATTTCATTCATTCATCATCAGTGACCATGTATGACATCAGTAGCAGATTGTTGAAAGCAATACTCAACTACATAGTTCTGTATGTTCATATATAATACTCCATACCCATTATGTAAAATTGGAGCCAACTGTCCAATCGTCTTCTTTGCTTTAAAACACGTATCAATTCATACTAGGATTTCCCCTTTGGATAATATAATAATTGAGGTAAGCACGGATATCAAATCAACAAAATATTAAATCATATAATAATTGAGGTAAGCACGGATATCAAATCAACAAAATATTAAATAATATAATAATTGAGGTAAGCACGGATATCAAATCAACAAAATATTAAATAATATAATAATTGAGGTAAACACGGATATCAAATCAACAAAATATTAAATAATATGCAGAGCCTCAAGTCTAGCTGCAGAAAACACGTCAAATAAACATAAAATGTTAATGAAGGCTTTTGCCGAAACGTTGAAATGTATCTGTTCTTTCTGTTAGTCTAGTAGCTCAATATCACTTTATTATATTTATTTTAGATGATACATTATATCGTGAGTATTTGAATTCAGCTTCTAACTTAAACTCTTTTGATTCTCAATAAAGATGTGTGTTTATCCCTTGCTATTTTCAGTACATGAAGCTATTTAGCGAGTTAACAAAAGCATTCGTTAAAAAAAAAAAAAAATTATCTGTCATTTTGTCTCCACGTCTATGTAAATATACAAGTTTGTTTACGTGTGATCGTGTGTTTTTTTAAAATTAGTTTACCTGTTCCACTGGCAAACAGTTGCCTGCCTATTTTGTCATTAACTAATCCATCAGTCTATGTATCCATTTAGTTAATCATCTATTTCTCCACATAACAGCTCAACTTTAGTTGATAGATCTGCTGTCTACCTGTCAAACTATCTTGCCACTAAGCCTGTCTATTTTTCAGTTTATTTTACATTGCCTGTCTATCAATCAGTTTATAACTATCTGTCCTCTGGCAGGCTCTGGTTTATACATCCGTCTGTCTTTCTATGTAAGACAGTCTATATTTCTATGTGTCTGTCCATCCAGTGACTAATCCATTAACAAGTCTCTCAGACTAACCGTTTCTCACATCACTTGTCGAGAGTCACGCTTGCCGAGAGTCACTTGCCGAGAGTCACTTGCCGAGAGTCACGCTTGCCGAGAGTCACTTGACGAGAGTTACTTGCCGAGTGTCACTTGTCGAGAGTCACGCTTGCCGAGAGTCACGCTTGCCAAGAATCACTTGCCGAGAGTCACTTGCCGAGAGTCACTTGCCGAGTGTTATTTGCCGAGAGTCACTTGCCGAGTGTCACATGACGAGAGTCACTTGCCGTGAGCCATTTGCCGAAAGTCACTTGCCGAGTGTTACATGACGAGAGTCACTTGCCGAGTGTCACTTGCCGAGAGTCACTTGCCGAGTGTTACATGACGAGAGTCACTTGACGAGAGTCACTTGCCGAGAGTCACTTGCCGAGGGTCACTTGCCGAGTGTCACTTCAAGAGAGTCACTTGCCGAGAGTCACTTGCCGAGAGTCACTTGCCGAGAGTCACTTGCCGAGAGTCACTTGCCGAGTGTCACTTTAAGAGAGTCACTTGCCGAGAGTCACTTGCCGAGAGTCACTTGCCGAGAGTCACTTGACGAGAGTCACTTATCATGTCAGACCAGAGTTGGAGACATCTATCTATACACCAACACATCCACACATATACACCGTTTCATCCATCCATCCATCTTTCCATCTATCCATTCATCCACCATGTACCCATACATCTATCTACCTACACACAATTATCCATCCATTTATACACCCACCAACCCATCCATCCATCAGTTTATCCATTCATCCACCCACTCTCTAATTCATCCATTCATTCACACATCCACCTACCTACCCATCCATCCATCCATCCATCCATCCATCCATCCATCCATCCATCCATCCATCCATCCATCCATCTATCCACCATGTACCCATGCATCCATCTATTCTCACATACATCCACCCATCCATCCATCTATCTATCCACCCACCAACCCATCCATTGATCCACCCACCTACCCATCCATTCATCCACCATGTACCCATGCATTCATCTATTCTCACATACATCCACCTATCGATCCATCCATCCATATATCCACCCACCAACCCACCAACCCATCCATTCATCCACCCACACACCCATCCATCCACCTATACTCTGTTATCAGAAAACCTGCAATACAGCCTGTGAATTAGTCAGTCTATCTAGTCATCCATCCATCTATCCACCCACCAACCCATCCATTCATCCACCCACACACCCATCCATCCATCCATCCATCCATCCAGCTATACTCTGTTATCAGAAAACCTACAATACAGCATGTGAACCAGTCTATTAAAACAAAACATCCATCTGTCCACCCACCAACCAATCCATTCATCCACCCACACACCCATCCATCCACCTATACTCTGTTATCAGAATACCTGCCGCACAGCCTGTGAACCAGTCCGTCTATCTAGCCATCCATCTATCTCCCGCACACAGTCCTGTAGACAGAAGACAACAATACCAAGTTACAATTGAACAAACTACCACCAGACCCACCATTGCTCACGAGCACAACTATAGAAGACACGTCTAGAGTGCAATTGTTTCTTCGGCTCACGATAACCACTGTTCTTTCCCAGATACGCCCATATCTCATTTGGTTTTTCTTATGATTGTACTCTTTATACAATTCTTCTGATTTCCGCATTATGTTTTTATTCATATATTGTTTCTTCTGCAATATATTTTATTTCGTTTCGTTTTGTGCGGAATTTGATTACATTCACAGTTTCTTTCTTTCTTTCTTTCTTTCTCACCTACCTGTGCTTAAGGTCATAAGAACGTAGAGTTATATGATCGGTTCTTGTTGTGTGGTTTTTGTTATGGTCAGATTCAATACATGAAACGTGGGACAACCATACAATAGTAGCATCGTCTATTGGGTATGTAAATGGGTAATACCTAGGAAGTTTAATGACAAATAATAATTCCTGAACAGCAGAGATAGAATCAAGATGCAACAAAGCTTGTCAAATCTTTAGACAGTTATCACCACTATTGTCCAACAAGGAAATAACTCTGGAGGCAAAACGAGCACTATACAATACAATCTTCATCCCAACGTTGTGCTACCAATGCCAGACCAGTACCCTAGATGCAAGAACAATAAGAAAAAATAACCTCTAACGAGATGAAATGTGTTAGACGAATGACAGGAAACAGTCTGAGAGATATCAGAAATGAAGGACTGTGAAAAAAGCTAGGAATAGCCCCGGCTATAGAATATATGAGGAAACAACAGATAAAATGGTTTGGCCACGTGACAAGGCAGAAAGATCAAAACACAACGAGGCTTCAACAAACTTTGTGAAAACACCAGACCCAAGGGTCGACCACGAAAAAAGATGGATCGATGGAATATTAGAAGCACTAGGAAACATAACAGCAGCATAGGCGAACAGAAGAGCAAAAGACAGCAAATTATATCTCCTGAAAGGCAGATGAGGAAGGAAAGAAGAAGAGGTAGAGGAAGAGGAAGAATATTGGGTTGTACTGTTGCATGGTGTCAGATCTGACAGGCCATGGTATACACCAGCGGTTCTAATACTTTATTCACTGCGGACCCCTATTAAATACGGTTTGTTGTCCCGGACTCCCTTTAAATACGTTTTATAGTCGCGGACCCCCATTAACTACGTTTTGTTGTCGCGGACCCCCATTAACTACGTTTTGTTGTCGCGGACCCCCATTAACTACGTTTTGTTGTCGCGGACCCCCATTAACTATGTTTTGTTGTCGCGGACCCCCATTAACTATGTTTTGTTGTTGCGGACACCCATTAACTACGTTTTGTTGTCGCGGACCCCCATTAACTACGTTCTGTTGTCGCGGACCCCCATTAACTATGTTTTGTTGTCGCGGACCCCCATTAACTACGTTTTGTTGTCGTGGACCCCATTAACTACGTTTTGTTGTCGCGGACTCCCATAACTAAGTTTTGTTGTCGCGGACCCCCATTAACTAAGTTTTGTTGTCGCGGACCCCCATTAACTACGTTTTGTTGTCGCGGACCCCCATTAACTATGTTTTATTGTCGCGGATCCCCATAACTAAGTTTTGTTGTCGCGGACCCCCATTAACTACGTTTTATTGTCGCGGACCCCCATTAACTACGTTTTGTTGTCGCGGACCCCCATTAACTACGTTTTGTTGTCGCGGACCCCCATTAACTATGTTTTGTTGTCGCGAACCCCCATTAACTATGTTTTGTTGTCGAGGACCCCCATTAACTACGTTTTGTTGTCGCGGACCCCCATTAAATATGTTTTGTTGTCGCGGACCCCATTAACTACGTTTTGTTGTCGCGGACCCCCATTAAATATGTTGTGTTGTCGTGGACTCCCATTAAATACGTTTTGCTGTCGTGGACCTCCGCAATTTAATTTCTTTTTGTGCTTTCATTCACCCATTCTGTTTCCCCATTTAGCTTCAAAATATAAAACTATTCTTCAAGCTTTTGCAGACCCCCTGTGTGTCGACACCGCTGACCCCTAGTTTGAGAAAATCTGGTATAGACCACCAACCTGGCTTGTGCCGACCAGTGAGTATAACACTTGAAGATGATGATGTATGTCATTTTAAAGTTGGGTGTGCACGAGCTTTATATCTGTGATCAGACGGGAGGGTCAGTAACCCACATCTGGATTGAAGAAACCCCTCACTGCACCTTTGTCTTCCCTGGGGCTCGATTGAAACAGTCTTCGTGATGATTACTGATTATAAATATTAAAACAGGTAAATGTATTTAAATATCTGAGAACAATGTTAACTTCAGGTGGTAGATGTACAACAGAGGTGAGATGCAGAATGGCTCATGCAAAAGCAGCTTTCCAAAAACTGGGTAAGATACAGTGCAATCCATTTTTGACAATATAAACAAGAAAAATAATTCTTAAATGTTATGTAGAGCCAGTCTACGGTGCACTGTAGATAGAGGATTGTGGAAGGACATGATTTCCTACGCCAACCGGTATGACACATGATGATGATGATGATGAGAGCCTGTCTCAACATATGGATGGGAAACAGAAAATAGGACAACAGACAAGAACATCACTGGCGGCTGTAGAAATGTGGTTTTACAGAAGAATGTTCAGAATACCATGGACAGCTACGAAGAGAAAGAAATGAAAACGTTCTGAAAGAGGCCAAAGCAAAAGAAAGCTAATATACAATATTAGGAAGAAACAATCATAATTTTTTGGCCATGTAATGAGAAGGGAACGATGGAATATATTTGTGAGAAAGGGGAAATTGAGGGACGAACAGATAAAGGGAAGCAAATGGAAAAGATACCAGACACCTTAAGAGAATGGCCTGGTAGGTCAACAATAGAAATGATAAATAACTGTTGAGATCAAAAGTTGTCGATAGATATGATCACCTAGGAATATTACCAGCAGGCATGGTACTTGATGAAGATGATGATGATGATGATACTGATGATGCTGATGATGATGATGATGATGATGATGATGATGATGATACTGGCTATAATGATGGACAATGCCGTGGATCAAGAAGTAATTGGAACTGCTATTATAGATGACCTAACAGTAAACTACCAACTAAGACAGACGAACAATGTCTCTAGCAGGAAATAGAAAAGTCGATAACAATTTCAAATAGGGGATTGATAGGATAGGTCACAGGCAAATTTACTTAGGTCTGTGGAGTGAGAGGGAACCCCGGAAAACCTCCAACTAACTTGACATATTCAGCCTTGCCAGCAGGGCTATGTGTGGGTAGAGTGACGTCAGCTGTCTACAACTCCTATAGCTGAAAACGTTACTCTAGTTAGAGGGTTTTCCGGTCTCATTTTCTGCACGTAGGTATTAGTAAATCTATAGTCTGCTGTGGATTCAGTGTGGTGTGACCTGGTACGAAATGTCCGTTACATTAGCAACAAAGGCTGTCCCGTGACACTGATGAAGCAGCTACAGACCTATTAAGCTGGCAATAGACAAGTAAACTGCTAGAATAAAAAATTAGATAAGAGAACGAGTATATGGGTCTTTGCCCTATGGGCCGGCTACGGCTCGAAAGGTCAATAGATAGATATATAGATAGATAAGTAACAGTTACAGAAAGTAAAATTTGATACAAACTAGACACGTGATACAGAAGGTTAAAAGTCACAAGCTTTCGATATCAAGGAGGTAATAGCTTCTTCATAGCAACTAGTCATATAAAACCGATAAATGGCATTTCTATTCTATTCTATTCTATTCTATTCTATTCTATTCTATTCTATTCTATTCTATTCTATTCTATTCTATTCTGTTCTATACTATTCTATTCCATTCTAATAAAGGAAGACCCACAGAATAGCTGCGCAGATCAATGGCAAGGTAAAGGGTCAATGGTGGGACCAAGAAACAATCAAGACCTACAAGAAGTAGCATAAAATCGTAAAGAACTATGAGCATGACTTCCTGCTATGATGACGTCTTCGACTAGAGACGAAAAATGAATGAATGAATTCCACTTTATTTTACTCTCTTTTATTCCATCGTACCCTACTCTTTTCTGGCCTCATTTACCATTCATTTTAACATAGACAGTCAGTCATTTCAATCTGCTGCTTATCTCTTCTAATAATCTACACAGGAGGCACTTTATCTTCGTGATCCACGAACTTCGTCCCCATGTATTACTACGCCTTCTCTATTTCTTCTTTTATGTAGTTTAAAATAAGGAAGGAAGTCTCGGAAGGAAAATACAAGGTAAAAGAGGCAGAGATAGACGAAGACTAACATGGACGAGTAACATCAAAGGATGGGCGAGTCAGTCTATGACAATCTGCACCATCAAAGAAAGAGACAGAGCGGAATGGCGCTTCATGATGGCCAACCTTCGATGCGAAGACGGCACTCAATGAATGAAGTTGTTTAAAGTGAGAGCACGCTATGAAGCACACGTTATGCGTATAGCAATCTAAGGAGCCACTAACATTTTTTGCGGCATAATGTAACTTTCTTTTCACAAATGTTCGTAAATCTGTCCTCATTACAATGGAAATGAGCGTTTATTTCTTTATCTTTTTACGTTTTCACATCATTGGTTGAAGTATATATCACATTATAGGCGGTTAGATATAACCTGCTTGCTCATAACGTTCACAGGGAATGCTGGGAATTTGGTTAAAATCTATGACCTTGAACAGATATCTCAATGACCCGGAGAAGGGAAGGCAAGAGGTAGTGATGAGTTTTGCTGTCTCACGCAGTCTCATTTTAGAGGTAATGATGTGTTTTTCGGATCTGCACACGAGCACGTATGCTCACTCAATTTTTTTTTCTTCTACTCTTGTATCCTTTTTCTTATCTTTTTGTGAATTTCAAAGAACAATTACTGGATAACATTTCACATAAATTCATCTTTCAAGAGCGATGCGCGTCAGTGCGTTTCATGCGGTCATAAAATGTAGACAGAACTTGAAATTGCAGAACGAGCGATATATGGAGAGATGAAGGCAATCATTAAAAAAAGATTACCTTCTATTTTTTGTTTCTTATAATCGCAGGAAAATATTCACATCGTCAAATTTAAATGAAGGTATCTAGCAAATCGACAGTGCAGTTCTGTAAGTTTCTTTTGCTGCTATAATACAAGTTGGATATAAACACTGCTTCTCTGTACGCTGCAGTCTAGAAGACACTGTATGAAGTATAATGGAAAGCATTTCACCTAATGCAGGCAAAACCCATATTTTTTTTCTTTCTTTCTTTCTTTCTTTCTTTCTTTCTTTCTTTCTTTCTTTCTTTCTTTCTTTCTTTCTTTCTTTCTTTCTTTCTTTCTTTCTTTCTTTCATTCTTTCTTTCTATCATTCTTTCTTTCCTTTTTTTCTTTCTTTCATTCTTTCTTTCCTTTTTTTCTTTCTTTCATTCTTTCTTTCTATCATTCTTTCTTTCCTTTTTTTCTTTCTTTCATTCTTTCTTTCTATCATTCTTTCTTTCCTTTTTTCTTTCTTTCATTCTTTCTTTCTATCATTCTTTCTTTCCTTTTTTTTCCTTTCTTTCTCTGTTATTTGTTTCAAAACTGGTACTACTCTAAGATGTCTTTCTTTTATCCTAATGCTTAGGCACCAACACGACCGATAGGAGAAATGTGTAATTCCTGTATTCGCTGCTTGTTTATCAAGAATTACCTTCTTCTCAAGTAATTTGTTTCTCCATAAAAAATAATTGGTTAAAAATAAATGTGCCGCTGGGTATCGCTATTTTATATTCAATGATTTTTATTTTTGAACGCCATTAGGTTTCTTTTACTATTGGTTGTTTAATTTTTTTTTTCCCAGTTGTTCTTAGATCTAGCAATTAGAAAGACTGTTTCTAAAAAAATATGTAGTTGATATGTCAGTGCATTACGGTGTTTTTAATCTATTCAAAGAATGTTTTGCAAGATTTTTTTTTCGAGTAGCTACTCTTCTTTATAATAAATAGGTAACATGCCACAACTTTTGATAAAGCAAACGAATTTTTAACTGCCATTTGCAATAATCAAGAAATATTCAACTCCCATTTTTAATAATCAAGAAACATTCTACTCCCATTTTTAATAATCAAGAAACATTCTACTCCCATTTTTAATAATCAAGAAATATTCTACTCCCATTTTTAATAATCAAGTAACATACTACTCTCATTTTTAATAATCAAGAAATATTCTACTCCCATTTTTAATAATCAAGAAACATTCTACTCCCATTTTTAATAATCAAGTAAAATACTACCCCCATTTTTAATAATCAAGAAATATTCTACTCCCATTTTTAATAATCAAGAAACATTCTACTCCCATTTTTAATAATCAAGAAACATTCTACTCCCATTTATAATAATCAAGAAATATTCTAATCCCATTTTTAATAATCAAGAAATATTCTACTCCCATTTTCAATAATCAAGAAATATTCTACTCCAATTTTTAATAATCAAGAAACATATTACTCCCATTTTAAAAATCAAGAAATATTCTACTCTCATTTTTAATAATCAAGAAATATTCTACTCCCATTTTTAATAATCAAGAAATATTCTACTCTCATTTTTAATAATCAAGAAATATTCTACTCCCATTTTTAATAATCAAGAAACATTCTACTTCCATTTTTAATAATCAAGAAATATTATACTCCCATTTTTAATAATCAAGAAACATTCTACTCCCATTTTTAATAATCAAGAAACATTCTACTCCCATTTATAATAATCAAGAAATATTCTAATCCCATTTTTAATAATCAAGAAATATTCTACTCCCATTTTCAATAATCAAGAAATATTCTACTCCAATTTTTAATAATCAAGAAACATATTACTCCCATTTTTAAAAATCAAGAAATATTCTACTCTCATTTTTAATAATCAAGAAATATTCTACTCCCATTTTTAATAATCAAGAAATATTCTACTCTCATTTTTAATAATCAAGAAATATTCTACTCCCATTTTTAATAATCAAGAAACATTCTACTTCCATTTTTAATAATCAAGAAATATTATACTCCCATTTTTAATAATCAAGAAACATTCTACTCCCATTTTTAATAATCAAGAAATATTCTACTCCCATTTTTAATAATCAAGAAATATTCTACTCCCATTTTTAATAATCAAGAAATATTCTACTCCCATTTTTAATAATCAAGAAACATTCTACTCCCATTTTTAATAATCAAGAAATATTCTACTCTCATTTTTAATAATCAAGAAACATTCTACTCCCATTTTTAATAATCAAGAAATATTCTACCTCCCCCCCCCCCCCTTTTTAATAATCAAGAAATATTCTACTCCCATTTTTAATAATCAAGAAATATTCTATTCTCATTTTTAATAATCAAGAAACATTCTACTCTCATTTTTAATAATCAAGAAACATTCTACTCCCATTTTTAATAATCAAGAAATATTCTACCCCCCCCCCTTTTTAATAATCAAGAAACATACTACTCCCATTTATAGTAGGCACGAAACTTAGGTCTCTCTCCTATAGTAACTAGGTAACCTCATATCTAAAAGATAACCAGGTGATACGTCGGGACCCTCCCCCCCCCCCCCTCCCCTAACCTCAGTATATAACAGCAAAGTAAACTGCCACAGCCCGTTATAAAACAAAGTTGTCTGTAACATCCTTTCATAACAGCAAGTTAACCTGCGATCCGCTTTTGCCACAGCGAAATAACATGCGAACTCTTCTAATAATAGCCAAGTTTAAATTTAGAAAAAAAATGATTAGATAGTTGATATATCGTCCTCACTGTAGATAAAGCAAGTTAGTTATTCGAAATATCATCCTCGTTGCAAATAGGACAAGTTTATTATTCCAAAAATCATCCTCACTGTACACAAAACAGGTTAATTATTCCAAAAATCATCCTCACTGTACACAAAACAAGTTAATTATTCCAAAAATCATCCTCACTGTACACAGAACAAGTTAGTTATTCCAAAAATCATCCTCACTGTACACAGAACAAATTAATTATTCCAAAAATCATCATCACTGTATACAAAACAAGTTAATTATTCCAAAAATCATCCTCACTGTATACAAAACAAGTTAATTATTCCAAAAATCATCCTCACTGTATACAAAACAAGTTAATTATTCCAAAAATCATCCTCACTGTATACAAAACAAGTTAATTATTCCAAAAATCATCCTCACTGTATACAAAACAAGTTAATTATTCCAAAAATCATCCTCACTGTATACAAAAGAAGTTAATTATTCCAAAAATCATCCTCACTGTATACAAAACAAGTTAATTATTCCAAAAATCATCCTCATTGTACATAGGACAAGTAAGTTATTCCATAAGAATCCCTGGATTCTTGCTACCACCCGTCTGTTAAGTCATGGTTCCTTGCTACCACCCGTCTGTTAAGTCATGATTTCTTTCTACCACCCGTCTGTTAAGTCATGATTTCTTTCTACCACCCGTCTGTCAAGACAAGATTTCTTGCTACCAACCATCTATCAAGTCATCATTTCTTACTACCACCCGTCTATCAATGTATGATTTCTTGCTACCACCCGTTTGTTAAGTCATGATTTCTTGCTACCACCCGTTTGTTAAGTCATGATTTCTTGCTATCACCCGTTTGTTAAGTCATGATTTCTTGCTACCACCCGTTTGTTAAGTCATGATTTCTTGCTACCACCCGTTTGTTAAGTCATGATTTCTTGCTACCACCCGTTTGTTAAGTCTTGATTTCTTGCTATCACCCGTCTATCAAGTCATGATTTCTTGCTACCACCCGTCTATCAAGTTATGATTTCTTGCTACCACCCGTTTGTTAAGTCATGATTTCTTGCTACCATCCGACTGACAAGTTAGGATTTCTTGCTAACACACGTCTGTCAAGTTATGATTTCTTGCTACCACCCGTCTATCAAGTTATGATTTCTTGCTACCGCACGTCTGTCAAGTTATGATTTCTTGCTACCACACGTATGTCAAGGTATGATTTCTTGCTACCACCCGTCTATCAAGTTATGATTTCTTGCTACCACCTGTCTGTCAAGTTATGATTTCTTGCAACCAACCGTCTATCAAATTATGATTTCTTGCTGCCACCCGTCTATCAAGTTATGATTTCTTGCTAGCACCCGTCTGTCAAGTTATGATTTCTTGCTACCACCCGTATGTCAAGTTATGATTTCTTGCTATCACCCGTCTGTCAAGTTATGACTTCTTGCTACCACCCGTATGTCAAGTTATGATTTCTTGCTACCACCGGTCTATCAAGTTATGATTTCTTGCTACCATCTGTCTGTCAAGTTATGATTTCTTGGTACCAACAGTCTTTCAAGTTATGATTTCTTGCTAACACCCGTCTCTCAAGTTATGATTTCTTGCTACCACCCGTCTATCAAGTTATGATTTCTTGCTACCACCTGTCTGTCAAGTTATGATTTCTTGCAACCAACCGTCTATCAAATTATGATTTCTTGCTGCCACCCGTCTATCAAGTTATGATTTCTTGCTAGCACCCGTCTGTCAAGTTATGATTTCTTGCTACCAACCGTATGTCAAGTTATGATTTCTTGCTATCACCCGTCTGTCAAGTTATGACTTCTTGCTACCACCCGTATGTCAAGTTATGATTTCTTGCTACCACCGGTCTATCAAGTTATGATTTCTTGCTACCATCTGTCTGTCAAGTTATGATTTCTTGGTACCAACAGTCTTTCAAGTTATGATTTCTTGCTAACACCCGTCTCTCAAGTTATGATTTCTTGCTACCACCCGTCTATCAAGTTATGATTTCTTGCTACCACCCGTCTATCAAGTTATGATTTCTTGCTACCACCCGTCTGTCAAGTTATGATTTCTTGCTACCACCCGTCTGTCAAGTTATGATTTCTTGCTACCACCCGTCAATCAAGTCATGATTTCTTGCTACCACCCATATATCAAGTTATGATTTCTTGCCACCACCCGTCTGTCAAGGTATGATTTCTTGCTACCACCCGTCTGTTAAATCATGATTTCTTTCAATCACCCGTCTGTCACGTCAAGATTGTGTTAAGTCATAATTAATTAATCTGGTCCAATACAAAGAAAATGTAGGAATTAATCTGGTTTCAGGAGCAGCCGTTGCCTGGTGCAAAGAATGTTAGCTGACCTCAAAGTTGTTGTAAGTTGAGGTAGGTTGTAAGTTACAATATTTGTCCAGGGTGTTAGATGACTACCTAATGTCCACTCATCGATAGTAGATGTGAAATGGGTATGTCCCAACTATCTAGTATCCAAACTCCATTATTCCAATAACACCGATGAGAAAGATGCAGTCATATTTACAGACGGATGTGTAATACGACACCAAAGGAGTGCATGAGCACTTGCAGCACGTTCGGCAGGCAGAATAGTCAAAGAAGACAGTGGTACATACGTCATGACCACGAGTAGCATGACGATGGAGGTGATGGCAGTGACCAGGGCATTCAACTGGTTAGAGTCACAAGACTACACCCACGCATGTATACTGAGTGCTTCGATGAGCATGATAAAAAAATGTGGAGGCGGGCTCTGTACGCATGCAATGGATAGAGTCACTGCAGAAGTCAAAAATACGTAAGGTCACCTTTGTCTATGTCCCAGGATATGCAGGAGTACGGGGAAATGAAAGGGCGGACAGGTTGGCTAGCTGCACTATTGTTGAGGATGGTCAACCAATGGATCGGGCGGACATCATCAATGCCCTCCGCGATGTGGAAAGAGCACAGGACTTCGACGATCACAAATCCACGTCACTCCTTCGGGGTGAAAGAGATGGGAGTCAAGATGGGCACAGCCAGAAATGAGAAGAATAAAAACACAAACGCATTGCTGACTTCTTTGACATTTCTTCTCCCGACCTGCGCGGTGAAGGACCATTAACTCCGTCTATGACGAACAACAGACATATATCTGTGTACACGACCACTTCAACCTCACAAGAATTCTAAAAACATCAAAGCCTGTACATCTGCTGCAACAGTCACTGGGTTCTATTTTCAGCATTCTCACTTCAGCTTGACGATTGCTGAGCATGAAATACAGCCCTTTGCTGGCAAACATCATTTACATGTTCAGAAAATACATAGTGGGAAAATAGATAGTGGGGAAATACATTAGTGGGAAAATACATAGTGGGAAAATACATAGTGGGAAAATACATAGTCGGAAAATACATAGTGGGAAAATACATAGTGGGAAAATAGATAGTGGGAAAATACATAGTGGGAAAATACATAGTGGGAAAATACATAGTGGGAAAATAGATAGTGGGAAAATACATAGTGGGAAAATACATAGTGGGAAAATACATAGTGGGAAAATACATAGTAGGAAAATACATAGTGGGAAAATACATAGTAGGAAAATGCATAGTGGGAAAATACATAGTAGGAAAATGCATAGTGGGAAAATACATAGTAGGAAAATGCATAGTGGGAAAATACATACTAGGAAAATGCATAGTGGGAAAATACATAGTAGGAAAATGCATAGTGGGAAAATACATAGTGGGAAAATGCATAGTGGGAAAATACATAGTGGGATTTATTTGTAAAACAACAATTGCAATTAAAAGTAATCTCTGCAACACTCCAGAAAACATATGACAAAAACTTTGAGTAGTTAAGTTAACCCATAAGTGCCATAACCGATAAGCTGGCCCATAAGTTTAGAACAGTAGTATAATCATGTAATTTGAGATCTGACCTGTATATACGTGGTCTTCGGCGTCTTGACCTACGGGTGGTAGAAAGAAATGATTACCTGACTGACGGGTGGTAGCAAGAAACCATGACTTAACAGACGGGTGGTAGCAAGAAACCATGACTTAACAGACGGGTGGTAGCAAGAAACCATGACTTAACAGACGGGTGATAGCAAGAAACCATGACTTAACAGACGGGTGGTAGCAAGAAACCATGACTTAACAGACGGGTGATAGCAAGAAACCATGACTTAACAGACGGGTGGTAGCAAGAAACCATGACTTAACAGACGGGTGGTAGCAAGAAACCATGACTTAACAGACGGGTGATAGCAAGAAACCATGACTTAACAGACGGGTGGTAGCAAGAAACCATGACTTAACAGACGGGTGGTAGCAAGAAACCATGACTTAACAGACGGGTGATAGCAAGAAATCTTGATTTGACAGACGGGTAGTAGAAAGAAATCATGACGTGACAGGTGGGTGGTAGCAAGTAATAATGACGTGACAGACGGGTGGTAGCAAGAAATCATGACGTGACAGACGGGTGGTAGCAAGAAATCATGACGTGACAGACGGGTGGTAGCAAGAAATCATGATGTGACAGACGGGTGGTAGCAAGAAATCATGATGTGACAGACGGGTGGTAACAAGAAATCATGACGTGACAGACGGGTGGTAGCAAGAAATCATGATGTGACAGACGGGTGGTAGCAAGAAATCATGATGTGACAGACGGGTGGTAGCAAGAAATCATGATGTGACAGACGGGTGGTAGCAAGAAATCATGACGTGACAGACGGGTGGTAGCAAGAAATAATGACGTGACAGACGGGTGGTAGCAAGAAATCATGATGTGACAGACGGGTGGTAGCAAGAAATCATGACGTGACAGACGGGTGGTAGCAAGAAATCATGACGTGACAGACGGGTGGTAGCAAGAAATCATGACGTGACAGACGGGTGGTAGCAAGAAATCTTGACTTAACAGACGGGTGGTAGCAAGAAATCATGATGTGACAGACGGGTGGTAGCATGAAATCATGATGACATAATAGACGGGTGGTAGCAAGAAATCACAGTAATTTGGTAAAATATTAATGTCTTATGCTGGATACTGTTTTGCTGAACAGCTTCTCTCGTGGCCGAATCTGCCAAAATTGAATAGATAGATCCATCCACAGAATGAACAAGATATTTTCATGGCGCCTGGCCTCGTCTCCTTTCTCCTTTGCGTTTTGAATTTTGTATTATGTCAACGGTGTCTCGAATGTTGCTGAGCCGTTTTTTATTTTTACTCTCCATGTGCTTCGATCTGTAACCAAATCCTCTCAGTTTCTTTCACCGATACAGAATTAACTTAAGGAAGCGCTGCAAACATCCTTATATCTCTGCACTGGTCTGCCCTTTGATCTCTTTTCTTAGTCTCCGACTCCTACGTGTTGCCATGATGGGTGGGAGTTTGGATCGTTGTAAGACATTAGAGTTGGTTACTTTGTCCTGCTGATGGGTGGGAGTTTGGCTCGTTGTAAGACATTAGAGTTGGTTACTTTGTCCTGCCATGATGGATGGGAGTTTGGATCGTTGTAAGACATTAGAGTTGGTTACTTTGTCCTGCCATGATGGATGGGAGTTTGGATCGTTGTAAGACATTAGAGTTGGTTACTTTGTCCTGCCATGATGGATAGGAGTTTGGATCGTTGTAAGACATTAGAGTTGGTTACTTTGTCCTGCCATGATGGATGGGAGTTTGGATCGTTGTAAGACATTAGAGTTGGTTACTTTGTCCTGCCATGATGGATGGGAGTTTGGATCGTTGTAAGACATTAGAGTTGGTTACTTTGTCCTGCCATGATGGATGGGAGTTTGGATCGTTGTAAGACATTAGAGTTGGTTACTTTGTCCTGCCATGATGGATAGGAGTTTGGATCGTTGTAAGACATTAGAGTTGGTTACTTTGTCCTGCCATAATGGATGGGAGTTTGGATCGTTGTAAGACATTAGAGTTGGTTACTTTGTCCTGCCATGATGGATGGGAGTTTGGATCGTTGTAAGACATTAGAGTTGGTTACTTTGTCCTGCCATGATGGATGGGAGTTTGGATCGTTGTAAGACATTAGAGTTGGTTACTTTGTCCTGCCATGATGGGTGGGAGTTTGGCTCGTTGTAAGACATTAGAGTTGGTTACTTTGTCCTGCCATGATGGGTGGGAGTTTGGATCGTTGTAAGACATTAGAGTTGGTTACTTTGTCCTGCCATGATGGGTGGGAGTTTGGATCGTTGTAAGACATTAGAGTTGGTTACTTTGTCCTGCCATGATGGATGGGAGTTTGGATCGTTGTAAGACATTAGAGTTGGTTACTTTGCCCTGCCATGATGGGTGGGAGTTTGGATCGTTGTAAGACATTAGAGTTGGTTACTTTGTCCTGCCATGATGGGTGGGAGTTTGGATCGTTGTAAGACATTAGAGTTGGTTACTTTGTCCTGCCATGATGGATAGGAGTTTGGATCGTTGTAAGACATTAGAGTTGGTTACTTTGTCCTGCCATGATGGATAGGAGTTTGGATCGTTGTAAGACATTAGAGTTGGTTACTTTGTCCTGCTGATGGGTGGGAGTTTGGATCGTTGTAAGACATTAGAGTTGGTTACTTTGTCCTGCCATGATGGATATGAGTTTGGCTCGTTGTAATACATTAGAGTTGGTTACTTTGTCCTGCCATGATGGATATGAGTTTGGCTCGTTGTAATACATTAGAGTTGGTTACTTTGTGCTGCCAAGATGGATAGGAGTTTGGCTCGTTGTAATACATTAGAGTTGGTTACTTTGTCCTGCCATGATGGATGGGAGTTCGGATCGTTGTAATACATTAGAGTTGCTTACTCTGACCTGCCATGATGGATGGGAGTTTGGCTCGTTGTAATACATTAGAGTTGATTACTTTGTCCTGCTATGATGGATGGGAGTTTGGCCTGTTGTAATACATTAGAGTTGGTTACTTTGTCCTGCCATAATGGATGGGAGTTTGGATCGTTGTAATACATTAGAGTTGGTTACTTTGTCCTGCCATTTGATGTTCATAATCTTATGAAAGGCAACGAACGTGAAAGCTGCTTAAAGCAGTTCTTTGATGGCAACTATTAACCTTTCCTTTAACACGTCTTCCCTCTCGCTTATTTACTTTTCTGACATTACTGATGGGTTGATTAAACCGCTCACATTTCACAAGTTTTTTATGTGATTTTGCTTTACTTAATACATTTTTAGGTTTAATAATAATATTAATAATAATATGTTTATATATTAAGTTTCAAATATTTCACACTTTCTGTTGAGTGAACTTTATCCCAATAGAAGGCCAGCCCTTAAGTCACAACGCCGGATCGCTTTGTGTCACATTTTGCCATTGCAAATTTACAACACTATTTTGTTCAAATTATCTCCCTTTTGGTTGCTTTTCACCAGGATAACATATCCTCTGTCACAATTCCTACCGTAGCTATAGATTTATTATATCACATACTAACCATGTAGACTTCCAACATTTTGGGTTTCTCACGAGACTCAATCAAACTTGATAGTTTAACACATTTGCTCATTAAGTTCCTTTCCTCTTCACGACAGTCAGATGTTATTTATCTCAATTATATCACGTTGATATCATCTCCTGCAATAACAGTCAGGATTTCGCCGGAAATTAGCTAAATTTATTAAACAAGCTTAAGACAGAGCAGCTTAAAGAACTTTAAACCAACTTCCGGGAAGTTAAGAACTATCCGATATTCTTACATTTCTATATTTCTATATTTTAGATCGTCATTTGAGTGGTTTTTTTTTTTTTTTTTTTTTTTAAGAGAGCGGGGAAGTGAGAAAATAGGAGTGCCGACCTTATTCTTTTAAAATTGTATTTTCTGAACTAGTCATTAGTACTGCTACTACAAAACTTACATAACTATTGCATGTTAACTGCATTCAAGTCCGTAAGAATGCCATTTGTGTAGCTCAATATTGACAGCGGGACTATCTCTGTAGCTAAATATTGACAGAAGGACTATCTCTATAGCTAAATATTGACAGAAGGACTATCTCTATAGCTAAATATCGACAGAAGGACTATCTCTATAGCTAAATATCGACAGAAGGACTATCTCTGTAGCTAAATATTGACAGAAGGACTATCTCTATAGCTAAATATCGACAGAAGGACTATCTCTATAGCTAAATATTGACAGAAAGACTATCTCTATAGCTAAATATCGACAGAAGGACTATCTCTATAGCTAAATATCGACAGAAGGACTATCTCTATAGCTAAATATCGACAGAAGGACTATCTCTATAGCTAAATATCGACAGAAGGACTATCTCTATAGCTAAATATCGACAGAAGGACTATCTCTATAGCTAAATATTGACAGAATGACTATCTCTATAGCTAAATATTGACAGAAGGACTATCTCTATAGCTAAATATTGACAGAAGGACTATCTCATAGCTAAATATCGACAGAAGGACTATCTCTGTAGCTAAATATCGACAGAAGGACTATCTCTATAGCTAAATATCGACAGAAGGACTATCTCTATAGCTAAATATTGACAGAAGGACTATCTCTGTAGCTAAATATCGACACAAGGACTATCTCTATAGCTAAATATCGACAGAAGGACTATCTCTATAGCTAAATATCGACAGAAGGACTATCTCTATAGCTAAATATTGACAGAAGGACTATCTCTATAGCTAAATATTGACAGAAGGACTATCTCTATAGCTAAATGTCGACAGAAGGACTATCTCTGTAGCTAAATATCGACAGAAGGACTATCTCTATAGCTAAATATCGACACAAGGACTATCTCTATAGCTAAATATCGACAGAAGGACTATCTCTATAGCTAAATATCGACAGAAGGACTATCTCTATAGCTAAATATTGACAGAAGGACTATCTCTATAGCTAAATATCGACAGAAGGACTATCTCTGTAGCTAAATATCGACAGAAGGACTATCTCTATAGCTAAATATCGACAGAAGGACTATCTCTGTAGCTAAATATCGACAGAAGGACTATCTCTGTAGCTAAATATTGACAGAAGGACTATCTCTGTAGCTAAATATCGACAGAAGGACTATCTCTGTAGCTAAATATTGACAGAACAACTATCTCTGTAGCTAAATATTGACAGAAGGACTATCTCTGTAGCTAAATATTGACAGAAGGACTATCTCTGTAGCTAAATATTGACAGAAGGACTATCTCTGTAGCTAAATATCGACAGAAGGACTATCTCTGTAGCTAAATATCGACAGAAGGACTATCTATGTAGCTAAATATTGACAGAAGGACTATCTCTGTAGCTAAATATTGACAGAAGGACTATTTTTGTAGCTAAATATTGACAGAAGGACTATTTATGTAGCTAAATATCGACAGCGGGAATATCTCTGTAGCTACATATTGACATAATGACTATTTCTGTAGCGAAACATTGACAGCAGGACTATCTCGAAGAAGTATATATGAATACATAAGAGCGGAGGCGAAGGCGTGCATCCCAGCACCAGAGCTGGAAGTTGTCAGCGACCCACAGCTGATGGCTTGCGCCAGGATCGGTGAACCAAAACCATCCAGACCCTGCTCCACCTCTCCGTGGTGCCTCCAGTAACAGACTAACCTGTCTAGTCTGGCCAAGCGAGCAGGGATCGAAAAGGGAAGACAATCCGGTACTCAAAAATGTTATGCTGAAGTCGGATGTTTTGGACCGAAAGGCGCAAATATAACAGTTATACTGCAAACCACAACACAACGCAGACACGCCCACTTAACGTCCTTGTAAGGACGGATGACGAAGAGGAATTCTACACAGTCTACGAATACTCTAGAATACTTTAGTCATCGGGCGAACGCAAGCAAGCAAACAATACATAAGAGCAAGTTAATGGTGCAGAATAAAAAAGAAGGGAATGCACGATGATCGAGTAGATAATGACAGTAAGAGGTAAAATAACAAACACTAAAGAAAAGACAAATATTGAACAGAGATAGAACAAGAATAAATCAATCGAGCGCAAGAATGAAAGAAAACAATAATAAAGGTTAGAATGAATGGTAAGAAACAGACAAGCCTACTCGTAGACATAGTTATAGCGAGTTCACTAATGTCTGTTAAAAAGTGTATATCCCAGCATTGGTGAAGTAAAAATTGTTGAAAATACATATTTAATCACCGTCAACCCTATGTCATAATTTGTTCTCTCCTGTCAGGTAATTAGGAAAGGTTTTTTTTTCTTTTTAGAAACAGAAATATATCGTAATTCTTGCTTGGTTACTATTTATGAGTTTTATAGAACACATTTGGGAGCCGCGATAACTCAGTCGCTAGTGAACTGGACTACAAAGGACTAGATGTCGGGTTCGACCCTAATCGACGGTTTCCAGGTTCACCCAGCCTTAAATGGGTACCGGATTTTTTTATGGGAAAGTAAAGCGCCACGCGTGTAATACCAACCACATTACCCCAAAAATCGTGTGCCTTAGGTCTATAAAAATTATAATCACTAACACCATATTCCTTATATGCCATTTGGCGTGTCGGGAGCTCTTTACTTTACTTTTATAGACCACATTTAGACGCGTCTAACTATTTACGTGTTTTTTTTCTGAAAAGAATTCTGAAATGCATATTTAAAACGATCGGGTGGTTGCCACAATAGCATAGTCTGTACAACTCACAAAGAGTAACCAAGAGAGAATTACGATATATTTCTATATCTCGAAAAAAAAAATCCTCATTACCTACCTGATACGAGGGAAACAATTTCGACATTGGCTCTTTTTCGCACACCCTCTGGTTCCCATTTGAGGACCTGCTTTGAGATTCTCTTGTTGTCTATTCTCATCTCACGACCAACATATGATCACCTTTTTCTCTCGATTACAGTTGATATTTTATATAATGCTTTGTCCTTTCTCTTATTTCTGCACTAGTTTTAAATCCATTCCATGGTATGCCAAGTATTTTCCTGAGGCACTTGTTTTCAAAAGCATCCAGTTTATGTATGCAATCTATTTCTTGTTTCTTAGGACAGCCGACATTAGGGCAGAGTTAATGAGAATAAATAAAGAGATAAATATACAAACTGTACTATTATTGATAGAGAGACTGAGGGATAACATAGAATGAGAGATAAGTTGAAAGACTGAAAGAAAAGATGAGATGATAAAGAGAAGACCTTGCAAGCAATCAAGTAGTTAAAGTTAACTACCTGAATAGGATGTTGATAGGTTCAGCTGAGAGTTCATTTAGAGCTAAAAGTCACTTGCAAAATATGACAATAACAAGATATTTACATCGTAATTTGGGGAGACCAATAATAACAATGGTCATGTGCCGAACGCGTGATATCTAGAATAGTAACAAGGAAATAAAGAAAAAATTCTAGTCGAATGATCAGCGAATGACCATGTCAACCAGAAAAACAGAAAACTTTTCACCAAGTTCATTTAGGAACACACATGCACTAGAAACTTACAAACACCTCTTTCCATTGGTTGGCTGGTACATGGGACACAGACTTTAAGTATTGGAGCACAGAGAGAGGAGAATTATTTGTCAGATTAAAAATTTGCCTCCAAGTGATTCAGCGATGATTCGTTTTCATAATTCTACAGAGTTGACTAATCAAGAGACAATCAGTGCGAATGTCGTAGATAGAGTCCAATTAATCAAGAAGTGAGTTAGAGTTAGCTGGATGTAGTCTAGAGAAATAGTAGAGATATTTCTAGCGAGTAGTATTGTAGAAGTAATTTGGATAAGATATGTGACTTATATGAGATGATCGGTCTACAAGGTGTACAGTGATAGTAGAAGAATAATAGACAGAATAGTAAAAAAAAAAAAAGTAAAGTGCCCCCGTCACGCCAAGTGGCGTATAGGGAAAATGGTGTTAGTGACCATAAATTTTACAGACCTTCGGCACATAATTTATGGGGTAATGTGGTCGGTATTACGCCCGTGCCGCTTTACTTTCCCAGAAAAAAATCTGGTATCCATTAAAGGCTGGGTGAACCCGGAGCCGTCGGTTGGAATCGAACCCTACCTCTTGTCCTTTGTAGTCCAGATCACTAACCACTGAGCTATTGCGGCTCCCTAGACAGAATAGTAGTGCTATCTATTTGGGAGCATCGGTAACCTAGTTGGGAAAACCACCCGACTGGACTATCGACGTTCGGACAACCCGTGTTCGATTCAACCACCCGACTGGACTACCGACGTTCGGACAACCCGTGTTCGATTCCCGCTGGGAGCAGTGTGAATTGTACTCGTGGTTGGAGGAAAAAAAAAACCCACGGTCGACCCAGCCGTTGGCAGAAATGGGAACCAGGTATTACCCTGGGAAGGTGAGGAATGTCGCTTCGCATCTGAGTTTCGATGCTTGAGGCGACACTATACAGACATTTCCGAACATTTCTGGACATGCGGCCGAGCACATATGGGTGGAAACTCGCGTGCTAAGACGCCGGTTCAAGTCTCGTACTTTACCTTTACCTATTAGGGATATGAGCATTTACACACAATGTAATAGCCTAATAAACATTCAAACCTGCAGTAGCCTAATAAACATTCAAACCTTCAGTAGCCTAATAAACATTCAAACCAGCAGTAGCCTAATAAACATTCAAACCTGCAGTAGCCTAATAAACATTCAAACCAGCAGTAGCCTAATAAACATTCAAACCTGCAGTAGCCTAATAAACATTCAAACCAGCAGTAGCCTAATAAACATTCAAACCTGCAATAGCCTAATAAACATTCAAACCTGCAGTAGCCTAATAAACATTCAAACCTGCAGTAGCCTAATAAACATTCAAACCTGCAGTAGCCTAATAAACATTCAAACCTGCAGTAGCTTAATAAACATTCAAACCTGCAGTAGCCTAATAAACATTCAAACCTGCAGTAGCCTAATAAACATTCAAACCAGCAATAGCCTAATAAACATTCAACCCTGCAGTAGCCTAATAAACAATCAAACCTGCAATAGCCTAATAAACATTCAAACCTGCAATAGCCTAGTAAGCATTCAAACCTGCAATAGCCTAATAAACATTGAAACCTGAAATAGCCTAATAAACAATCAAACCTGCAATAGCCTAATAAACATTCAAACCTGCAATAGCCTGGTAAACATTCCCACACAGCAGAAGAAAGTGTATGTCATTACTAACTGAAGAAATTGAGAAGAACAAGTTATAATGTCTGGTCATGAGAGTAAATTGAACATTGAGTTGATTATCATCGACCATCTATAATTATGAATCAAACCATTTATGATCATCAAGAGGTCAAGTGATTTGGTGAACAAACATTGATTAAACTATTCAGATGCTCGGTTATAATTGTCATGTAATGAATTGTGTGACGTCTTGATTACCTCATCTCAAATTCTTCAAGATTCCTTTTTACTAGGACAAGATTAACAGAAAGGAAAATAGAAAAAAAATGGACATATAAATAGATTGAACGAAGGTGTGATAGAAAATATTGCATGTGCTCCTGTGTCGACATTTTCACCTGAGCCCCTGCTATCTCAGCAATGAATCTGTCCTCACAGATGAAGAGATGCAGAATTCCCAGACGATGAACTATGATTACAAATCTCAATTTCAACATACTTACCTGAGAGACCTTACCTGAGAGACCTTACCTGAGCTGCAGCAGTCAGAAGTTCCCAGCTGGAATGTGTTAGCGATATCATGCAGGAAAATAAATATTTGAGATTTAAAAATATATGAAGGTGCGTGCTTAAAAATTGAATCAGAAGAAGACTGCACCGTGTGCCAATGTAATCATTACCGAGTGACCT
This sequence comes from Megaustenia siamemsis, assembly GCA_032433765.1. Classification (NCBI taxonomy): domain Eukaryota; kingdom Metazoa; phylum Mollusca; class Gastropoda; order Stylommatophora; family Ariophantidae; genus Megaustenia; species Megaustenia siamemsis. Next base: position 66,030,886 of record JAVIAB010000156.1, read on the forward strand.
GAATGTTGCCATAAGTTTTGGGTTGTCTGTGTGAGGTTGCAGCCTACACGAACTTGTGTTTACTGACGATCAAGCTGTTGTTCTGACACAATTGCACAACAGGTAGCAAGATGTGCCTTTTATCTGGCTCAAAGGATGTGCGTGATCATCACGTGGACTTTAAAGTTAGTTCAGAATTCTTTCTTCTTCTGGTTTGTTTTACGTGATTATGTTATTGACCAAACAAAAACATCAAACTCTTTCTGCCTCCAAACATCCAGGATAGAGAGCAAGAAGGAAATCAAGAAAAAGATGGATAGGCGGAATAAAAGACATATGCAAGAACCGAAACATTTTTATCTTAACAACAAAAAAAAAAAAACAGCGTCCATATATTTCTAAGAACGACACTACATCTAAAGGGGAACCGACCAAAACAACAAGCAACACATATATAAAAAGTAAAAGTAAAGTACCCCCGTCACGCCAAGTGGCGTATAGGGAAATATGGTGTTAGTGACCCTATATTTTATAGACCTTCAGCACATGATTTTTGGGGTAATGTGGTCGGTATTACGCCCGTGCTGCTTTACTTTCCCAGAAAAGAATCCGGTACCCATTTAAGGCTGGGTGAACCCGGAAGCCGTTGGTTGGGATCGAACCCTACCCCTTGTCCTTTGTAGTCCAGTTCACTAACCACTGAGCTATCGCGGATCCAACACATCTATAAGCCAGACTATACATTCCCCCATTTTCCTGCAACGTTTAAATGCAATAGCGTAAGGAGAAGAGAAACATACAACAGAAGAAGATTATGTTATTTCGGAATGCGCCAGCCACACAGCGTTTGGCAAATTGCGACTCAGTGCATCTTTCCACAGCACATATTTTATCCAGATTTGCAATCCATTTAGTTTTTTATTGACCTTCACCTTCTTTGTAATCATAGTTTCTTCTTTCCATAAACTGGGACAGCCAGGCGTTATACCAAATCAACATTTCTGCACTGAGCAGAAATAAAACATTGACTAATTCAGTGTAATGGATAATTGAGCTACAAGACACTTTTGCTTTTTTTCACTGTATACAACAATATGTATAGAATAGTTAGGAAAACAACGAATTTTTGAAGCAGTTGCAAAAGAATAAACAACATAGTTCGTAAAATCCTCACAAATAACATCGACCTCTGGCCTACAGGAAAAGCTCATTACCATATCGGTGTGATAAGAGAAATTATGCCAACATTGGCATATCGGTGTGAGAAGAGAAATTATGCCAACATTGGCATATCGGTGTGAGAAGAGAAATTATGCCAACATTGGCATATCGGTGTGAGAAGAGAAATTATGCCAACATTGGCATATCGGTGTGAGAAGAGAAATTATGCCAACATTACCATATCGGTGTGAGAAGAGAAATTATGCCAACATTAGCATATCGGTGTGAGAAGAGAAATTATGCCAACATTACCATATCGGTGTGAGAAGAGAAATTATGCCAACATTACCATATCGGTGTGAGAAGAGAAATTATGCCAACATTACCATATCGGTGTGAGAAGAGAAATTATGCCAACATTACCATATCGGTGTGAGAAGAGAAATTATGCCAACATTGGCATATCGGTGTGAGAAGAGAAATTATGCCAACATTACCATATCGGTGTGAGAAGAGAAATTATGCCAACATTACCATATCGGTGTGAGAAGAGAAATTATGCCAACATTGGCATGCACCAAAATGGAACTGTCTGACCAAAGCCATCTTACAGAGAGTAATAACTAGCAGAGTAGGTCATCATCAAGTACCGGACCTGCTGGCGTAGGGGATCATGTCTCTCCACAACTTTCGATCACGACAGTTATTTATCATTTCTGTTGTTGACCTTCTGCCAAGCCATTCTCCCTATCTTTTCTCTTTGCTTCCCTCTATCTCTTCGTCCCTCAAGGGACGATAATAGTTGTTACAATATATTCCAGTTGTTCTCTTGTCATTACACGGCCAAAAAATGATGATTGTTTCTTCCTAATATTGGAAATTAGCTCTCCTTTTGTTTTGGCCTCTTTCAGAACGTTTTCATTACTCTTCTTAACTGTTCATGGTATTCTCAACATTTTTCTGTAAAACCACATTTCTACAGACTCCAGTGATTTTCTTGTCTGGCAGAGCAGGTAGAGAAATGAAAAGATGGATTGATAAATTAAAAAAAGGACTGAAAAACACTCGAAAAATCCAGAAGATCCTTGGTGTGGGATATCAGACAGGTATAACATGACTGCTTCTGTGACGTCACTACAGCGGAGACACAGACTTCATGCATAATCTTTAACAACAATTTTCAGGAGTCAGTACATAATCTTTAACAACAATTTTCAGGAGTCAGTATATAATCTTTAGCAACAATTATCAAGGGTCCGTATATAATCTTTAACAACAATTTCTGGACCAGAGTCCTTGCTTTTAATCAGCAACAGTTTCTAGACCTCTAGAGCCCTCGCTTCATCCTCGGTTGTAGAGAACATCATATCAGTAGTGCACATCTTACATTAATTTCTGATTGCATTATTTGTCTGTGTTCATACACATGTCATATTTGTGTGATTTTTTTTTAATTTATTAATTTTTTTTTTTGGGGGGGGGGGGGGGGCGGCGCCCTGGGCGGTGTGGGGTGGGGGGGTGGGGGGGTGGGGGGGGGGTGGGGTCGTTCTAGAAAATTCTTTCATTCAAAAAAACCTTTCACAACTTTACTAATGTAATTAATTATTCTGCTCGTAATTATATATTTTTTCTAATAAATTAACCAACAATTAACATCACCTACATTTCAAGTGAGGGAGCCGCTATAGCTCAGTGGTTAGTGAACTGGACTACAAAGGACAAGAGGTAGGGTTCGATCCCAACCGACGGCTTCCGGGTTTACCCAGCCTTTAATGGGTACCGGATTTTTTTCTGGGAAAGTAAAGCGGCACGGGCGTGATACCGACCACATTACCCCAAAAATCATGTACCGAAGGTCTGTAAAATGTATGGTCACTAACACCATATTCCCTATAAGCCACTTGGCGTGACAGGGGTACTTTGCTTTACTTTTTTATATTTCAAGTGAAGCTGAGACACTTTCCACACACTGAGCTGCTGTCAAATGTTGATTGTTAATTCCCCTATTGCCCCTCTCTCCGCTTACTTGATTGATTCGTTGATCAAGCTTCTCACACTTTTCTCCACACCCCTTCACCCTTTTCTTATTTTGAAAGTCCAAGTATCCAAGGGAAGTAACCAAAAAAAAAAAAAAAAAAAAAAAAAAAAAAAAAAAACCAGTAAATGAATATAGTCAGTAAATTGTTGTACGTTGTTTAAAAAGTAAAGCAGCTTTCCAAAAAATGAGGAAGATACTATGTAATCCATTTTTGACAATAGAAACAAGAAAAAGAGTTCTTAAATGTTATGTAGATCCTGTCTTAACATATGGATGTGAATCATGGACAATAGGACAACAGATAAGAAAATCACTGGAGTCTGTAGAAATGTGGTTTTATAGAAGAATGTTGTGATTACCATGGACAGCTAAGAAGAGTAATGAAAATGTTCTGAAAGAAGCCAAAGCAAAAAGAGAACTAATTTCCAATATTAAGAAGAAGCAATCATCATTTTTTGGCCATGTAATGAGAAGAGAACAGCTGGAATATATTGTGACAACTGGGAAAGTTGGGGGACGAAGTGATAGAGGGAAGCAAAGAGAAAAAATACCAGACAGCTTAAAAGAATGGCTTTGGCAGAAGGTCAACAACAGAAATGATAAATAACTGTCGAGATCGAAAGTTGTGGAGAGACATGATCACCTACACCAGCAGGTCCGGTACTTGATAACGATGATGACCTGTTCTGCAAGACTTTCTTCAAACAGGAGGATGAAAGGAGAATGGAGACACTAACCATTGTATCATTGGTGCCAGACTTTCTTCAAACAGGAGGATGAAAGGAGAATGGAGACACCAGCCATTGTATCATTGGTGCCAGACTTTCTTCATACAGGAGGATGAAAGGAGAATGAAGACACTAACCATTGTATCATTGGTTCCAGACTTTCTTCAAACAGGAGGATGAAAGGAGAATGGAGACACCAACTTTTGTATTATTGGTTCCAGACTTTCTTCAACTGATGGATTTAAAAAAAGAAAACGACACAGAAGACAAAGAAGCCGTTGAGGCTTGTTTTATATCAGAAGTTACAGCACTCAAGGTCGACAGATACCATATTTTGACCTCGTTTTAAGCCGTTTACCTTGTCAGTCTGTACCGTCACACAAATAGCTGATAGTAACATACATTCTCATTAAGTGTTTTAAATACTGTCTTTTTATCGGTGGGTCAAGTGTCGCTTCGGTGCACTGTTCAGGCTAAAGTGAGAATAGATACACAGCAATGAAACGTAACCTTTACGCTGTGTCTTATCCTGTCTTTTAGAAATTATTTCCTTGTTCTGTCTAGTAATAACGTTATGAAATAATCATTACTAATGCTCATATTGAACGTGTCCAAATTTTATCATTAAAGTTCGAGGTTGTATATAATTATTCTGTTTTTGTAGAGGAGAATTTACTCAAGAAAATTGAAGCCTTTGAAATGTGGATTTATAGAAGAATAGGTAGAATTGGATGGAAATAAAAGAAAACAAACGATGCAGTTTTAAAACAACTAAAAATGAAAAGAGAAATACTAAACACATTTAGAACAAGACAATTGTAATTTTTGGGGTATGTTAAAAGACACAACAGCCTAATAAAAGTATTATTGGAAAGGAAAAAACAAGGTAAAAGAGGCAGAGGCAGACCAAGACTAACATGGACGAGTAACATCAAAAGATGGACAAGTCATCCTATGACAATCTGCACCATCAAAGCAAGAGACAGAGTGGAATGGCGCTCCATGGTAGCCAACCTTCGATGCGGAAACGGCACTCAATGATGATGTTTTTGTATGTATATTTGTTGTATTTTACCCGATGAAGGCGTTTTTTTTTAAATCTCGTCTCTCCTTAGGTTCAGCTGCTTAATACCATTTTATGTTTGTTTCTATGTATAATCAGAGCACTCAAATTCGACCTGACTAAACTTGTTTCAACTGTGAGGTGATGGTTCTTCACAACCCAATGACCTATCGTACAAAGATAAACATGTTTTCCTTACTTGTTCCGCATGTGAGAAGAGCATGACTAGGGCCGGCTCAAGGTACCGGCAACTCGGGTAGTTGCGCACATGTGTTTAGGGGCGTCATCAAGGATCTTCAAAATGTTTCGTTTTTTTTAGTTTTTTTTTTACTTGTGAGCGTTTTTATAATTATATTTATAAATGACGCCGAAGTTCGGCTTGCCCAGGGCGCCAAAGACTATAGGGCCATTACTGAGCACGCCAACGGTTATGGTTGAAGATATTGGCATTTCAGGTCCGCTGAATCAGGACAGTATAGAAGCGGATAATCCATCGTTGTCATACGGTGGTTGTGTTTTCTACAGTTTAAATTAAACATTTGGTTTAGCTCATCAAAGTGTTGATTGACAAAAGGCATGTCTCGTCGTCAGCTGGAGGTTCAAACTTTGGTATTTTAAAAATTATTATTTGATTCAGGTATGCGAGTATTTGAACAGTGAGTTACCAGTTTGGGCAGCGGCTTCCTGGTTCGACAATTCTCATTGGTAGTTTTATTTCTAAGAAAATGTTTGCATGTTTTGAATATAGTAGGTGTTGATACTAGAGGGTGTTGATGATTATGGGTGTTGATGCTAGTGGGTATTGAAGCTAGAGGGTGTTGATACACGTGGGTATTGAAGCTAGAGGGTGTTGATACACGTGGGTATTGAAGCTAGAGGGTGTTGATACACGTGGGTATTGAAGCTAGATGGTGTTAATGCTATTGGGTGTTGATGCTTATGGGTCTTTGCTGCTAGTGTGTGTTGGCTGGTAGTGGGTGTTGATGCTTGTGGGTGTCCGTTGGTAGTGGGTTTCGGTTGGTAGTGGGTGTTGATTCTAGTGGGTGTTGATGCTAGTGGGTGTTGATGCTAGTGGGTGTTGATGCTAATGGGTGTTGATGCTAGTGGGTGTTGATGCTAGTGGGTGTTGATGCTAATGGGTGTTGCTGCTAGTGAGTGTTGATGCTAGTGGGTGTTGATGCTGGTGAGTGTTGATGCTAGTGAGTATTGATGCTAGAAAGTGTTGATGCTAGTGGGTGTTGATGCTAGTGGGTGTTGATGCTAGTAGGTGTTAATGCGATTAAGTGCTGATTTTAGTGAGTAATGATGCTAGATAGTGTTGATGCTAGAGAGTGTTGATGCTAGAGAGTGTTGATTCTAGCGGGTGTTGATGCTAGTAGGTGTTGATGCTAATGAGTGTTGATTTTAGTGCGTATTGATGCTAGAGAGTGTTGATGCTAGTGTGTGTTGGAGCGCGCTGCATGACTGCGTCAGGTTTAGACAACTCATTTACATTTGCCTTGACTGTGATTCCCAAATAAGCGTGAATCTAATGCAGACATCTACAACATAGACAACTGACTGATTAGTTTATTGGGTAATAGTGAAGATATCATATGATGGAGTAACACTGAAGATAACACATGACGAGTATAATGTACAGCTTGCAAAGCTATTGTCAGGTAGGAGCACAGTTATTTTAATATAGAAGTAGTAGTATTCATGAAAGTTTTTTTTAATTGCCGTTGTAAATTCTGTATATTTGAAGGAAAGTTCGCCAGAGTAGAAAGTTTCTAAAATTGTTATCAAGATTGGGAGTTGAAGCTATATATTCACATCACCAAATCCCATGTAATGTTCTTTGAAAAAATAAAAACTTACCAATTAGTCTAAACAATTTTAGTACCTTTCTGGTATAAATCGTTTGTTTCTAGAAATAAATTATTTGTTATTAAGTAACTTGGGATGTTATTATTTACTGAGGTCTGAATGCTCCGGTGGTCTAGAGAAGCTATTTGTTAACATGAGGTTAGAAAATATTTCAAATATTTTGTATTTATTTTATTTCTGACTGTAGGACAACCGACGATGACTGTGAAGCAAAAGATATATTTTTAAAGTCTCCTTATTTTGCTCTCCATTCCCAAGTTCTCTGCCATTTTCTTTTTCATTTTCCTCGGACATATCTCCAGATGTACACTTGCTACATTTCTACTTTCCTCGGACATATCTCCAGAAGTACACTTGCTACATTTCTACTTTCCTCGGATATGTCTCCAGACTTATATACACTTGCTACATTTCTACTTTCCTCGGACATATCTCCAGATGTACACTTGCTACAGTTCTACTCGTACTTTCCTCGGATATGTCTCCAGACTTATGTACACTTGTTACATTTCTACTTTCCTCGGATATGTCTCCAGACTTATGTACACTTGTTACATTTCTACTTTCCTCGGACATATCTCCAGATGTACACTTGCTACATTTCTACTTTCCTCGGACATATCTCCAGATGTACACTTGCTACATTTCTACTTTCCTCGGACATATCTCCAGATGTACACTTGCTACATTTCTACTTTCCTCGGACATATCTCCAGATGTACACTTGCTACATTTCTACTTTCCTCGGACATATCTCCAGATGTACACTTGCTACATTTCTACTTTCCTCGGACATATCTCCAGATGTACACTTGCTACATTTCTACTTTCCTCGGACATATCTCCAGATGTACACTTGCTACATTTCTACTTTCCTCGGACATATCTCCAGATGTACACTTGCTACATTTCTACTTTCCTCGGACATATCTCCAGATGTACACTTGCTACATTTCTACTTTCCTCGGACATATCTCCAGATGTACACTTGCTACATTTCTACTTTCCTCGGACATATCTCTAGACGTATGTACACTTGCTATGTTTCTACTTTCCTCTGACATATCTCTAGACTTAGACATTTCATCATCATCATCATGTACCATACCGGTTGGCGTAGGCGATCATGTCCTTCCACAATCTTCTATCTACAGTGCATCGTATCAGTTCTGTTGTTTACTGTTTTCCATGCCATGACACCAAGCTATCCAGTATTTTCTCTCTTTGTCGTCCGCGATCTCTCTTTCCTTTTATTTTGCCAGTTGTAACCAAGTATTCCAACTTTCCTCTTCTCGTGATGTGCCCAAAAAATGTTGATTGCTTCCTTCTGATGTTTTTTAGGAGCTCCCTTTTTGTGTTGGCCTCTTTGAGAACTTCCTCATTGGTCTTTTTAGCTGTCCAGGGAACTTTCAACATTCTTCTGAGAAATCCCATCTCTGTGGCCTCTAATCGTTTTTTTCATGTGTTTATATACTGTCCATGATTCGCTTCTATAGGTCAGAATTGGTTCTATATAGCACTGATGAACTCTCTTTCTCATTTCTATTGACATAGATTTGTTGCATAAGATATTTTTCATTTTTTGAAATGCTATTTTGGCCTGGGCTATTCTACTTTTTATTTCCGTGGTGCATCTTCCATCCGATGTTATTATTATTCCCAAGTATTTGACGCGTTGCACTTGTTTCAAATCTGTCCTGTTTATTTTTATGCTGCATGCTGGTGATGATTGTTTCTTCAATATGACCATTACTTCTGTTTTCTTACTATTCAGACTGAGACCTTTCTTGTTGCTTTCTTTCACTATTATGTCTATCATTTCTTGTAGTTCATTCTCTGTCTCTGCTGTTAATACTGCGTCATCCGCATATCGCAAATTCGACATTTACTTAGTTAATATTTGTTCTCTTCCAAGGTTCATTCGTTCCATGTTTGTTTTTGGTAATGAGTTCGCTGCTGTTGTCTTCATGGCGCTGACCAATCCAGAGCTCGGTTTTCAACTTGATGTAGCTTTTACAACATTGTCTTGCTTGCAACTGAAGAAAACTGTCGGCTAACAAATTAGAATTTCCAGTCTGCCCCTTTGCAATTAAATGGAGTTTAAGTGTAATTTCTTATTTTATTATTTCTTTTGTATTCATAATGGATCTGTAGTCACCCAGAAGGTTGGAGAAGAGTTTTAGAAGAGCATTCACAATATATATCTGTTGTTATAAAAATGGCATGCGATCTGCTTTGAGCTTCAATGGCGCAGTGGAATAAAATGGTTCTAGTGGAAATGGAGCTTGCCAGATGTCATGTTGTGTTCGTGTTTCTATGATCTTTTGTTGGATTATGGGTAATTTTCTGGAGTTCATTTTGCTTTCCGTAGAATATGTGTCCTTCCATGTATTTCTCTACCCGGGTTTGAATGCCCTGCTCGCGTTAAGGACAGCGTAGACCTTCATAACCGCTAATTATTTGCATGTGTGTTTGTGCTCATCTTTGCGTCATCTCCAGAGAGAGACAGTTTGTTTGCCCCAGGAATGATACGTTCTGCTAGCAGTGTAGCACGTGCATATAGATATGTTTCTCTATCATATTTTTCTATTGCATATCAATTTAAAATGCAACGAAGGCATATCAAGTATCCCCTGTACCAAGGAACCTTCTACAGAGGTGCAACGTCTCCTTTGATATCAAGTGAAGTCAGCTGATAGAAGAAATAAGAGAAGAGTGAGACAAGAACACACTTAGCCCAGTACATGGCGATGGGTTAGTGCAGCCTACAGCGAGCACAACTAGCCCATGTGTTTTTTAATTTACACAGGGGATAGATCACCTGCCATTCAGTCTGGTCTTCCCCAAGAAAAAGTCAAACGTTAATTATCCTCTCCGTTCCAGCCCTCCCCTCCTCTAATTATTACACACACCCGACATTGTTCTATGGTGTCCCGCAACCACTGCCAGAAGCCATAATGTGTAGGGATTTCTTAACTTCAAGAAATTTTTAAAGATTTACGTTCTTGATGGTGATAGTAATGAAAATGATGTTAATAATGATGGTAATGATGATGATAATAATGGTGATGAAAATGATGATGGTGATGATGTAGAAGAAAATTATAGTAATGATGATGACAATAGAGATGATGATGATGATGATGGTGATAGTGATGCTGATGTTAATGGTGGCTATGATGATGGTGATAGTAATGATGATGTTAATGGTGACTATGATGATGGTGATAGTGATGCTGATGTTAATGATGACTATGATGATGGTGATAGTGATGCTGATGTTAATGGTGACTATGATGGTGGTGATCATGATAGTAATTGTAACGATGACGACTATCTTAATGCCATTATACCAATGCGAATATTTAGCTATTAGTTCTGGTAGTGCTGTGACAGGCTGCAATGACTTTCTAGATTTCCAAGGTTATACTGTAAACTTTAGATCCAGGGTTATACTGTAAACTTTAGATCCAGGGTTACACTTGAAGCTTTAGATCCATGGTTATACTGTAACTTTAGATCCAGCATTATACTGTAAACTTTAGATCCAGGGTTTCACTTTAAACTTAAGATCCAGGGTTATACTGTAAACTTTAGATCCAGGGTTATACTGTAAACTTTAGATCCAGGGTTTCACTTTAAACTTAAGATCCAGGGTTATACTGTAACTTTAGATCCAGGGTTATACTGTAACTTTAGATCCAGAGTTATACTGTAACTTGAGATCCAGGGTTACACTTTAAACTTTAGATTCAGGGTTATATAGTACTTTAGATCCAGGGTTATACTGTAAACTTTAGATCCAGGGTTATACTGTAAACTTTAGATCCAGGGTTATAATGTAAACTTTAGATCCAAGGTCCTACTGTGACTTTAGATCCAGGGTTACACTTTAAACTTTGGATCCAGGGTTATACTTTAAACTTTATATCCAGGGTTCTACTGTACACTTTAGATCCAGGGTTATACTGTAAACTTCAGATCTTCCAGTCCTATAAATTCTGCATATCTATATCTTCTATATTAGCAAACCCAATCACTGCAAGGAATACACATTCGATGTGCAAATATAATACCCTCTTCTTTCTTTCTTTTCTCTTAACTTCCTCTTATATCCCTTGAGTTGTCTAGAGAGATACAACGGTCTAGTTCTAGCCATTTTTTGCAGTCTCAACTATTGTCAATTGATGTTCTTGTAGTCTCAACTATTGTCAATTGATGTTCTTGTAGTCTCAACTATTGTCAATTGATGTTCTTGTAGTCTCAACTATTGTTAATTGATGTTCTTGTAGTCTCAACTATTGTCAATTGATGTTCTTGTAGTCTCAACTATTGTCAATTGATGTTCTTGTAGTCTCAACTATTGTCAATTGATGTTCTTGTGGTCTCAACTATTGTCAATTGATGTTCTTGTAGTCTCAACTATTGTCAATTGATGTTCTTGTGGTCTCAACTATTGTCAATTGATGTTCTTGTAGTCTCAACTATTGTCAATTGATGTTCTTGTAGTCTCAACTATTGTCAATTGATGTTCTTGCAGTCTCAACTATTGTCAATTGATGTTCTTGTAGTCTCAACTATTGTCAATTGATGTTCTTGTAGTCTCAACTATTGTCAATTGATGTTCTTGTAGTCTCAACTATTGTCAATTGATGTTCTTGTAGTCTCAACTATTGTCAATTGATGTTCTTGCAGTCTCAACTATTGTCAATTGATGTTCTTGTAGTCTCAACTATTGTCAATTGATGTTCTTGTAGTCTCAACTATTGTCAATTGATGTTCTTGCAGTCTCAACTATTATCAATTGATGTTCTTGTAGTCTCAACTATTGTCAATTGATGTTCTTGCAGTCTCAACTATTATCAATTGATGTTCTTGTAGTCTCAACTATTGTCAATTGATGTTCTTGCAGTCTCAACTATTATCAATTGATGTTCTTGTAGTCTCAACTATTGTCTGGTCTACCACGAGCTCGTCTTCGATCTCTTTACGATCCTGATCGACGGCTTCCAGGTTCACCTAGTCGTAAATGGGTACCGGATTGTTCTGGGAAAGTAAAGCGACACGGGCATAATTCTGACCACATTACCCTAAAAATCCTGTTCCGAAGGTCTATAAAAATTAAGGTCACTAACACCATATTCCCTATACTTCCCTTGACGTGACGGGGCTCTTTACCTTTTTAAAAATGGTATATAATCTCTTGGCATTCTTTCCAAATAAGCAAACTAATTCTTTTGTTGTCTCTGTATGTAGTTTAGAATTGATGGGATGTCCTCTCTTACAACTTCATAAAAAATACTGGGGAGCCAGTGGTGGGGTCTGGCTCCTTGCTACCAGCTTTACCGCAGCATTGCAATTATTTGCCTGTTCCCCATAAAAAATACTATCTGATTTGAAATATTTATATATTTTTAAACGTATCTAGTATGTAATTATATATTGAGGATTTGTTGTTGTTATAATTTGATTTCTATCTTCTTCTTTATCACATTATTCTAGGGGTCGTTGGGGCACCACTGACAGCCTTGGTCAACCTGGGGGTCGTTGAGGCACCACTAATAGACTTATTCAACCTGGGGGTCGTTGAGGCACCACTAACAGCCTTGCTCAACCTGGGGATCGTGGGGCACCACTAACAGCCTTGCTCAACCTGGGGATCGTGGGGCACCACTAACAGCCTTGCTCAACCTGGGGATCGTGGGCACCACTAACAGTCTTGCTCAACCTGGGGATCGTGGGGCACCACTAACAGTCTTGGTCAACCTGGGGTCGTTGGGGCACCACTAACAGCCTTGGTCAACCTGGGGGTTGTTTAGGCACCACTAACAGCCTTGGTCAACCTGGGGGTTGTTGAGGCACCACTAACAGCCTTGGTCAACCTGGGGGTTGTTTAGGCACCACTAACAGCCTTGGTCAACCTGGGGGTTGTTTAGGCACCACTAACAGCCTTGGTCAACCTGGGGGTTGTTGAGGCACCACTAACAGCCTTGGTCAACCTGGGGGTTGTTGAGGCACCACTAACAGCCTTGGTCAACCTGGGGTCGTTGGGGCACCACTAACAGCCTTGGTCAACCTGGGGGTTGTTGAGGCACCACTAACAGCCTTGGTCAACCTGGGGGTTGTTGAGGCACCACTAACAGCCTTGGTCAACCTGGGGGTTGTTGAGGCACCACTAACAGCCTTGGTCAACCTGGGGGTTGTTGAGGCACCACTAACAGCCTTGGTCAACCTGGGGGTTGTTGAGGCACCACTAACAGCCTTGGTCAATCTGGGGTTGTTGAGGCACCACTAACAGCCTTGGTCAACCTGGGGGTTGTTTAGGCACCACTAACAGCCTTGGTCAACCTGGGGTCGTTGGGGCACCACTAACAGCCTTGCTCAACCTGGGGGTTGTTTAGGCACCACTAACAGCCTTGGTCAACCTGGGGGTTGTTGAGGCACCACTAACAGCCTTGGTCAACCTGGGGGTTGTTGAGGCACCACTAACAGCCTTGGTCAACCTGGGGGTTGTTGAGGCACCACTAACAGCCTTGGTCAACCTGGGGGTTGTTGAGGCACCACTAACAGCCTTGGTCAACCTGGGGGTTGTTGAGGCACCACTAACAGCCTTGATCAACCTGGGGGTTGTTGAGGCACCACTAACAGCTTTGGTCAACCTGGGGTCGTTGGGGCACCACTAACAGCCTTGGTCAACCTGGGGGCTGTTGAGGCACCACTAACAGCCTTGGTCAACCTGGGGTCGTTGGGGCACCACTAACAGCCTTGGTCAACCTGGGGGTTGTTTAGGCACCACTAACAGCTTTGGTCAATCTGGGGGTTGTTGAGGCACCACTAACAGCCTTGGTCAACCTGGGGTTGTTGAGGCACCACTAACAGCCTTGGTCAACCTGGGGGTCGTGGGGCACCACTGACAGACTTAACAAAAATCAATTTAATCAATTCTTTCCCCCGTACTTGAAGCGGCTTCGAGATTCACGTAGTGTTTTATAATGACACAAGATTTTCTATGGAAGAGTATGTCGCCCGTTTGTGATACCGACAATAGCTGTAATAAATATCGACAATGCTCATTGAATAATAAGGACATTCATTTCCCCCTTCCTCAGCCAATATTACTTGGCGCTACATAAACGCTTATTTACCAAGTGAAAGATACAGTCAATACTTTGAGAACCGTTTACATGCACTCACAGAATCCAGCAGAGGAGCTTTTGTTTCAGTGGGAAACATATGGAAGTCCAAAGAAATTATGTTAAATACAAAATTAAAAATGTTCAACTCCAATGTTAAGTCAGTCCTATTATATGGCTGTGAAACATGAACAATAAAAATGACAATCATGAAGATTCAGACTTTCATTAATGGATGCGTACGCAGAATAAAAGGATGGAAATGGCAGGACAAATTCACTAACATAGAATTATGGAAATGTACCAGTCAAATACCAGTGGATAAAGAGATACAGCGAAGACGATGGCGCTGGATAGGACACACACTGCGGAAACCAACTGAGAGTATTACACAATAGGCCCTTTTTGGAATCCCCAAGGGGGGGGGGGGGGGAAGACAAAGAGGAAGACCAAATAATTCTTGGAGAAGACAGATAGAAGCAGAGATGAAGATGATGGGGAAGACATGGAATGATCCTAAAAGAATGGCACGAAACAGAACGACGTGGAAAGTGTTTGTTGAAGACCTATGCTCCACAGGGAGCTGAAAGATAGAAGAAGAAGAAGAAGATAGATAGAAACCAGCTTTAGAGAGAAGGGAACCAACTGACAAGTCGCTCTGTCCTTCCTGCTTATAAGATGATAAATTCATGGGTTCGTTAACACGTGCTTGCTTGAGTTTTAAAACCACGTGGGTTAAACTGACCAATCAGTGCGTTCGTTTTCTCGCTGAGTCGATCGTGATAAGGATAAGGTTTTTTTAATTATGTGTATGGGTGGGTGTGTAAAAAGGGAAGTGTTTAAGAGGCACAGTGCTGTACGAAGTGTAAGAAAGAAAGAAAGAAAGAAAGACAGAAGATGAACTACCCCCAGTCGCTGTTGGAAAGGAAGAGAGAAGGAAAGACAACAAAAAAAACGATGGAGCAGGATAAAACAGTAATAATGTGACATACAGCTTCAGACAGAAAGACATAACAATTTACATAGTTACTAGAATGGAGAGAGAGAGAGAGAGAGAGAGAGAGAGAGAGAGAGGGGGGTATAGTAAAATGATAAGAAACAATGTGGCACATATTAGAACATGGTGGGATATAATGACTATTTGGGATCCCTAAGGGAGGTAACAAAAGGTGAAGGCAGAAATATACTGGAAGGGAAAAGACAGGTGAAAACAGGTGAGGAAGACGTGAAGGGATCCGAGGAGAATGGTACAAAACAGAACGACATGGATGGCGTTTATTGAAGGCCTAGTGCTGCACAGTGATTGAAAGGGAGAAACAAGAAGTGAGAACACGAAAACGAGAGAAAAAACAGAAAGAAAGAAATGCCGTTGACTGTATAGCCCGTGCTCTAAAAAAGATAACTCATTGCAAAAAGCCTCTCAAATACAACACTCAAAGCAAACAGTAAAGCCCCCGTAATCTCAAATACAACACTCAAAATAAACTGTAAAGCCCCAGTGCTCTCTAATACAACACTTAAAACAAACTGTAAAGCCCCCGTACTTTCAAATATAACACTCAAAACAAACAGTAAAGCCCCGTACACTCTAATACAACACTCAAAACAAACTGTAAAGCCCCCGTACTCTCAAATACAACATTCAAAACAAACAGTAAAGCCCCGTACTCTCAAATACAACACTCAAAACACGCTGTAAAGCCCTAGTGCTCTCTAAAACAACACTCAAAACACGCTGTAAAGCCCCAGTGCTCTCTAAAACAACACTCTAAACACGCTGTAAAGCCCCAGTGCTCTCTAAAACAACACTCTAAACACGCTGTAAAGCCGTTATTCTTTATTAGAAATATGACAATCCATAGTTAATCCATTCTTTATAAAACAGAAAGATGATGAACTTTGGTTTTCTCCCACATAAAGTATGCTACCCTCTTTCTCAGGGCTGTAGTTTTATTTAGACATAAAACATATGGCCCATACATTTAAAGGAAATTCTTTGAAAAAACTATTCAGACTGGGCTTCTATTAATTTGTTTGCTCTAATTGTGTTTTGGACATGTGAAGAGACATAACAGCATTCTAAAAGTCTTCACGGAAGAGAAGGTACAAGATAAAAGAGGCAGAAGCAGACTAAGACTAAAGTGGGTAGATAATATCAAAAGGTGGACATGTGAACTTATGACAATATGCACCGTCAAGACAAGAGACAGAGTAAAATGGGGCTCCAGGGTAGCCAATCTTTGACGAGGAGACGGTACCCAATGAATGAATTGATTACACTGAATAGTTGGTCTCACATACTTGCTAGAAACCCAAGGATGAACTGAAACGTTTTGATGTCTTCCTTGCGCTGTGTTTGTTGACTGCAACGTAAACAACGATGCTGCCAACGACCATCATCGTCAACATGATCCCTATTAAGCTCAGTACAATGGACGCACGGGCCTGCCACGCCCCTTTAGTATAGTCCCTGTCGCGATACGACGCTGCTGCTCGAAGAGAAAAATACAGGGCGACAATCCCAAACGGGAGGTTGAAACAACACAGCACCAAAAGACCAATAGCTAAATGTGTCTGGGGAATGCCAGTTATCTCTTCCCTTTCCAAGACTTTTATTTTATCTTGAGGAAACCCTGCGTTCTTGATTACGTCATTCTGTTCCGATTTATGCTTGGGATTTGATTGGCCCGCGCTAGTTTTCTTACTAACTATTTTATCGAGTATGACGTCACTGACTTCTTCCTTACATTCCAGGTTTCTTGTGGATTCATCACTAGTCGTCTTGTCCTGAAATCTGGGATCCGCATAGTCTAGTACAGATGTCGCTTCTTTGTTCTTGTAGATGCACGTGTCTGTATGGAATACCATTTGAAAACTTATCTTTCGGTTGGTATTATATTTTGCGACATTTTGGGCCGACGAGTTTTCAAGTAGTTGACTCGAATCTTTCATATTTGTCGAAACAATTCTCAAAACAGGTGTAATTTTCTGTTGAAAAAAAAATATAAGAACAAATTAGTGTTAGAAAATGTGAAAGTATTCATTTTAGTAAGTGTACACTGGACAGTTACAAATATTTCTTACTGTATGGGGATATGACGGGAACACAGGACATATCACGTGTCATTCTCTGTCGCATAATGGTAAAATACGTTCACAACGATTCATTAATTCCTAGCAGCAGAATTTACCTATTTGTACTCAGATTTGATCAAATTGCATTCATAGCTGACCTAATAGCACTCATCTTTAATATAACTGTACTCACTTCACTCAGAATTGATCTAATTGCATTCACAGTTGATCTATCTAATAGCACTGATATTTAATATCGTTGCACTCATTGTACTCAGAATTTATTAACTCCATTCACAGCTGACCTAATAGCAATAATATTTTTTTTTTCATTCGCCAGCTTTTTACCTCTGACGAAGTCCCTAGACACTAGGAACTGAATTTTGCGTGTTAATCAGTTTTCCCTGGCAGCCATGTGCACAGGGGTCCCTCGCTGTACAGGCAGATAACTCCGTCTTCGGAGGTACTCATATTTTTTTCCGTTGATGAGTACGTGATGTTTCAAGCCGGGTCTCGCTGCTGAGACCAGAGGTGGTTGCTGCAGACAGAAATCATCAATAAAAATCCCAACTGGTGCAGTCAGGATTTGAACCCACAATCTCTTTGTCTCGAGACCGGCGTCTTACCTCGAGACCAACCAGTCCCCATATTTAAATATAACTGTACTCACTTCACTCAGAATTGATGCAATTGCATTCACAGTTGATCTATCTAATAGCACTCACATTTAATATCATTGCGCTCAGACCTGATTTCATTGCGGTGGCAGCTAATCTGATTTCATGTTGAGCTGATCAAATTGCAGTCTCAGCTAATCCAATAGCATTCACGGATGATATAAACACGATCAAATCAGGCCATATTGCATCAGAATAGACTTCGTTCTACTCAAAGCTATCCAAGAAAATAGCTACACCGTCACCTCGCACATCGACCAACAAATGATAAATAGAAAAGATGCTGGTTTCAATAGCTCGCACGTTAGATACTTCCTTTGCCCGCAAGTTTAATATATAAATCTAATGGTCAACCTCTAATTGTTTCATTTAAAATATCACACCATTACTTCTTGTGTCCTTCCCAATCTAGTGAACTAAGTATGTTTCCCATGTTTAGAGCCGGTATTTCATGTTTCCCATGTTTAGAGCCGATATTTCATGTTTCCCATGTTTAGAGCCGATATTTCATGTTTCCCACGTTTAGAACCGATATTTCATGTTTCCCACGTTTAGAGCCGATATTTCATGTTTCCCAAGTTTAGAGCCGATATTTCATGTTTCCCATGTTCAGAGCCGATATTTCATGTTTCCCACGTTTAGAGCCGATATTTCATGTTTCCCACGTTCAGAGCCGATATTTCATGTTTCCCACGTTTAGAGCCGATATTTCGTGTTTCCTATGTCTAAATACAATATTCCATGTCTCCTGTTTCTAGAGATGACATTCCACGTCTCCTATCGCCAGAGATGGTATTCCCTATCTGATATGTCCAGAAATGATATTACATATTCCCAATGTCTAGAGATGATGTTCCATATTTCCAATATCTAGAAATCACATGCCATGTTTCCTATGTCTAGAGAAGATATTCCATGTTTCCTATGTCTAGAGAAGATATTCCATGTTTCCTATGTCTAGAAATCACATTCCATGTTTCCTATGTCTAGAGAAGATATTCCATGTTTCCTATGTCTAGAGATGATATTCCATGTTTCCTATGTCTAGAGAAGATATTCCATGTTTCCTATGTCTAGAAATCACATTCCATGTTTCCTATGTCTAGAGAAGATATTCCATGTTTCCTATGTCTAGAGATGATATTCCATGTTTCCTATGTCTAGAGATGATATTTCATGTTTCCTATGTCTAGAGAAGATATTCCTTGTTTCCTATGTCTATAAACAATATTCCATGTTTCCTATGTCTATAAATAATATTCCATGTTTCCTATGTCTATAAATAATATTCCATGTTTCCTATGTCTATAAATAATATTCCATGTTTCCTATGTCTAGAAATAATATTCCATGTTTCCTATGTCTATAAATAATATTCCATAATTCCTATGTCTAGAAATAATATTCCATGTTTCCTATGTCTATAAATAATATTCCATGTTTCCTATGTCTAGAAATAATATTCCATGTTTCCTATGTCTAGAAATAATATTCCATGTCTCCTATGTCTATAAATAATATTTCATGTTTCCTATGTCTAGAAATAATAGTCAATGTTTCCTATGTCTAGAGATGATATTCCATGTCCTCTATTTCAAGGGATTATATTTGACCTCAAACAGACAAACGGCTCCACCGTCTATTAAAGCCACTGAAAACGGCCTTTCGAACATTGATCGATTATTGCAAAAACAACCCACTGGGAGAAATTTTAAAATAAAGTCTATGGGAGTGGATAAGACGTAGACTTCTTAAGCTAACTACAAACGTTACTAGATAAGCTCTCACTTGTAATCCACAGGGAAAAAGGAAACAGGCAAGGCCCTAGAAACAAATGCAGATAAAACCTTGAGACGGAGATCACACAGATAATGTACGCATGGAGGCGATTAAAAGAAACATAATTATATAAAACATTGGAGAGCTCTTGTTGATGGCATAGCTCCTAATCACAGTTGTTTGCTATCGATACCGTTGATTTGCTCATTTGTGTCTCTCCATGAAATATAAAACAGACTCGCGTCTTCTATTTTATATTCAGAGTCACAAGAAAAAGCTACATCTTAAAATTCAAACACGGTTGTGGTTGCAAATTGAATATTCTTTCCCTAAAAGCTCTCACATTGATCCATCTTTGATCTATTCATTATATGTTTGGAGAGGGGGGCTGGTTAATCTCGAGGCAAGACGACGGCCTCGAGGCAGAGAGATTGTGGGTTCAAATCCCGGCTGCGCAAGTTGGGATTTTTATTTATGATTTCTCTCTGCGGCAACTGCCACTGGTCTCAGCAGCAAGGCCCGGCTTGAAACGTCAACTACCCCTGGTCTCAGCAGCAAGGCCCGGCTTGAAACGTCAACTACCCCTGGTCTCAGCAGCAAGGCCCGGCTTGAAACGTCAATTACTCATCGACGGAAAAAAATATGATTACCTCCGAAAACGGAGTTATCTGCCTGTGCGGCGAAGGACCCCTGTGCACACGGCTGTCATGAAAAAACAAACGGATTAACACGCAAAAGTGTGTAGACACAGAGAGAGGTAAAAGCTGATGAACGTACCAAAAAAAAATATGTTTGGAGAATTAACTAATAAATTATTATTCAGAAATAGATACTGACTTTAGCTAATAACGTTATGATGCGTGTGTTTGGTGTCTCAAGTTGAACCCACTTCCATAAAGCAGCAATTAAAAAAAAAAATATGAGTGGAACGTACACCACTCAAGGCATTATTTATTTGTTTGTTGTTAAGATCATCATCACTGCACACCTGGCCAACCCATATGTGCTCTGATATCCTCCTCGAGAATCTCGAGAAAACCCGAGGAGAATCCTGGCCCACGTGCACAGGATCCACGCCTATGGGTAGGGATCCACGCCTATGGGTAGGGATCCTCGCGTATGGGTAGGGATCCACGCCTATGGGTAGGATTTAGCTGATAATTTAGCCCGGGCAATGGATTATATCTTTATGGCCTATTCTTGTAGATTTAACTGCTAAGGGATCTTTAAAGTGAGCAAGTGCACACGGGACCTCCCTTTTATTATTCGAGAGGGCTAGACATTGAATCTCAGTACACACGGGACCTCCCTTTTATTATTCGAGAGGGCTAGACATTGAATCTCAGTAGCCAAGAGATTAAGGGAGGATAACGTTATAAAGAAACGCCAGTTTCTTGCTGTTGTAAAGCTGATGATAATAGCAATTCTAAAAAAAGAAGGAAAAGAAAAAAAGTGGTATGGTGACAGCTTTACGTGGTAATAGACAAAACAAAAATCGACGTTTCGGCCATGTAGGCCTTCAGCTGGTAGTAAAACCAGTGACTAAAAGAATCAACAAAAAGAAATGGATGACAGAAGAAATATTACAACTAATGGACAAAAGAAGAAAACATAAGAAAGAAGAACGAGCATACAAAATATTGCACAAAGAGATCCAAAACAAGTGCAGAGAAGCAAAGGAAGGATGGTTAAAACAGAAATGTGAAGAAATGGAAAAACAACAAAAGAAAGACCCAAAATTTATGCACAATCAGTTAAATGAATTAACAGGAAGAAAAGAAGTAAAAGTTTCAGGATGTGTGAAATCAAAGGAAGGAAATATAATAATGGGACAGGAGAAGACAATGGAAAGATGGACAGAATATATCAGTCAACTCTATGATGATGAAAGACCAGAATTAAACAATTCAAATGAAGACACAGGACCACCAATAATGCAGAGTGAAGTGGAGGACGCAATTCAACACATGAAAAGAGGCAAAGCTCCAGGTCCTGACAATATAACAATCGAAGAGATAAATGCATTAGGAGAGTTGGGAGTACAAGTCATAACAAAATTACTCAATGACATATAACACTGGACACATACCCGAGGATCTACTAAAATCTATCTTTGTAGCCATACCGAAGAAGTCAGGCGCCACTGATTGTGAAGACCATCGCACTATTAGTCTCATGAGCCATATGACTAAAATATTACTAAGAATAATCATGAGACGTGTAAGGAACAAAATAAAACCAGAAATAAGTGAGGAACAATGTGGATTTGTGGAAGGAAAGGGCACCAATAACGCAATATACATCTTAAGGACATTGATAGAAAGATCTATACAGGTAAAGAAAGATCTATATATGTGCTTTATAGACTACACGAAAGCATTTGACAAAGTAAAGCATGTGGAAATAATAAATATGCTGGAGAAATTAAACATTGATGGCAAGGATCTGCGAATCATAAAAAATATGTACTGGCAACAAACAGCAGCTATACGAATTAACAACCAAACAGGACAATTCCAATATATAAAACAAGGAGTCAGACAAGGCTGTGTTCTGTCACCGGACTTGTTTTCACTTTACAGCGAATATATTATGAGATCAATAGTAGACAAAAAAGGAATTGAAGTCAACGGTCACAACATAAATAATTTGCGATATGCGGATGACACAGTCTTAATAGCAGAGACAGAGAACGAACTACAAGAAATGATAGACAAAATAGTAGAAGAAAGCAACAAGAAAGGTCTCAGTCTGAATAGTAAGAAAACAGAAGTAATGGTTATATCGAAGAAACAATCATCACCAGCATGCAGCATAAAAATAAACGAGACAAATCTAAAACAAGTGCAACGTTTCAAATACTTGGGCACAATAATTACATCAGATGGGAGATGCACCACAGAAATAAAAAGCAGAATAGCTCAGGCCAAAATAGCATTTAAGAAAATGAAAAATATCTTATGCAACAAATCTATGTCAATAAAAATGAGAAAGAGAGTTCATCAGTGCTATATAGAACCAATTCTGACCTATGGAAGCGAATCATGGACAGTAGACAAACAAATGAAAAGACGGTTAGAGGCCACAGAGATGGGATTTCTCAGAAGAATGTTGAAAGTTCCCTGGACAGCTAAAAAGACCAATGAGGAAGTTCTCAAAGAGGCCAACACAAAAAAGGGAGCTCTTAAAAAACATCAGAAAGAAGCAATCAACATTTTTTGGGCACATCATGAGAAGAGGAAAGTTGGAATACTTGGTTACAACTGGCAAAATAAAAGGAAAGAGAGATCGCGGACGACAAAGAGAGAAAATACTGGATAGCTTGGTGTCATGGCATGAAAAACAGTCAACAACAGAACTGATACGATGCACTGTAGATAGAAGATTGTGGAGGGACATGATCGCCTACGCCAACCGGCAGGGTACGTGATGATGATGAAAGCATCGTATGGCATATAAAACCGAAACTAGGCATGAAACATGCTTCTAACAAGCTATGAAGACGTAAAAATAAATTTCATATCCTGTACAACAGTGCGTTTTCCTTAATCCCATCTATACAGATACTGTTATTATAAGACTCCACGATATCATCATAATTGGCTGTGGGGATCGCAGTAAATGGCAAAATGTCAGGTTGTGGTAGCACAGATATAATTTGAGAACTTTTTTGTTATCTGTCTCGGTCCAACTTAGCAAGTTGGATAAGTGCCTCGCTTTAAACAGTTTTTGTCTTACTTTTGGTTGGCTTCATTTCTATAGGTATCTTCCTTGTTTTTATAGTTTTAGTTTGTGTTTATCTGTGTGAATTGTCTGTGTTTATGGGTGTGAATTGTCTGTGCTTATCTGTGTGAATTGTCTGTGTTTATGGGTGTGAATTGTCTGTGTTTATCTGTGTGAATTGTCTGTGTTTATGGGTGTGAATTGTCTGTGCTTATCTGTGTGAATTGTCTGTGTTTATGGGTGTGAATTGTCTGTGTTTATCTGTGTGAATTGTCTGTGTTTATGGGTGTGAATTGTCTGTGTTTATCTGTGTGAATTGTCTGTGTTTTTGGGTGTGAATTGTCTGTGCTTATCTGTGTGAATTGTCTGTGTTTATGGGTGTGAATTGTCTGTGTTTATCTGTGTGAATTGTATGTGTTTATGGGTGTGAATTGTCTGTGTTTATGGGTGTGAATTGTCTGTGCTTATCTGTGTGAATTGTCTGTATTTATGTGCGTGAATTGTCTGTGTTTATGGGTGTGAATTGCCTGTGTTTATCTGTGTGAATTGTCTGTGTTTATGGGTGTGAATTGTCTGTGCTTATCTGCGTGAATTGTCTGTATTTATGTGCGTGAATTGTCTGTGCTTATCTGTGTGAATTGTCTGTATTTATGTGCGTGAATTGTCTGTGCTTATCTGTGTGAATTGTCTGTATTTATGTGCGTGAATTGTCTGTGCTTATCTGTGTGAATTGTCTGTGTTTATGGGTGTGAATTGTCTGTGTTTATGTGTGTGAATTGTCTGTGTTTATGTGTGTGAATTGTCTGTGCTTATCTGTGTGAATTGTCTGTGTTTATGTGTGTGAATTGTCTGTGCTTATCTGTGTGAATTGTCTGTGTTTATGGATGTGAATTGTCTGTGCTTATCTGTGTGAATTGTCTGTGCTTATCTGTGTGAATTGTCTGTATTTATGTGCGTGAATTGTCTGTGCTTATCTGTGTGAATTGTCTGTGTTTATAGATGTGAATTGTCTGTATTTATGTGCGTGAATTGCCTGTGCTTATCTGTCTGAATTGTCTATGCTTATCTGTGTGAATTGTCTGTGTTTATAGATGTGAATTGTCTGTATTTATGTGCGTGAATTGTCTGTGCTTATCTGTGTGAATTGTCTGTGTTTATGGGTGTGAATTGTCTGTGTTTATGTGTGTGAACTGTCTGTGCTTATCTGTGTGAATTGTCTGTGTTTATGTGTGTGGATTGTCTGTGTTTATGTATGTGAATTGTCTGTGCTTATATATGTGAATTGTCATTGTTTTTGTGTGTGAATCGTCTGAGTGTATGAGTGTGAATCGTCTGAGTTTATGTGCGTCAATTGTCTGTGTTTATGTGTGTCTATTGTATGTATTTGCGCGGTGAATTGCCTGTTTACGTGTGCGAAATGCCTTTGGTTAAGTATGTGAATTATCTATGTTTATGTATGCGATTTGTCTGCGTTGTTGCCTGCGAATTACATGTATATGTGTGTGTGAAATTTCTGTTTGTTTGAATTGCCCATGTGTGTGAATTAACTCTGCCGATGTATATGAATTCTCAATGTTTATGTGTGTGAATTATCTATGTTTATGCGCGCGAAGTGTTAATGTCGAGGCAGAAGATCAGCTTCATTAACGCAATTTTTTAGCGTCTTCTTTTCGTCTTTTATCCCTGTAGAGCAGTAGCCATGCCTCTGGTGTACACGCGTTTCCCTCTATAACGACTCTCCCATTAAAGTTATACTTGAGTTTCGTATCCAAGGCAGGTCTAAACACCAATGCATTAACCCATTTATTCTAGTAAATGATACAAACGTCACTGTCATTATTTATAAGTGTATTTAAGGTTATTATTAGTGTAGGTGTAGTTTATATCTGAGGTGGGCAACCTGCGGCCCGCGGACCAGAGCCGGCCCGTCAAGCAAATTTTGACCGGCCCTTGTGCTTGATTTGAAAATTTGCTAAACACTCCATTCCCTGAGCTACAAATAAATAAATAAAAACTTACATATAATTTCTCCGTGCTGAAGTCGGATATATTGGGCCGAAAGACGTATATATCACAGTTATACTGCAAACCACAACACAACGCAGACACGCCCACTTAACGTCCTTTTACGGGCGGATGACGAAGTGGCGTACTCCTTTAGTCATCGGGCGAACGCAAGCAAGCACACAAGCAAGCACACAAGCAAGCACACAAGCAAGCATATCAATTCTCATACCCTAAATAGTAAGCTTTCTATTTATAAATTATTGTTAAATTCCCCCCCCCCCTTTCCCTTTTTTCCTCTCACCTCTCTCTTTCTCTTTCATTCCACACTCTTTTCTGTCTTCCGCTCATCATCATTAATTATACTGAAGGGAGGTCAAAAAGTAATGCACACCAATTTTTTTCTCGGAAACTATTCGGGCAAAATGTGTGAAATTTTCACAGATTGTGGCTGAACATCCCCTTTACACTACCTATTTTTGAACATAATCTCCGTCCAAGCGTATTGCCTTACGCCAACGCGAAACTAGATCATGAATGCCTCGTTTGTACCAAGTTTTGTCCTGCTCGCGTAGCCATTTTTTAACTGCACGGATCACATCCTCATCATTGTCAAAGTGTTTCCCACGCAGGAATTTTTTGAGTGGTCCAAACAGATGGAAATCTGAGGGAGCCAGATCAGGGCTGTAAGGAGGATGGGGCAGTACAGTCCAACCAAATTTGTTGATTGCTTCCCGTGTTACCAGACTTGTGTGAGGGCGTGCATTGTCATGTTGAAGCAACAAATCTGCAGATGGCTTATTAGGCCGAACTCTGTGGAACCGATTTTTGAGTTTTGTCAGTGTATTGATGTAAGCTGTCGAGTTGATTGTCCCACCTCTTGTCATTACATCAACAAGAATCACACCATCAATGTCCCAGAAGACAGTGATCATCACCTTTCCGGCTGATGGAGATGTTTTGAATTTTTTTCTTTTTGGTGACTGCGGATGATGCCATTCCATTGACTGCATTTTTGTTTCAGGCTCATAATAATGTGCCCACGTTTCGTCACCGGTAACAATTTTTGGACAAAACATTTCTCCTTCAACACCGAAACGCTCCAACAATTCAGAACAGAATGTTTTCCTTTGAACTCTGTGATCATTTGTTAGGCACCGAGGAACCCATCGAGCGCAAATCTTTGAATATCCGAGAGTTTTAAAAATTGCGATTGCACTTCCCTTGCTGACTGTAAGCTGCAATGCCAATTGCTGACTAGTGATACGCCTATCCTTATGAATAATGGCATCAGCCCGGTTTAACATGTCTGTGCTGGTAGCCGAGGCAACACGTCCAGAACGCGGTAAATCATGCAGCTCCACTCGTACACTTTCTGCAGCTTTAATTCTCTGAACCCAGCGACTAACTGTGCTCCTATCGACTGCAGAACATTTGTACACTGCACACAGTCGTTTATGAATGTTTGCCACAGTTTCTTTTTCCGCAACCAGAAATTCTATGACAATTCGCTGTTTGTAACGGACATTGTTGACACGCTCCAGTTTAAAGGTTCATAGATTGCGTAATATTTATCAGAATGCTGTGCAATTTGATGCACATAATTGGAACATGTCATATTCCAAGTGTGCCAAATTTCATATTCCTATCTTTATTATTAGCCGAGAAAAAAATTGGTGTGCATTACTTTTTGACCTCCCTACGTATATGTGCATTACAATCACTTGTGAACGCAAATTCGGTCATCTATATAATGGCTTCATTAGGTGATGGTATCTGGCCCTCGGTGTGTCTTCATAGTTTTCAAATCTAGCCCTCAGAAAATAAAGGACAGGTCACTCCTGGTTTAGATTTAGCTTTAAATCTAATGTTATGGTTATGGTTATCTGGATAAAGATATTATAGATAGATGGCAGGAATATATAACAGAACTATTTTATGATCAACGGGACAAGAAACCAGTTATAAAATGTACATCAGGCTATAAAATCTTAAAATCTTAGGTGGAAAAAACTATAAAAACAATGAAAAAGGGAAAAGCAGCAGGACCTGACAGCATACAGATAGAGATGATACAAGCACTAGAAGATTTTGGCATTGAAGTGATTACAGACATATGCAACGACTTATACAACACAGAATACATACCAAATCAAATAAAAACATCAACTTTCATCGCATTGCCTAAAAAGAATGGTGCAGTTGAATGCAGTGACTTTAGAACAATAAGCCTAATGAGCCATGTTACAAAAATCTTGCTAAAAGTTATACAAGGAAGGATTTAGAATAAAATCAATACTGAATTAGATGAGCAGCAATTTGCATTTAGGAAAAATAGCAGGACAAAAGAAGCCATATTCTGCATAAGAACATTAATCGAAAAGTACACAGAAGTAAACAAACCAATATATGCCTGCTTCATAGACTAAACCAAAGTTTTTGATAGAGTACACCACAAACAACTTATAGAATGCCTAAAAGAGATACATCTAGATGACATGGACGTACGACTAATATGTAATCTATACTGGGAGCAAACAGCAACAATAAAATATAACAAAGAGAACTCTACATCCATTGATATAAAAAGAGGAGTAAGACAGGGATGCATCCTATCACCAAGCTTGTTCAATCTATACACTGAGCAAATCTTTAAAAACATCATAGAGATGCCAGGCCTACAAATTAATGGAAAGATAATCAATAACCTAAGATATGCTGATGATACTGTACTACTAGCAGAAAATCCTAAAGATCTACAACAATTACATAATGAAATAAAAATGATAAGCAAAAAATATGGACTAGATATGAATATCAAAAATACTAAAACTATGATCATAAACAAAGGAAGTACGCAAAACCCACAAATGGATATCAAAATTGAAGGAATAGACCTTGAGACAGTTCAGAACTACAACTACCTTGGACATACTATAACCAGTGATGAAAAATGTACAACTGAAATAAACAAAAGAATAGGAATAGCAAAAAGTAATTTTAATGCCATAAAGACATATAATATAGATATAATATATATAGATATACTAACATTAAAACAAACAACACCAGGATTAAAACTAAGAATAGCAAAATGTTACATCTTCTCAATAATCCTATATGGTGCAGAGACAAGGACATTAGACAAGAAAACAGAACAGAGAATTGAAGCCTTTGAAATGTGGATATATAGAAGAATATGTAGAATTGGATGGAAGGAAAAGAAAACAAACGACGAAGTCTTAAAACAACTAAAAATGAAAAGAGAACTACTAAGCACAATTCAAACAAGACAAATGCGTTTTTTGGGCCATGTCAAAAGACACAACAGCCTACTAAAAGTAATCCTGGAGGGGAAAATACAAGATAAAAGAGGCAGAGGCAGACCAAGATTAACATGGACGAGTAACATCAAAAGATGGACAAATCAGCCTATAACAACCTGCACCATCAAAGCAAGAGACAGAGCAGAATGGAGCTCCATGGTAGCCAACCTTCGTTGCGGAGACGGCACTCGATGATGATGATGATATGATTATGGTTAGAATGAAGGCTAAGATTAGATTACGTTGTGTTTAGGGTTAAACAGATTACAGTTTGTGTTTAGTATTTTATATAGGACCTGGTTAAGATTTTCGGTTAGAATTATATGCATGAGTGTGTTTACTGGCTTTTTAGGCCGCCATTTCATTCATGAAGGCGTGTGCCAGAAGTTCCATGGCAATGGAAAGTCGTGGGCATGAATTTCTGGATGCGTATAACGGCAAATTCACGATTCTATGTCTGAGATTGTTAGGCTGCCTGTGCAGGATATGGGACGGATAGATGCCCAAAGAACGCATATATGCAGAGACAATCATAGGGTAAAAAAAAAAAGAAAAAAAAAGAAGACTCCTCCTACGCTATAAAGACGTCTGTGAACGTGACATCAACATGCATGAAATGGACGTAAATTCCTAATTGAAGATTGTAAGAGTTTGGTACATCTGAAGATAGACAGTAGGCTAAATGCTATAGACTAACGACAAACTCGGACAAAAGTTGTCCCTTCTAGACTTACAACAAGAAAGAATATCAAACACTGACAAATTCAATATCTCTCCCTCCCTCTCTCTCTTTCCGTATCTTCACTTCTTCTTATACCCATTCTAGTTCGTGGATAATAGGACAACAGACAAAAAAAATCACTGGAGTCTGTAGAAGTGTGGATTTACAGAAGAATATTGAGAATTACATGGACAGCTATAAAGAGTAATGAAAATGTTCTGAAAGAGGTCAAAGCAAAACGAGAGCTAATTTCCAATATTAGGGAGAAACAAGCATAATTTTTTGGCCATATAATGAGAAGAGAACAACTGGAATATATAGTCATCATCATGTGCCATACCGGTTGGCGTAGGTGATCATGTCCCTCCACAATCTTCTATATACAGTGCATCGTATTAGTTCTGTTGTTGACTGTTTTCCATGCCATGACACCAAGCTATCCAGTATTTTCTCTCTTTGTCGTCCACGATCTCTCTTTCCTTTTATTTTGCCAGTTGTAACCAAGTATTCCAACTTTCCTCTTCTCATGATGTGCCCGAAAAATGTTGATTGCTTCTTTCTCATGTTTTTTAAGAGCTCCCTTTTTATGTTGGCCTCTTAGAGAACTTCCTCATTGGTCTTTTTAGCTGTCCAGGGAACTTTCAACATTCTTCTGAGAAATCCCATCTCTGTGGTCTCTAATCGTCTTTTCATTTGTTTGTCTATTGTCCATGATTCGCTTCCATAGGTCAGAATTGATTCTATATAGCACCGATTAACTCTTTCTCATTTTAATTGACATAGATTTGTTGCATAATATTTTTTTCATTTTCTGAAATGCTATTTTGGCCTGAGCTATTCTGCTTTTTATTTCTGTATTGCATCTTCCATTTGATGTTATCACTGTGCCCAAGTATTTCAAACATTGCACTTGTTTCAGATTTGTCTTGTTTATTTTTATGCTGCATGCTGGTGATGATTGTTTCTTCAATATAACCATTATTTCTGTTTTCTTACTATTCAGACTGAGACCTTTCTTGTTGCTTTCTTTTACTATTATGTCTATCATTTCTTGTAGTTCGTTCTCTGTCTCTGCTATTAAGACTGTGTCATCCGCATATCGCAAATTATTTATGTTTTGACCGTTGACTTCAATTCCTTTTTTGTCTACTATTGATCTTATAATATATTCGCTGAAAAGTGAAAACAAATCCGGTGACAGAACACAGCCTTGTCTGACTCCTTGTTTTATATATTGGAATTGTCCTGTTTGGTTGTTAATTCGTATAGCTGTTGTTTGTTGCCAGTACATGTTTTTTTTTTATGATTCGCAGATCCTTGCCATCAATGTTTAATTTCTCCAGCATATTTATTATTTCCACATGCTTTACTTTGTCAAATGCTTTCGTATAGTCTATAAAGAACATATATAGATCTTTCTTTACCTCTATAGATCTTTCTACCAATGTTCTTAAGATGTATATTGCATTATTGGTACCCTTTCCTTCCACAAATCCACATTGTTCCTCACTTATTTCTGGTTTTATTTTGATAATATAATATAATATAATATAATATAATATAATATAATATAATATAATATAATATAATATAATATAATATAATATAATATAATATAATATAATATAATATAATATAATATAATATAATATAATATAATATAATATAATATAATATAATGTAATGTAATGTAATGTAATGTAATGTAATATAATATAATATAATATAATATAATATAATATAATATAATATAATATAATATAATATAATATAATATAATATAATGTAATATAATTTAATTTAATATAATTTAATATAATATAATTTAATTTAATATAATTTAATATAATATAATTATAGCATATCATTATTATATTCGGGAATTGTTATTACACCAGGATTTCACAGGATTTGAAGATGACTTTGTCGTTTCATGACCTTCTGAGATGTATATATATATATATATATATATATATGTTTGAACTGTCAGTTTAAATACTCAACTAGTCCATTTGGTACAATTATTAAAATGGTATTCAATAATTATAAACAACTTGTAAATGTATGCGCAATGGTAAACCTTGTAAATATGATCTATTATTGATAAACAGTGCACTCACTAGTGGTGTGACATCTGACGTACTTCTTCTCCTACCTTAGTTTCAATGTTATCACAAGAGTTGTGTCCCCTCACAAGATCATAGCTTTTCTGGCCACTAGAAAGGAAATGATGGGCAGACGGTGATTTTTACAGGCCTACAGTAACTCATTATCAGGGCGTAGTAATGGAACAGGAGAGAGTTCACAGCTGATTGTTCTCATCTCAAAGTAGCATTTTACTTCAAGTCTTTAATAAGCTACATTTATGGCAGAAGATATATGGAAGAGCCTAGTACATTCTTCGCATACTTAAAATGTATAATTTGTGGAAGTGGTTTCATTTTGTGACACCAGACCTAAATGTAATAATGCGTAGTTAAAGCAAATATTCATATATTAATGATATTCTTAGTAGTTAATGTTCGTAAGAGAAAGATCAAAGATTGGTAAACTGTGAGGTTTGAGAGTGTATTGTATTTCAATTTTAACCACAAAAGTTATTGGGTTTTAAGATACAGTTAGACAAACAAATGAAAAGACGATTAGTGGCCACGGGGGATTTCTAAAATAAATGTTAACAGTTTCCTGGACAGCTAAAAAGACCAATGAGGAAATTCTCAAAGAGGCCAATACAAAAAGGGAGCTCATAAAAACATCAGAAAAAACAATCAACATTTTTAGGGCACGTCATGATAAGAGGAAAGTTGGAATACTTGGTTACAGCTGGCAAAATACGAGGAAAGAGAGATCGCGGACGATAAAGAGAGAAAATACTGGATAGCTTGGTGTCATGGCATGGAAAACAGTCAACAACAGAACTGATACGATCTTCTTCTTCTTCTTCTATCCTTCCTCCAGTGCCGTTGGCGTCGAGGGGAGATACAGTCTGCGATTCTTTACTCTTCTGTTGGCCTCTTCTGGTGTTATCCCTCCTAGTATTCCCTTTATCCATCTCTTTCTCGGTCTTCCTCTTAATCTGGCATTTTCGTAGCGTTTGTTTATGGCTCTTTGAGTCATTGTTAGTTCTTTTTGTCTTGTCTTATTTATCTGTTGTTTCTTTATGTACTCGGTGGCTGGTTCAATTTCGAGTTTCTTCCTCAGGTCAGTGATCCTTACTCTGTCCCTTAAGCTGTTTCCTGTCATTTTTCTGACACATTTTATTTCGGTGGTCGTTATCTTTCTTATTGTTCTAGATAGAATCCAGCGTCCAATTCTGGCACTGATAGCACAGAGTTGGTAAAAAAATTGATTTGTATATTGCCCTTTTTGCTTCCGTAGTTATTGCTTTTTTTTCAATAGTGTTGATACTTGGCCTATAACTTGGCATGCTTTGTTACACCTTATATCTATATCTGTCTCTTGGTTATTGTCATGTGTTAACGTGCTACCCAGATATTTAAAATTGTCTACTTGCTTCATAATATATACAATAATAAACCATAAAATAAAATAATATTTATCAGAATTAAACACTAAAGGTAAAGGTAAAGTCATCATCAAGTATCGGGCCTACAGGCGTAGGTGATCATGTCTCTCCACAACTTTCGATCTCGACAGTTGTTTATCATTTCTATTGTTGAGCTTCTGCCAAGCAATTCTCTTAAGCTGTCTGGTATTGTTTTCTCTTTGCTTCCCTCTATCTCTTCGTCCCTCAATTTTCCCAGTTGTTACAATATATTCCAGTTGTTCTCTTCTCTTTACATGGCCAAAAAATAATAATTGTTTCTTCCTAATGTTGGAAATTAGCTTTCTTTTTGCTTTGACCTCTTTCAGAACATTTTCATTACTCTTCTTAGCTGCCCATGGTATTCTCAACATTCTTCTGTAAAACCACATTTCTACAGACTCCATTGATTTTCCTGTCTGTTCTTCTATTGCCCATGAATCACATCCATATGTTAAGACTGGCTCTACAGAGGTAAAGTACGAGACTTGAATCGGCGTCTTAGCACACAAGTTTTCACCCATATGTGCTCGGCCGCTTATTCAGAAGTTTTCGACTTCTGGACAGTGTCGCTTCAAGCATCAAAATTCATGATGCGAAACGGCAATCCTCACCTTCCCAGAGTACTACCCTGGTACCCATTTCTCCTAGCGGCTGGGTCGACCGCAGGGGTGTTTGATTTTCCAACCGCGAGTACAATTCACACTGCTTCCAGCGGGAATCGGACACGGGTTGTCCGAACGTCGGTAGCCCACTCGGGTGGTTTTCCCAACTAGGCTACCTAGGTCCCCCTTAACACTAAACTTACAGCAAGATGGAAAATAATGTTAATTTTGTTCATTTAATGTAGGGGCACCTTTGTAGTGCCTCCTTCCCTATGTGCCATAAGCACTTGCTTATTTTGCATAATGGGGAAATTCACACCTGCCTCGCAGTCAATGCCTTCTACAGATCAGCGAACCAGGAGCTCAATATGTGTCACGTGGACAACAAAGCTTTGGTGATGACAGAAACAGGGAACAACTGGGGAAGATGGGAGTTAGTAAAGAAACGATTCACCTCCGTTGCCAATTATTCTTGGTCCGCTCCTGATGTTTAACATTTCAACATTTGATTAAAATAAAAATGGCGACGTTGGCTTAAATACACACATACGCGCGCGCGCGCACACACACACACACACACACGAATGAAGTACACATTTAAAATGCCCGGTAATTAAAATGTTGGACCACCATCTTTATTAACGCGACAAATAATTGCTCATTAAAAGGTGTAAAATTGGCGGCCAATAGCAAAATGATGTTGTAGCTTCCTCTTTGGGTTCTTTTGTGTTTTAGGGCCTATTATTCGTCACTTTTATAACATATTTGATAAAAAGGAAAATGTAGTCGCATAACATAAAACGTCACAAAAATGTTAAGTCGACAATCCAGGACGTCCAATGGTGTCAGCTTGTGCTTCCCAGACTGAACACATATCTAACTATCTAGACAGTGTCTTCCAGCCCATGGTAGTTAGTCTTCCCTCATATGTCAAAGACACAAACCATGCCTTGAGGATCTTCTCTTCCATCACTCTCTCTCCGGGGGTCGCTCATACCGACTTTTCGCCCCTGATGTTTTTTTCTATCTACACCTCTATCCCTCACTCCGACAGCCTCCTGGCTCTACGGTTCTTTCTTGACCAGAGGCAACACCCCTCTGTGGATACTGCCACTCTTCTCCGCCTTACTGAGCTTGTACTCAACCTCAATACCTTTGAATTCAAATGATGACATCTATGACCAAGTTAGTGGAGTAGCCATGGGCACCAAGATGGGCCCTAGCTATGCTTGCCTATTCATGGCTTACCTTGAACATCAAATTCTCAATTCATATCAAGGTCCCCTTCCCATCAAATACATCCGGTACATTGATGACTGCTTCGGACTTACCGATCTACTTGAGGACGACGTCTCAAAGTTTATCGACTACACCGGCAGCTGTCACAAAGCTATCACGATCACATCTTGCATATCCATTTCCTCTGTTACCTTCCTAGATCTTATTGTTTCCTTGCCTACAGACGCCCATTGTTATCTTCTCTATACTTCATCACATTCATCTTCTTGCCGCGATTCCATTCCGTTCTCACAGTTATTACGTCTTCGTCGCATTTGCCAGGATGACCAAGATTTCATCTAACAGGCTCACCTTATGTTAGGTTTTTTTAGCTGTAGGCTTTATCCGGATTTGATCCTCCAGTCTGCCTTCAAGCGGGTCCTCCTTATCTCTCGCCCCGAGACACTCACTCCTTCCAACCGCCCCCACCCCCTCTGAGAGAACTATACTCACCATCACCTATCATCCTCACAACCTAGCTGCTGTGAAGATACTCAACCGCTACCGTTCTATTCTCCACTCTGATCCCACTACTCGTCTACTTTTTAGTGATCCCCCTATTATCGCCTTCAAACGCGACAGGAATTTGGGAGATATTCTGGTTAGGAGCCATCTCCACCACTCCGACCATCAACACTTGGGTACGGCCCCTTACGGTCGTAACTGTATCACCTGCGCTTATGTGCTCCGCGCTGACTCCGTTTTATTCCCATACGAACGGTTTGAGATTAAGCATGGCTTCACATGTGTGTCCCAAAACATCATATATGCCACCATATGCCAACGATGCCACATGACTTATATTGGCGAGTCTGGCAGACGTTTATCGGTGATTTTGTGAACATATTCGAGATGTTCAACAAAATACTGGCACTCCAGTGTCTTCCCATCTCAATTCCTCAGACCACAAAGGCAAATACGACATCCGTATCACTGGTATTGTCCTTTGCCACTCTGGCGACCGTAGCCATCTTGCTTTGGAGAATCGCCTTATAGTCCAATTTGGTTCGCTGACCCCACGAGGCATGAATGTATATCACTGGTACACATAGTTTCCTTTTAGTTGCTCCTTCCCTATTGCATGGTCTTCTCGGCTGCCCAGGTTTGGACACCCTAGACTATCCACTATGCCATGCTATTCATAGCTCTCTTCCACTAGACCCCACTGCGATACTTAGGTGGTCTCCTATACCTCTTTTGTCTATGCTACTTATCTTTCACATGTTTCTTATTGTACCCCACCCTCAGACATATCATTCTTTCCGCCTTTCGAGTACTTGTTATTCTACTGCTCTATTCTTTCTCCATTGTGATTACACACTGGCCTCGGTGTGTACTCTTCTGGTTATGTGGCCGTTATGCGCAAATTCCTACACAGTCATGATTGTCCCTGTATGGGTAAGTATATTCATTTATATGATCATTTGTATGGGCACAGGTATATATGTGTGTGTGTATATATATATATATATATATATATATATATATATATGTATATAAAGAGGGAAGAATGCTAACAGACAACAAAGATATAATAGATAGATGGCAATAATATATAACAGAATTATTTCATGACGAAAGGGGAAAAAAGCCAGACATAAAATGTACATACAACTATACAATCATGAAATCTGAAGTAGAAAAAGCTATAAAAACAATGAAAAAGGGAAAGGCAGCAGAACCTGACAATATACAGATAGAGATGATACAGGCTCTAGAAGAGTTTGGCATCGAAGTGATCACAGACATATGCACTGACATATACCATACAGGATACATACCAAACGATCTAAAAACATCAACTTTCATTGAATTGCCTAAAAAGAATGGTGCAGTTGAATGCAGTGATTTCAGAACAATAAGCCTAATGAGCCAGGTAACAAAAATTTTACTAAAAGTTATGCAGGGAAGGATTCAGAATAAAATCAATACTCAATTAGATGAGCAACAATTTGGATTCAGGAAAAACAGTGGGACAAAAGAAGCCATATTCAGCATGATAACATTGATCGAAAAGTACACAGAAGTAAAACCAATATATGCCTGCTTTATAGACTACACCAAAGCTTTCGATAGAATACACCATAACCAACTCATAGACTGCCTAGAGGATATAAATCTAGACGACACAGACATACGACTAATATGTAATTTGTACTGGGAGCAAACAGCAATAATAAGATGTAACAAGGAGAACTCTACACCCATGGACATAAAAAGAGGAGTAAGACAAGGATGCATCCTATCACCAAGCTTGTTCAATCTATACACTGAGCAAATCTTTAAAAACATCTCAGAGATACCAGGCCTAAACATTAATGGAAAGATAATCAATAACCTGAGATATGCTGATGATACTGTTCTACTAGCAGAAAATCCTAAAGACCTACAACAAATGCTTAATGTGATAAACATAACAAGCAAAAAATATGGACTAGAAATGAATATCCAAAAGACTAAAACTATGATCATAAACAAAGAAAATTCTCAAGACCTACAATTAAATATCACAGTTGAGGGAATACATCTGGAGACAGTCCAGAGCTACAACTACCTGGGACATACTATAACCAATGATGGAAAATGCAAAATTGAAATAAACAAAAGAATAGGTATGGCAAAAAGTAATTTTAATGCCATGACAAACATGCTAACAACAAAACAAATATCAGCAGGGTTGAAACTAAGAATGGCAAAATGTTACATCTTCTCAATATTCCTGTATGGTGCAGAAACATGGACATTAGACAAGAAAACAGAACAGAAAATTGAAGCCTTTGAAATGTGGATTTATAGAAGAATAGGTAGAATTGGATGGAAACAAAAGAAAACAAACGATGAAGTTTTAAAACAACTGAAAATAAAAAGAGAACTACTAAATACAATTAAGACAAGACAAATGAAATTTTTGGGGCATGTTAAAAGACATAACAGCCTACTAAAAGTAATATTGGAAGGAAAAATACAAGGTAAAAGAGGCAGAGGAAGACCAAGACTAACATGGACGAGTAACATCAAAAGATGGGCAAATCAATCTATGACAGCCTGCACCATCAAATCAAGAAACAGAGTAGAATGACTATCCATGGTAGCCAACCTTCGTTGCGGAGAATACACTCGATGATGATATATATATATATATATATATATATATATATATATATATATATATATATATGCATGTATATTTGTAAATGTGTGTGTGCACGCATTTGTATGTGTGTGTACATGTACGCGTGGCCTCTTAGATACTTATAGACGTTGTCAGTGTCTTTGTAGTCGGGGTACATAGACAGTGTTCCCCCTACTCACATATTTTTAGAACCCTTTACACGGTTTGACCCTCCCACCAGCAGGGTAATTACAGCGCACAATCACCAATCTCTCTTTTTCATTCCGGCCACGGTCCGCGACACAGGGAAGAAATGTTTCTTTTCTTAAACCAGTTTCGATTTTTTTATTTTGGATGTTTCATTGCTAGTTAACTATGTAGGAATAGTTTTATTTACTTACATATCTGTGTGTGTGTTGTTTGTTTGTTCCTGCTGAAGGCTCTTTGAGCCAAACCGCCGTTCAAATTTGTGTCGTCTTTTTAAATTTTCCCTCACATTCAGCTTTACTGCAGCTTCGCAATTTTATGCATTCATTTGTATTTCATTGACTCAACCTCTTAATTGTGCGGGCACAGTATCTGAAGGTGAGGAGACAGTGTTGTCATTTCCTTACAACATATTTCCCATAAACACCCATAGCGTTTTCAATTGAGCCAACTGTGGCGTGACAAAGACTGCGATTAATGCCACTTAGACCGCGTGCAGGTAGCTCTATTTTCACAACGAAGCTTCTAAAACAAAGAAAGTGGAAATAAACTCCAACTGATTTAATGAAACAATAAAATCCATCATCATCAGGTACTGTAAAAGTAAAAGGTAAAGAGCCCCTGTCCCGCCAAGTGGTGTATAGGGAATATGGTGTTAGAGACCATAAATTTTACAGACCTTCAGCGCATGATTTTTGGGGTAATGTGGTCTGTATTACGCCCGTGCCGATTAACTTTCCCAGAAAAAAATCCGGTAACCATTTAATGCTGGGTGAACCCGGAAGCCGTCGGTTGGGATCGAACCCTACCCCTTGTCCTTTGTGGTCCAGTTCACTAACCACTGAGCTATCGCGGCTCATCAGGTACTTGTACCAATCGCTGGTTGTTAGTTACAATGTTATTCTATTAAGGTACCTATTTATTCTTTTTCTCCCTCTTCTTCGTTCGATTTTGCCTCTGCCTCTGAGCTGTCATATATTTATGGAACAAAACATACCATGATTTAAGTATCTAATATATAAAATATAAAGAAACAACAGATAAAATGGTTTGGCCACGTGATAAGGCAGAAAGATCAAAACACAACACAAAGAGCCTTCAATAAACGTTGCGAGAACACCACACCCAAAGGCCGACCACGAAAAAGATGGATTGACGGAATATTAGAAACATTACGAAACATAACAGCAGCAAATGCAAACAGAAGAACAAAAGACCGCAGATTATATCTCCTCTCGACGCTGAAAGGCAAATGAGAAGGGAAAGAAGAAGATTTCAGTTATTTTAAAAAAAAAATATTATCACATATAAAGATTATTGTGGAAACATTAATAAAAAATGTTACCAAATCATTATAGTAATTAGAGGGTTTTATATTCGTAAAGATAAGAGTTATATGGATTTTCAAATGTATAATTAATTAGTTTAAGTTCGCGTGTTCTCAATTAGTATAATGAAGACACAAGATACAGCTTGATAGAAAACAGTATAAACTGAGATGCGAAATGTGGCCAGACTTTTGATTCCTTGTCAAAATTTAGTCATGGATTGAGCAGTGTGGGGAGATACTGGGCCAGAATGCTTTGTCGAATAGGTGTGTAGGGGCAACAAGTAGAAGTGATAAGATTTTGGATGTCTCATTTGTAACAGCGATTTGAAGTACGTGTATCCATCAAGCAATAAAAGTAATCACCATAGAAAAAATTCTTCATAATAATATGTTAAATGCTTAACGTCTTTTTACCCATCTTTCAGAATAAACTGTCAATCAGTTAATGTTTTTTTTTCTACTACTCCTTTTCATAATAAACTCTCTCTCTCTCTCTCTCTCTCTCTCTCTCTCTCTCTCTCTGCGATCAGGACTCAATCAGAGTAGGATTCCAGACTCTCACATGAAGTCAGCTGTCAGGGTAAGTGCGTTGATCGCCCCCATAGACGGAACAACACATTTAGAGTATGCCAGATCCACTCTTATTGAACACCCGTTAAAAACGTTGCACTGTGGTCTGCGCCAGAGGCCCAGTGCATCCGATTTCAGCCAGCATTTTATTCAGGTTTGCTTTCCTTAGCCTTTGATTTTCCCCAATCTTCTTGCAAGGCAGCAGATTGTCTTTTCTGTAGGGGGATTCTGCCCTTAGATGGTCTGCCCTCCCAGGTTTACGAGCACCATTTGCTAATAAACTGAAAAATGCTCTATATGTTTCACCAGCTTTTCATAATAAATTGCTAAATTATTTGTAATAAACTTTTCTAAATAAAATGTGAAGCACTTTATGTTCTTTAGCCACCTTTCATACAGAATTGTGAAACTCTTTATGTTCTTTAGCCACCTTTCATACAGAATTGTGAAACTTTTTACGTTCTTTAGCCACCTTTCATACAGAATTGTGAAACTCTTTATGTTCTTTAGCCATCTTTCATACAGAATTGTGAAACACTGTTTCACCACACTATTAATAACAAACCACTAAACACTCTTCATCCACTATTTTTCAAACAAACTGACTCGAGTGTTTCACAACCAATTATTATAAACATTTGTAAACATTCACTTTCTTATCCATCTACAGCAAGTGACAAAAGTAAATTTTTCTTGCTTTTAAATAATTTGAAAAATGTACGGACGTTCCATACACCTTAAAAAGCCACTTTGCCTACATAATAATGGATCCTGTTGTTAAATTAATTGCAATATTTCGTAGCTTAATACACTGTACACAATTATGTGTAACAAAATATACCCGCTCGAGTAAAATAAGACCGATCGATAGATCGATATGAATCTATATATACACATTCTTGTTGAGAAAATCGATCTATTGATTAACTGTAAAACATGAAGAGAGATTGATCGCTTATATAGTGGAACACACAGGAACCGGACCAGAGCATTCAACAATAGTCTCTTTCCGTGTGGAGTTCTTAAATTCAGGCCCTGCTAACTTGTCATGTCTGCTCATATTGGCAATATACTCGATTGGTGCCTAAATGACCTCATCGTCGAGTCGAAATCGAGGTTGGCATAGCATTCATGAGATTGCTGTGGCAGTAGTTAATATTCCTTTATTTATCACATGATTTCTCTTTACTAAAGGTTAGTATCTTAATGTTTCTCTCTTTATTATATTATTTATATTCACTGAAGATATAATATCTATGATTTCTTTCTGTCTAAATGATATTTATTTTTATTTTTGATTAAATTATATTTTTCTTTATTCCTTACTTACTTCTCAATTTATTATTTTTTTAAACAAAATTGTGGCATATTTATTTGTACAAAATTTGCAGAAATTATAGGAGTTCGACTGATGTTTAGATACAGTTATAATATCTACATTAAGAGTAGTAATTTGATTTGATTTGACGGAATGCCAGGAGTTGACGCGGGCAGGGTGCCCATTGCTGTGGCTTGATTGAAGTGGTCGTAATGGCGTTTTTGACATTTCCGGTTCTTACTGGAAAAGTTGGAGTTCGTCTTTCCCAAGCTATGCTGGGAAACGATTAGTCCAGTACAGTGCTACTGCAATACTGGGTCTTCTATATCAGCAACAGCCACCACTACAGGGAATATGGCGATCCTAGCTTCTGTTAGCCAGCCTGTTTTGACGCGGACTGTTACAAGGGGAGACCACGAGGAGGTAGAACTGCTAGGTCTTGGTCAGTGTGCCGACCCTGCTATTGCGACCACAGGTCGCAGGCGCTTCTGTTCTCGCAAGAGTTGTAATTAAAGATATGGTGTCTGGAACATGAACAAAGATACATGTCATGTGTTTCTTGTAAGTTTTTTATGTGTTCGACTCAATTAAAGTCCAAATTTGTATATAATTGAAGCTAAACTAGCAATTGAAAACACTTATCAACTCACGGCACATTTAACAAACTGCCAAAACACACCACAGTTTTATTTAACAAAAAAAAAAACAAATGAATTTGCCAACTTCTTGTTTGCTTCATCTTTTACCTTTCAGCGTCAGGGAAAAATTGAGAGTTCTTGAAGTGTTCTTTGGTTCACCTCACATATGGTGAGACCAATTAAGGTATGGGTTGGTATTAACTCACTTGTCATTATTTCTGATGGAAAACGGGGAGGATAACAACTGATTCGAACTCTAAACACTTCAGAACTTGAAAGGTCTTCTCAAAATGCAAGGCATCATTACGTCATCAAATTACCTCGCAGAACCCCCCCCCCCCCGCCCTCCCCACAGGGCACTTACTCTTAGTTTTCTCTAAGATGTTGCTAAGCGTGTCCATCATAGACTCTAAATGATTAGTTCGTCAACAAGGGGAAGAAGAATAAGAGAAGGGAACAATGAAAAGGAAGAAAACGTAGAACAGAAGGAGGAATAAAGATAAGCTGGTTCCTAAGTCAAAAGGGAGCCTGGTGCAGAATAAACATTTTTATTGTATAAATTCTAAAGGACTAGCAGAGATCCACGCGCGTTTCATATTAAGGTCGGTTGTTAATTCCTGCATCCGTGAACTTGAGACCACATTATTTACAGTTAACTGATAGCAATAAAAATAATATTTTGAAATATACATGGCTATGTAAAAGTAAAGTAAAGTAAAGTACCCCCGTCACGCCAAGTGGCGTATAGGGAAATATGGTGTTAGTGACCCTATATTTTACAGACCTTCAGCACATGATTTTTGGGGTAATGTGGTCGGTATTACGCCCGTGCTGCTTTACTTTCCCAGAAAAAAATCCGGTACCCATTTAAGGCTGGGTGAACCCGGAAGCCGTCGGTTGGGATCGAACCCTACCCCTTGTCCGTGGTAGTCCAGTTCACTAACCACTGAGCTATCGCGGCTCCCATACATGGCTATGGCAGCTATGAAAATATGGAACAGGAAAACAAAAATATCTCACAAAAACAAGGATAAGATTACTGATAACTAACTGTTTTAGCATCTGTAATTCTACGCGCCTGTGAAACTTGGACAGTTACTGCTGATTTTAAAAGAAGAATAAAGGCTTTGGAAATCAGATAGTACAGAAAGAGCTTGTGCATAGACTGTCATCAATGAAGTAAAGCGCAACAAAATCAAATATCAACGGGGTTCATTAAAGATGTACAGAAGAACAAATTAAAAAACAGCCATCAGAAAAGACGACAGAACACGATCACAATTTGTGCATAGCTTTCGTGGACCAGGAAAAAGCATTCGAACGAGTACACAGAGAACAACTTTGGGAGATAAATACAGAGTAAGCCAACATCTAACCAACCTAATTAAACGTCTCTACAACAACAGCAGCTACATAGTCAGAACAGCAGCAGGCTACACAGACCACTTCGAAGTTAGATCAGGTGTAAGACAGGGATATGTACTATTCCCCACCACCACTCCCTCCCCCCCCCCCCTTCCATTGTTCATCACATACACGGACTATATATACAAGTTAGCCAACCCATTGGAGACAGAAGACAATGGAGATCAACAAGCTTCTATTTGTAGACGATCAGCCACTAATAAATGGAAAAATAGAAGACCTGCAAGAACACTTACATAAACTCAACAGCACAGGCACAAAATACAACATGAAAATCAATATCAACAAAACAGAAGTCATGCATATCGGATAAGAGAAATAGAAAATCAACATAACTATAGACTGCAGACAACTAAAACAAGTAGAGGAATTGAAATACATATGAAGCCTATTGACAAACGACAATTCACAAACAACAGAAACAGACTCAAGATGTAACAAAGTTTGTCAAATTATTGGACAGCTATCAACACTATTGTCCAACAAAGAAATAACACTAGAGGCAAAACGAGCACTCTACAATACAATCTTCATCCTAACGTTGTGCTACCAATGCCAGACCTGGACCCCAGATGCAAGAACAATAAGAAAAATAACATATACGGAGATGAAATGTGTTAGACAAATGACAGGAAACAGTCTGAGAGATAAGATCAGAAATAAATAACAGAAAAAAGCTAGAAATAACCCCCGGCTATAGAATATATAAAGAAACAACAGATAAAATGGTTTGGCCACGTGACAAGGCAGGAAGATAAAAATACCACAACGAGCCTTTAATAAACGTTGCAATAACACCAGACTCAAGGGCCGACCACGAAAGAGAAGGATTGTTGGGAGTATTAGAATCTCTAGGAAACATAACAACAGCGGAGGCGAGGAGAAGAGCAAAAGACCTCAAATTATATCTCCCCTCGACGCTGAAAGTCAAACGAGGAAGGAAAGAAGAAGAAGGAGAAATGTCACAAGATCTAGATACCTTGGTAAAACCACTTTATGAGGCACAGCGCCAGGCAAAGGGAGGCAAATCACAGAGAGAAATCGAACGGGAGATAAAACAAAAGAAACGACAGGATCGTCATATCTCAGGATACGGCTTTTAATCTCGATGGTTGGCGGGAAATTGAGAAGACGAAGTCAACGTCATCTTAGCGACAAATAATGTTACGGGAATATGGAACGACGAAGATAATAATAATGATGATTATGTTGGGGCTGATGAACCAAAGAATCTGAGAACTTCTACACCATCCCCATATAACCCAACCCCCTTCTTTTCCCCTTGAAGATAATATATAATTATTATAATATTTAAAATGAGGTAATTTAAAATAAAAAAAAAGCAATATTAAAAGTCGCTAGAAAATCAAAGACTATTGGATTAACGCCAGAAGGGAGAGAACTGATAAGCAACTCTGGGATTACTCAGCAAACCTCTACACTTGAAGTTAAAGAGCAAAGTGTTTATTTTCGATTGAGCAAGGCTCCCCTGATACCGTCGTTCTCGCAACTTCATTGAGCCTATCGGAGAGCGCA
Organism: Megaustenia siamemsis; assembly: GCA_032433765.1. Taxonomy (NCBI): domain Eukaryota; kingdom Metazoa; phylum Mollusca; class Gastropoda; order Stylommatophora; family Ariophantidae; genus Megaustenia; species Megaustenia siamemsis. The sequence continues at coordinate 66,075,725 of JAVIAB010000156.1, forward strand.
TTATCTATCTACAATCCCAACCGTTGTGGAATTAGTTATTTAAAAAAAATATCCAATAACTTCTGCTCCTCAGTATAAGTTAAGAGACCGGATTTTAAGAGACTGGATTTTAAGAGACGAGACCGGATTTTAAGAGACCGGATTCTAAGAGACCGAATTTTAAGAGACCGGATTTTAAGAGACCGAATTTTAAGAGACTGAATTTTATTAGACCGAATTTTAAGAGACCGGATTTTAAGAGACCGAATTTTATTAGACCGAATTTTAAGAGACCGGATTTTATTAGACCGGATTTTAAGAGACCGGATTTTATTAGACCGAATTTTAAGAAACCGGATTTTAAGAGACCGGATTTTATTAGACCGGATTTTAAGAGACCGGATTTTAAGAGACCGGATTTTAAGAGACCAGATTTTAAGAGACCGAATTTTAAGAGACCGGATTTTAAGAGATCGGATTTTAAGAGATCGGATTTTAAGAGACCGGATTCTCGTCCGAGACAGATAGTATCCTAGTTCTACCAAGCCTTAAATGAAAACTGCACGCATTGGGGAGGGAGGGGTTAAAACCTGGCATGCTCATTCTTTCTCCTCCAGAAACTTCCAACATATTTGGTTGAGCTTGGGTGTTTTTTTTTTTTTGTTTACTTGGAAAATTCAGGGTCTGACTACGTCTTCTATATTGTTTTAAGCCACAGTTGTCATGAACAAATGTTAATTAAACCAATATATTTATGTAAAATCCTAGTTTAGGGACATAAATCATTTCATTTCGGAAGAGTAACGTCCCCTTAAGTAACATTGCACTTTATTCGGTGGTTCTCTAATTTGCATTAATTCTAACACAAACCCAAACCTAAACAAACAAACAAACAAATAAATAATTAAAATACGTTAGCGATGAACATAGAGATAATTTTTTTAAGTATTTGACCAACCACCGCAGTTTTGTTTTGACGCCAACTAATGGGAGAGCACTTTAATTTATGTCCCTAAACTAGGACTTTACCTGTTGGTTATGTACATTTATATAGCGCGGTTTATTTGCCTCGATAAGAAAAGCTGAAGAAAATCACAGAAGTGGTCTTTTCTTTCCTTGTTTTCCTTTGTGTTCCTCCCTTGTAAAGCTGTCTTCATACCTTGGAGTGTTTAACACTACCCACCACTGGCTCCTTGCTACCAGCTTTACCGCAGCATCGCGATTATTTGCCTATTCCCTACCTTTTCTTTCCTTACAAATTATCGTGTAAAATTTATAAGTCCAGATATATGAAAAAAAAAAAAAAAAAAAAAAAAAAAAAACCCTTACAAATTATTGGAAACTTAAAATATGGAAGGTATGGAACCAGGTTTTTTTTTTCCTCGGCAAAAAAGACCGTCATCACAGATGCTTATCACTGATACTTTAGTCGATCTGCTCATTTGTGTCATACCAGAAACACTCAAAGAAGTGGAAGACACCTTGCGCAATACGAAAGCAGAAAAAACTCATAGACCTGATAATATAACTACAGAAGAGATTGAAGCTATGGAAGATTTTGGAATATAAATAATAACAAAAATATTGAATGATATTTACAACAGCGGATATATACCAGACGACCTACTAAAATCAATATTCATAGCCTATAACATATAACAATATTAAACGTTACAGCTCTATCCACATTATTTCAAGGTGATGGGGCCAATGCTCTTTCTCGGTGTGGATCCTTTCCACGACGCAGCAAGTCAAGTACCCAGTAACGTTTTTGACAGCTCAACCTCAGACAGCTTAAGAGAATGGATTGACAGAAGGTCAACAACATAAATGATAAATAACAGTCGAGATCGATAGTTGTGGAGAGACATGATCATCTACTCCAACAGGCATGGTACTTGATGATGATCCTGATTTGAATTTTTTTTTTTTTTTTTTTTTTTCTTTTTTTCTTTTTTTTTTTGCTGCTGTAATAAATCTTAGAAACCACACTTTCTTTGCTGTAAGTGAACTGTTGATGTACTTAACCATCATCCACATCACACATCCATCAAACATTTTTTGTTAAGAAACTTGCATATCAGCTGAAATATCTGCCAACGAGACTCCACATTTACAATATCGGGTTGTGTTCTAGTATTGGTTGCGTCTCACTTGGGGTTGACACAGGTCTCTTTGATAGGGGAGGTAATCTACCGCGACCAGTGGAGGCCAATACACTACGTCTCCCAGTTTTATTGTGTGTACGGACAGGAACAAATCACTAGAATTATCAATATTTTATTGCTTGTGCTGTGGCCTCTCGGGTTGGTATCTGAATTTTGATCGATTCAAATCTATTTTGATCGTTTTTGTGTTTTGTGTCTTTGTGGTTTCTGAGGGCAAGGACTACATCACGACAGGTAGGAAAATAGATTCACATATGTCTACTTACATGTGTGTGTGTATGTGTGTATAATATGTTTGTTTTATATGTTATGTATGTGTGCATATTCTGTATGTGTGTATATTCTGTATGTGTGTATGTTATGTATGTTGCGTGTATGCGTATGTATGTATGTATGTATGTATGTATGTATGTATGTATGTATGTATGTATGTATGTATGTATGTATGTATGTATGTATGTATGTATATATGTATGTATGTATGTGTGCGTGTATGTATGTATGTATGTATGTATGTAATGTATGTATATATGTATGTATAAATGTATGTATGTATGTTTGTATGTATGTATGTATGTATGTAAGTATGTATGTATGTATGTATGTATGTATGTATGTATGTATGTATGTATGTATGTGTGTATGTATGTAATGTATGTATATATGTATGTATATATGTATATATTTATGTATGTATGTTTGTATGTATGTATGTATGTATGTATGTATGTATGTAAAAGTAAAAAAAGTAAAGTACCCCCGTCACGCCAAGTGTAAAATATAGGGAAATATGGTGTTAGTGACCCTATATTTTTTACAGACCTTCAGCACATGATTTTTGGGGTAATGTGGTCGGTATTACGCCCATGCTGCTTTACTTTCCAAGAAAAAAATCCGGTACTCATTTAAGGCTGGGTGAACCCGGAAGCCGTCGGTTGGGATCGGACTCTACCCCTTGTCCTTTGTAGTCCAGTTCACTAACCACGGAGCTATCACGGCTCCCCATGTATGTATCTATCTATCTATCTATCTATCTATCTATCTATCTATCTATCTATCTATCTATCTATCTATCTATCTATCTATCTATCTATCTATCTATCTATCTATCTATCTATCTATCTATCTATCTATCTATCTATCTATCTATCTATCTATCTATCTATCTATCTATCTATCTATCTATCTATCTATCTATCTATCTATCTATCTATATATGTGTGTGTGTATTTATGTATGTATTATTGTATGTCTACTATAATTTAATTGGTCTTACTGTTTGATTAAATCTGAGAGTCTGTCTTTTCTCGGTTTGTCTCTCTTCTCTCTCTCTCTCTCTCTCTCTCTCTCTCTCTCTCTCTCTCTTCTTCCTCTTCTTCTTCTGCTTCTTCTTCTTCCTATTTGCTTTCATCTGTATCTAGCTCTTTATCTGTCTATTTGTTTGTTATGTCTGCTTGCCTGCCAGTTGATCTCTTTGTCTAACGTTCTGCCTCGTCTTCCTATTTTAGTCTGTTTCAATGCAAACATATCCATCTCTGTGTATTTCTACCCATCTATCTATCTATCTATCTATCTATCTATCTATCTATCTATCTATCTATCTATCTATCTATCTATCTATCTATCTATCTATCTATCTATCTATCTATCTATCTATCTATCTATCTATCTATCTATCTATCTATCTATCTATCTATCTATCTATCTATCTATCTATCTATCTATCTATCTATCTATCTGTCTGTCTGTCTGTCTGTCTATCTGTCTGTCTGTCTGTCTGTCTGTCTGTCTGTCTGTCTGTCTGTCTGTCTATTAGACTGTTTGTCTGTCTGTCCAGCTCTCTCTTATCCTGACTTGTCATCTTGTTATGTTTCCATGTTTTATCTTTCTACCTGTTGGAGAAGCATACTGAGACTGAATATAAAACTGACATAATACCACATCTGTAACATCGTGCTGTAGTTACTACCTATGTCTCCAGACACAGAGCCATCCATGTAGCTTTGATTTGCCTCCTCGAGATATCCCCCCCCCGCTCTGACTTAAAAGCAAAACCTTTATCTTTATCAACCTGGAACAGACCCCGAGTAAATGTGAGTCTTATAACAATTAGCGCTGTGTAATGAAGTGTTAGTGACGTCATTGTAATGAGACTCAGCTTCAAGAGTTGGGGTGGCCATTGCCGTTCTTGGTAATTGGGTCAAGGCATCAAGATGCTTAGAAATGCTAAGCTGCTGTAAAACTGATGATAATAATGATATATATGATATATGAATATCTGCAACTATTGGTGTGCACACAGAAATAAGATGTGTACGAAACACATGCGTACCTACCCGTATTTACACATGCAGACAAATATACACACATATATAGATACGAGTGCACATGAGGATAAGAAATGTGTAGCAAGTATCCTATGTGTATGAGAGCGATATGTTTATGCCTTGTGGGGACAGCGAACCCAACTGGACTATGATACGATTCTCAAGGGCAAACTCCCGTCCTCGGTACCTTTCCTTCCACATTTAAAGCTCATGGGCGGACCATGAGAGCCTTTTAAGGGCGGAAAATATTTTTGCCTGAACTGACATTTGAACCCTGAAACTTGAGGTCGGCAGGCGAGTGCAGTAACAACAACGACACTATACCAACATAATTGTCCCCGCAAAAATGTGATTTATAAACACTTTAGTTTGGAAGTCTACTCTCCTGTTGCATCATGTTTTCCAGCCACTGATAATTTGTACGGGGCAGCATTTTAATATTTTCCCTCGCCAGTGTTCGCCCGTCCATCTCTGTTAAATCTATATTATTTGTGTATTCGTCCTCATAATTCGTCATGGAAAGGGTGCTAGTTGTGTCTCGTCGTAGTTTACAATGAAGTAGTGTTGTTTGCACCTTTCAGCCCTACACATTCGACTTCGCCATGATATATTACTTAACCTGGTTTCATTTCTCATTACTTTTGGTCAGGCTGACTAGCAATTTCTTGAAACATCATTTTGTGTTTTAAAAATATGGATGTCTTTTTCTTCTACCTTTCAGCTCCCTGTAGAGCACAGGTCTTCAACAAATATTTTCCAAGCCGTTATGTTTCTTGCCATTCTTTTAAGATCATTCCATGTCTTCCTCATCATCTTCATCTCTACTTCCATCTCTCTTCTTCATGAATATTTTGTTGTTGTTGTTGCGTTCGCCAGCTTTCAACTCTGACGAAGTCCCTAGAGACTAGGAACTGAATTTTGCGTGTTAATCCATTTTTTCCCTGGCAGCCGTGTGCACAGGGGTCCCTCGCCGCACAGGCAGATAACTCCGACTTCGGAGATACTCATGTTTTTTTCCCGTCGATGAGTAACTGACGTTTCAAGCCAGGTCTTGCTGCTGAGACCAGGGGTGGTTGCCGCAGAGAGAAATCATAATTAAAAATCCCAACCGGTGTAGCCGATATTTGAACCCACAACCTCTCTGTCCCGAGGCCGGCGTCCTGCCTCGAGACCAACCAGTCCCCCATGGACTTGGAATATGAGGAAACTGCAACAAGGAACGCTTTTCATGCATAGCCTGCAATTGTTCCCGTCGCCTATCCACCATATACCGAAAGTTCCTCCTAAAAATGATGATTGTTGTATTTCTTTAAAAATATATAGCGCTTGATGATGTTAGACCATCGTTGTTGACTCCAATTCCGAACATATAAACACACAGTTAGTCGTCAATTTATCCCCGTCGCACATCAAACAACAACCGTAAGATTAGCGTACGGCCGGCCTAGGGACACACGATGAGCCATTACGATGACGTAGCACACATAACAATGTCGCAAAAAAGAATATTTTGATCTTCCTCTTTGTCTTTTTTCCCTGGGATTCCAAAAAAGGGCCTGTTGTATAATACTCTCAGTTGACTTCCGCAGTTTGTGTCCTATCCAGCGCCATCGTCTTCGCTGTATCTCTTTATCCACTGGTATTTGCCTGGTACTTTTCCATAATTCTGTGTTAATGATTGTATCCTGCCATTTCTTTCCTTTTATTCTGCGCAAGCATTCATTAATGAAGGTCTGTATCTTCATGATTGCCATTTTTGTTGTTCTCCATGTTTCACAGCCATATAATAGGACTGACTTAACATTGGAGTTAACCATTTTTTTTTTGGTTAATTTAACCTAATTTCTGTGGGTTCACATATGTTTCCCAGTGCAACGAATGCTCCTCTTGCTTTTGATCGTTCTGTTTTTGCTATTCTTTTAAGATCATTCCATGTCTTCCTCATCATCATTACTTCCACCTGTCTTCTCCAAGAATTTCTTGGTGTATCAGGCTCGGGAACCAAATAGTTGTTTTAACAAACGCCCTTTCAAGTGATCTTCCTGTTGGCATGTCTCTCAATCTATTAAATATAAATATTACACACAACCACCCGTATTGTCACGTGGCATATCCGGCATTTGTTTACAGGTCAGCAATGAGTGGCAACTATTACAAAGTGATGCCGGAACCGCCGAAAGCTGCGGTGTATGGGTTCAAGAAAGTCAGCAAATCTCAAATGTCAGAGATCGTCTCCAGACTAACAAAGCCCACCTATAACAGTAGGGTACACAGCAAGGAGCCTCATAAGGTCAGTCCGTTCTCTTTCTCTCGTTCTCTCCCCCTCCGCTCTTCTCTCTATCTCTCCCTTACTCCCTATTCTCTCTCAAAGTCAAAGCAAGTTCGTTTATTTTAAAACGTCAAGCAGAACTTAACTCTTGCTTAACTTCGTTCAGTTATCTTGCCGTTTCTTTCGCTTTATTGCACATCTCTCTTCTATTTTCTTCTATTTCTTCCCTTCTCTCTTTTTTCTTCTCTTCATTCTTTATACCATTCTTTCCCCTACTCGTTTTTTCTCCTATTCATTTCTCTCATCTTATTCTCGCATTTTTTCATTCTCTTTTCTATTTCTTCTTTTCTTTTCTCTCCTCTCCTCTTCATTTATTTTCTATCCTCTCCTCTTTGCTCCTCTTCATTTATTTTCTATCCTCTCCTCTTTGCCCCTCTTCACTTATTTTCTTTCCTCTCATTCTCCTTAGATCACATGACCAAATATAACAACATAATATCCATATTGTCAAACGTACGTCCACCAGAGCTTTAGAAGCCAGGTATATCACAATGTTCTATTTATTATTTTTGGAAGGTGGAATAATAGAATTAGGTCAACATTTCTTTTAGAAACGGGGAGTCCCGATAGCTCAGTGGTTAGTGAACTGGACTACAAAGGACAAGAGGTAAAGTTCGATCCCAACCGACGGGTGCCGGTTCACCCAGCATTAAATGGGTACCGGATTTTTTTCTGGGATAGTAAAGTGGCACAGGCGTAATATCGACCACATTACCCCAAAAATCATGTGCTGAAGGTCTGTAAAATTTATGGTCACTAACACCATATTCCTTATTCGCCACTTGGCGGGACGGGGGCTCTTTACTCTACTTTCTTTTTTACTATAATTAGTTATAATTATAATTAGGGTCCGGGTTCGATCCCCAGCACTGGGTTATTTTCGGACTGACTAGGCTCCGGGGTTCACCCAGCCTTTAAAAATTGGTACCAGAGATTTTTCTTGGAAGTAAAGGCGGCCTGGCGTGATACCGACCACATCACCCAAAAATGTGCCGTGGTTATAGTAAAATATGGTCACTAACATCATATTCCCCAAACGCCTAGCAAGGCGTGAAGGGAACCTTTACTTTACAATTGCACGATCATTTTTTTGTTATCGCACTATTTCTAATTCTCTACCTCTTTGTTTTACCTGCAACATTTCTGCACACAATGTATCATGTTTTTATTATTTATTATACAATTTTACAGACAAGAAAATCACTGGAGTCTGTAGAAATGTAGTTTTACAGAAGAATGTTGAGAATACCATGGACAGCTAAGGAGAGTAATGAAAACGTTCTGAAAGAGGCCAAAGCAAAAAGAGAGCTAATTTCCAATATGAGGAAATAACATTCATCATTCATTGGCCACGTAATGAGAAGGGAACAACTGGAATATATTGTAACAACTGGAAAAATTAAAAATTTGTACCGTGTATATATATATATATATATATATATATATATATATATATATATATATATATACACACACACAGACACACACACGGTACCAATTTTCAAATGCTGGTTGAACCCGACAATCGTATGTGACGGATAAAAGAACATCACCACAGTTGGGAGTTGAATTGAAACATTCTGATCAAGAAACGAATATACTAACCTTTTCACTATTACGTACCGTTTTGAGATAATGTTGTAATTATATAACAGTAAAAAGTAAAGAGACCCGTCACGCCAAGTGGCGTATAGGAAATATGGTGTTAGTGACCATACATTTTACAGATCTTCAGCACATGATTTTTGGGGTAATGTGTTCGGTATTACGCCCGTGCCGCTTTATTTTCTCAGAAAAAATGCGGTACCCATTTAAGACTGGGTGAACCCGGAGGCCGTCAGGATTGATCGAACCCCACCTCATGCCCTTTTTAGTCCAGTTCACTAACCACTGAGCTATCGAGGCTCTCTTGTAATTATATAGGCAGATATATATTGATAGACAAGGAGATAGAGGCCATAAAGAGCAGAGAGAGAGAAAGAGAGAGAGAGAGAGTGAGTGACTATACACTAAAATTATAACACATGATTTACCTGCTGAATTGATACACAAAGGTACATACATACATCATCATCATCAAGTGCCGGGCCTGCTGGCGTAGGTGATCATGTCTCTCCACAACTTTCGATCTCGACTGTCATTTATCATATCTGTTGTTGGCCTTCAGCCAAGCCATTCTCTTAAGCTGTCTTGTATTTTTTCTCTTTGCGTCCCTCTATCTCTTCGTCCCTCAATTTTTCCAGTTGTTACAATATATTCCAGCTGTTATCTTCTCATTACATAGCCAAAAATTATGATTAGAAATTTGCTTTCTTTTTGCCCTGGCCTCTTTCAGAACTTTTTCATTACTCTTCTTAGCTGTCCATGGTATTCTCAACATTCTTCTGTAAAACGACATTTCTAAAGACTCCAGTGATTTTCTTGTTTGTTGTCCTATTGTCCATGATTCACATCCATATGTTAAGACTGGTTCAACATAAAATTTAAGAACTCTTTTTGCTTTGGCCTATTTCAGAACGTTTTCATTACTCTTCTTAGCTGTCCATGGTATTCTCAACATTCTTCTGTAAAACGACATTTCTAAACACTCTTGTGATTTTTTTGTCTGTTGTCCTATTGTCCATGATTCCCATCCATATGTTAAGACTGGCTCTACATAACATTTAAGAACTCTTTTTCTTGTTTCTATTGTCAAAAATGTATTGCACAGTATCTTCCTCATTTTGACACACACTTACGCACATAGATAAAGAGATTTAATGTACAATCAAGCGTTGTTTTTTTTTTAAATATTAATTCAAGAAAGTTAAAAGAGAGTTGCTGTAAATATATGTTGCCTTCAGTTTTTGTAATTTCTTTCAGATTCACAATTACTCGCTACTAAACTCTACCATCCCACCTCGCACGCCATCTCCCTGCTGCAGATTCGTCCAGGATTACCCGGCAGAGCACGAGCAAGACAATAAGAAGATCACAGAACGAGAACTTCAACGACTTCTGCGAAGAATTCAAAAACCAACTAGAGCTCATCTTTTATCTAGAAACAATAACGACCCTGACGTTAACAGCGCTGCGTTGACTACTGTCTTGCGACCTATCTCAGACGAAGAGCGGGAAAAGGCGGTGAAAAATCTGTCGCGGCCAACAACAGCTAGCAAAGCTAAACGTGTGTTGGAATGTTATCTGTGTCTTGATGACGAGCGCGAACTTAATAGGACCCTCGTTCCGTTTGAGTACATGTATGCCAACGAGAGATGTGCAACAACCGAGGAGGTTACGAGTCTTGTGTCAAGACTGAGTTCCTCCACGAGAGCAAGCGATGGAGGGTCTGCCGTGTGCTGTCGACTGTTTCCTGATTACAACAGCGTTTATATCCAGTCTGTGCACCTGCCACTAGTCAGTGGGTTGGCACGAACCAAAAGCGTTGCTGAGATCGTCAATAGACTTCACAGTAGTCAACAACGTAGAGCAAGAAAATACCACGGCTATTCAACAATGACAACTCAGGTCACTGATTACACAGCTTCATAACTTATTGCCTTTTTTTTCCTGTTTAAATTGAAATATCTGGCAACATTGTTAACCTCAGATGATAGATGTACAACAGAGGCGAGATTACAGAATGACTCAGGCAAAAACAGCTTTCCAAAAAAAATATGAAGATACTATGTAATCCATTTTTGACAATAGAAACAAGAAAACGAGTTATTAAATGTTATGTAGAGCCAGTCTTAACATATGGATGTGAATCATGGACAATAGGACAACAGACAAGGAAATCAGTGGCTGTAGAAATGTAGTTTTACAGAAGAATGTTGAGAATATCATGGACAGCTGAGATGAGAATGAAAGCGTTCTGAAAGAGGCCAAACCATTAAGAGAGCTAATTTTCAATATTAGTAAGAAACAATCATCACTTTTTGACCATTTAATAAGAAGGGATCGGTTGGAATATATTGTGACAACTCGGAAAATTGAGGGGCGAAGAGATAGAGGGGAAACAAAGAGAAAAGATACCAGACAGCTTAAGAGAATGGCTTGGCAGAAGGTCAACAACAGAAATGATAAATAATTGTCGATATTGAAAGTTGTGGAGAGACATGATCACCTACGCCAGCAGGCACGATACTTGATGATGATAATATTTTAAAATTAGACTGCGCTAATTGACTTCTGTGTTACATATGCCTGGATTGATGACATCACAGACGAATGACTAATTTGATTAACTATCACATCAAAGACTAACTAGAATGCTTATTAAGTACAGAGATGTTGAAAATTAATAACTAATATATATATATATATATATATATATATATATATATATATATATATATATATATAGATGACTAAAAAGAATAGTGATTTATCACACAGATGGCTACATGGAGTGATTAATTACTACACAGGTAAACTAATTTGAATGATTAATTACTAAATCGATTAGTTAATCACCATAAAGATGAATAAATAAAATTATTATTTACCACACAACTGAAAAAAAAGGAAAAAAAAGATTGTTATCCACACGAATGTCTATATGTATATAATGATTATTTACGAAACATATAATTAAAAAGATAATTAGTTATCATACAAATGACAAAATAGAGTGAATACTAACCACATAGTTGATTACATATAAAGATGATTAACCACACAGATGACTAAATAGAACAGTTGTTTAAAAAAAATAGATGGCTATTGCGAGTTATTATTTGAAACACAAATGACTGATTGCATTAATAATCACCACAAAAACCACACTTAATTATAAGAACCTCATTGGCGAGTATCCGAAGACCAAATCTTACATGAAGACCAAATCTTACATGCAGACCAAATCTTACATGAAGACCAAATCTTTCATGAAGACCAAATCTTACATGAAGACCAAATCTTACATGAAGACCAAATCTTACATGAAGACTAAATCTTACATGAAGACCAAATCTTACATGAAGACCAAATCTTACATGAAGACCAAATCTTTCATGAAGACCAAATCTTACATGAAGACCAAATCTTACATGAAGACCAAATCTTTCATGAAGACCAAATCTTACATGAAGACCAAATCTTACATGAAGACCAAATCTTACATGAAGACCAAATCTTACATGAAGACCAAATCTTACATGAAGACCAAATCTTACATGAAGACCAAATCTTTCATGAAGACCAAATCTTACATGAAGACCAAATCTTACACGAAGACCAAATCTTACATGAAGACCAAATCTTACATGAAGACCAAATCTTACATGAAGACCAAATCTTACATGAAGACCAAATCTTGCATGAAGACCAAATCTTCCATGAAGACCAAATCTTACATGAAGACCAAATCTTACATGAAGACTAAATCTTACATGAAGACCAAATCTTGCATGAAAACCAAATCTTACATGAAGACTAAATCTTACATGAAGACCAAATCTTACATGAAGACCAAATCTTACATGAAGACCAAATCTTACATGAAGACCAAATCTTCCATGAAGACCAAATCTTACATGAAGACCAAATCTTTCATGAAGACCAAATCTTACATGAAGACCAAATCTTACACGAAGACCAAATCTTACATGAAGACCAAATCTTACATGAAGACCAAATCTTACATGAAGACCAAATCTTGCATGAAGACCAAATCTTACATGAAGACCAAATCTTACATGAAGACCAAATCTTACATGAAGACTAAATCTTACATGAAGACCAAATCTTGCATGAAAACCAAATCTTACATGAAGACTAAATCTTACATGAAGACCAAATCTTACATGAAGACCAAATCTTACATGAAGACCAAATCTTGCATGAAAACCAAATCTTACATGAAGACTAAATCTTACATGAAGACCAAATCTTACATGAAGACCAAATCTTACATGAAGACCAAATCTTACATGAAGACCAAATCTTACATGAAGACTAAATCTTACATGAAGACTAAATCTTACATGAAGACCAAATCTTGCATGAAAACCAAATCTTACATGAAGACCAAATCTTACATGAAGACCAAATCTTACATGAAGACCAAATCTTTCATGAAGAACAAATCTTACATGAAGACTAAATCTTACATGAAGATCAAATCTTTCATGAAGACCAAATCTTACATGAAGATCAAAGTTTACATGAAGACCAAATCTTACATGAAGACCAAATCTTACATGAAGACTAATTCTTACATGAAGACCAAATCTTACATGAAGACTAAATCTTACATGAAGACTAATTCTTACATGAAGACCAAATCTTACATGAAGACCAAATCTTACATGAAGACCAAATCTTACATGAAGACTAATTCTTACATGAAGACCAAATCTTACATGAAGACTAATTCTTACATGAAGACCAAATCTTACATGAAGACTAATTCTTACATGAAGACCAAATCTTACATGAAGACTAATTCTTACATGAAGACCAAATCTTACATGAAGACCAAATCTTACATGAAGACTAATTCTTACATGAAGACCAAATCTTACATGAAGACCAAATCTTACATGAAGACCAAATCTTACATGAAGACTAAATCTTGAGAGCACATTTCGTTAAAGCAAAAGCCAGGGAAGAAAACCAAATACATATCTACGCAAGGGTGGGGCATGGCGGACAAATCATCTTAATCAGTCAAAATCAAATCCTAAAGATCAATGTTGGGGGCATACGCCACAGAGAAGCTGTCTCCATTATTCCCTATTTTTGAACATATTCTTGCCTGTCTCCAATCTAAGCCTTGTTTTAAGGGTTTCCATAACTTCTCTTATCCGTGTATTCCTGGGACTTTGCAGAACGCTGCTCTCATCGCGGTCCATCTGATAGAATTTATGTCTCTAGCCAGATTTTCCACTTTTTCTGTTGTCATTTTCAAGGCCTCTTTGGTGTCTTGAAACCTCTTTCTTTTTGGTCTGCCCATGTCTAAAATGTATCATGTAAACAGAAATTAAATAAAAGAAACAAAAAATAAACAAATGCTGCACGACATAAGAATATTGTTAATGAGGCATAAGTTTATATGGACATATATTTTTTTTTTTTCTAATCACCAAGATCTTTACACCGGGGTTAAAGAGCTGTGGCAATGGTATCGTAACGTCTTGAGCCACTCTAAGGTATAGGGTAGATCTACAAGACATACTCTAAAAAAACATTTCTCTCTAATTTGCTCGGTTCATGGCCATAATTTACAAATTACCAACAGTGTAGCCCACATTGTGCATCTCTACAACTATTCCTCTCCATCGGGTTACTTGGTATATCTCTCTTTCGTCTTTCATCTGGAGTTATTGCATAGTAGCACTTGTGAAGATTTCTAGATATCATCTGAGTACTTTGACAAAAATGGGTACAAGATGTCATAGTTAAAGAAGATAATCTTATTTTTCTTTTTTCTTTTTACAACTACTACTACTTATTTTACCTTCTTATTTACAACTTCATCATCAGAAAGAAACAATAAACATTTTTCGGGCACATCATGAGAAGAGGAAAGTTGGAATACTTGGTTACAACAGGCAAAATTCGAGGAAAGAGAGATCACGGACGGCAAAGAGAAAAAAATACTAGATAGTTTGGTGCCATTGCATTTCAGAAAATGAAAAATATATTATGCAAGAAATCTATGTCAACAGAAATGAGAAAAAGAGTTCATCGGCGCTGAATAGAACCAATTGTGACCTATGGAAGCGAATCATGGACAGTAGACAAACAAATGAAAAGACGATTAGAGGCCACAGAGATGGGATTTCTCAGAAGAATGTTGAAAGCTCCGTGGATAACTAAAAAGACCAATGAGGAAGTTCTCAAAGAGTCAAACACATAAAGGCAGCTCCTAAAAAACATCAGAAAGAAACAATCAACATTTTTCGGGCACGTCATGAGAAGAGGAAAGTTGGAATATTTGGTTACAACTGGCAAAATAAAAGAAAAGAGAGATTGCGGACGACAAAGAGAGAAAATACTGGATAGCTTGGTGCCATTGCATGAAAAACAGTCAACAACAGAACTAATACGATGCACTGTAGATAGAAGATTGTGGAAAGACATGATCGCATGCGCCAACCGGTATGGCACACGATGATGATGATTTTCAACTTCTTGTGGTTCAAAGGTCTTCAACAAACTTTCCAAGCTGTCCTGTTTCTTGTCATTCTCTTAAGATAGCTCCATGTCTTTCCCATCCTCTTCATCTCTAACCCACCTGTCATCTCCAAGTATAGGCTTTCCCCTATGTCTTATCTCCTGGGGATTCCATAAAAGGCCTTGACGAGTATTACTCTCAGTTCGCTTGCCCGTTGTGTGTCCTATCCATCGCCACCGTTTTATTTATCTTTAGTCTTTCTTCCCTGGTAGCTGTCTGGTGCTGTCTCATAATTCTAAGTTTGTGATTTTATCCTACCATTTCCATACTTTTATAAGGGAGAAAACATATAAACAAAATATCACTAGCTGCATATTTTTGAAGCACCGAATGCAGAAGTTATTATTATTATTATTATTATTTTTTTTTGAGCTTATGTATCTTTGATTTATTTTTAATGATTACAAGAATCAATGTCGCGCATTCTTGACAGACTTATTGAGGCATTTAGCTTTCAGCAGATAATAAAAATCATGCATGAATGGTTGCTATAGCCCCAAGCTGGCAATTAGTTCTGATAATTCCTCACAGTCACATTATTATAAGTCTTGTACAATCTTTACATTCTGCTTAGTTGAAAACGCAACCTTAAATACAAGCTTTCAGTTTGTGTGTGCTCAATACTATTTGTGTTTGTGTGTGTTCATTGCTGTTTGTGTTTGTGTGTGTTCCTTACTGTTTGTATTTGTATGTGCTAATTACTGTTTGTGTTTGTTCATTACTATTTGTGTAAGTTAATTACTGTTTGTTTTTGTTCATTACTAGTTGTATTTGTTCATTACTGTTTGTGTATGTGTGTTTGTTCATTACTGTTTGTGTTTGTTCATTACTGTTTATGCTTGTGTGTGTTCATTACTGTTTGTACATGTTCATTACTGTTTGTGTGTTCATTACTAATTGTGTTTGTTCATTACTGTTTGTGTGTGTTCATTACTGTTTGTTTGTGTTCATTACTGTTTGTGTTTGTTCATTACTATTTGTGTTTGTGTGTGTTCATTACTGTTTGTGTGAGTTCATTACTGTTTATGTGTGTTCATTACTGTTTATGTGTCCTTCTTTCTGCCGTTTACCAGATAACAACTACTACTAGCCCTCTTCGTTTTCCGTCCATAAAAGTATGTTAAGTGGGCATAGATGCGTTGTGTTGTGGTTTATCTCTGCCTTTCGTCTCAATATATTCGACTTCAGCACGGAATGTTCAAGTACCATGTTGTTTTCCTGCTTCTATCACTCCTGACTTGGTCAGATTAGTGTGATTAGTCTGTTACTAGAGACGCGAAGAAGACGGGAGCCTCGGTAGCCTAGTAGGGAAAACCACCCGACTGGGCTACCGACGATCAGACAACCCGTGTTTGGTTCCAGCTGGAAGCAGTGTGAATTGTACTGATGGTTGAAAAAAACAAAGTACCCCGTGGTCGACCCATCCGCTGGCCGGAAGTGGTACCAGGATATTACTCTGGGAAGGTGAGGAAAGCCGCCTCGCATTGTGAGTTTCGATGCTTGAAGCGACACTATCCAGAAGTCCCCACCGAGCACTTTTTGATAGGCGGCCGAGCACATATGGGTAAAAGCTCGCGTGCTTAGACGTCGATTCAAGTCTCGTACTTGACCTTTACCTTTACCTTTAACTTGACCTTTACCTTTACCTTTACCTTTACCTTTACCTTTACCTTTACCTTTAACTTGACCTTTAACTTGACCTTTACATTTACCTTTAGCTTTACCTTTACCTTTACCGCGAAGAGGTGGAGGTGTGCTTACAGCACTTGGAAAAAATCACAAATAATCAACAGACCAAAAAAAAACAAACATATGGTCGGAAGCAGGATCGAATCCGTACTCCTTGGCACAGCGCCTTTCCACGAGAAACTAAATGCTAGAGCGCACGGCCAACTCAGCTACCTAAACAAAATGGCTATAATTGGCGATGTCTATCATGCAGGTGTACTCATGACAATTGCATAGGGTTACGATCACAGCTCTGGAATAAATTGTGTGTCTGTATTTTCCTATTAAGACAAGTATCTCCCAGGTAGGGTAGGGCTGAATACTTGGGTGGCAGACAAACAGTTATAAGACGAAACAGCACCAATAGTAGTTCTTTGTTTGTTTTTTTTTAGTTCTTGTTGATTACTTGTGATTTTTTCCGAGTGCTGTAAACATATCTCCTCCCCTGAAATGACTCACTGATCTATCTCCTCAGAGTTTTCCCTCTACATTATAATATGATAATATTCATTTATTATTATATGTCTCCCGAAGAGGTGAAGTAGGGTCTGGTTGGATCTTGTTCACCGATTCTGGCACAGTCAGCTATAAGTCGCTGGCAACTATTAGCTAAGTTGTTGCCATGTGCCTTGCCTCTGTTTTTGTGAATGAACACCACCAACCCTGAGAGCATGAATTAATTACTTGTGTCACTGGTATAGACCAAGAGGAAGACCCAGAAGAAGATGGATAGATGCAGTGATAGAGACATGTAACAACAAAGGAAAATCACTAATTCAGACAATTCGAGCAGCTCAAGAACAACAAATGATATAACCACGACACCTTTTAGGTATCAGTGAAAAGAGAAAAGAAGAAGATCACTGATATATACCGATTGTGTATGTGCGATAGTATGCATAAGATACAGTAAACCACAGATTCTCTACAATCATTGGCTCTTTAAATTAACAGAGAGAATACCAAAATAATGACAACCAGGCCTGTACCAAATGGCAATAGTTACCTGGATTGGAAGAAGGTACAGGAAGTGCATTACTTGATCTACCTTGGTCGCAGTATAGGTCTAGAGAGAGAAACAGAAAAGAGATCAGAATCAAAATAGCAAAGGGGGCTTTAAGTTTTAAAAACCTTGAAAAAATATGGCGATCAAAGATACTTAACCCGAACATAACACTTAGAATTTTCAACTCAAACGTTTTATCCATCTTCACGTATGGGTGCGAAACCTGGAAAACGACAAGGGAGATTCTATCTATTGATATTTCGAGCCGTAGACCGGCCCATAGGGCATAGACCAAGATCCTCCTTCTCTTATCTAAATTTTTATTCTAGCAGTTTTTAATTCTTTTAAAGATATTTTATCAAATCTCGCCATTTGTCTCTGTTCTGCGCAAGCAGCTCTATCTCATTGAGGGAGCCGATTCCTGCTGCTCTTGCATCTCTCATCAATGTTCTTCTCAGTGTCTCTCTGGGACTTCCTCTTTTCCTCTTACCTGTTGTTTCCCACGTGAGGGATTGCTTTGCTGTTCGGTTATTATCTCTTCTCATCACATGTCCAACATATGTCCATCGTCTTTTCTTTCAAGGGAGATTGAGAAGGAAAAAACAACTCAAAGCATCTGAAGACAAATGCCTAAGAAAGATAATTCAAGGCTAATGCTGACATAAGAGAAATGGCTATGTGACGTAATCTCGTCTAGTTAAGAAAAGAAGATGAACTTATGTCAGGCATGTATTTAGTTAGAACAACCGACCAGAGAATGACCAAGCAACTCTCAAATGGGAAACATCAGGTTAGAGGAAAAAGAATATGACTTTTAGAAACACTGAAAATAACACTAATAAAAGTGGCAAGGTTGGCAAGCATAGACTCACTCTCTATAATCGAACAGCTCGCCCAGAGTCGACACATTTGGCTCTACAAGCCTTATGTGCTGTCTAACGGCACTGGAAAGTTCAAGAATAGAGACAATTGGCGGGATTCATGCACTCTGGTCAAGTCTTGTTCTAGAATAGATCCCAGGTTCTACTAGGAACTTCATGCACTCTGGTCAAGTCTTGTTCTAGAATAGATTCCAGGTTCTACTAGGAAGTTCATGCAATCTGGTCAAGTCTTGTTCTAGAATAGATCCCAGGTTCTACTAGGAACTTCATGCACTCTGGTCAAGTCTTGTTCTAGAATAGATTCCAGGTTCTACTAGGAAGTTCATGCACTCTGGTCAAGTTTAGTTCTAGAATAGATTCCAGGTTCTACTAGGAACTTCATGCACTCTGGTCAAGTCTTGTTCTAGAATAGATCCCAGGTTCTACTAGGGACTTCATGCACTCTGGTCAAGTTTAGTTCTAGAATAGATCCCAAGTTCTACTAGGAACTTAATGCACTCTGGTCAAGTTTAGTTCTAGAATAGATCCCATGTTCTACTAGGAACTTCATGCACTCTGGTCAAGTTTAGTTCTAGAATAGATCCTAGGTTCTAATAGGAATTTCATGCACTCTGGTCAAGTTTAGTTCTAGAATAGATCCCATGTTCTACTAGGGACTTCATACACTCTGGTCAAGTTTAGTTCCAAAATAGATCCCAAGTTCTACTAGGGACTTCATGCGTTCTGGTCAAGTTTAGTTTTGGAATAGATCCCAGGTTATACTAGAAACTTCATGCACTCTGGTCAAGTTTAGTTCTAGAATAGATCCCTGGTTCTACTAGGAACTTTATGCACTCTGGTCAAGTTTAGGTCTAGAATAGATCCCATGTTCTACTAGGGACTTCATGCATTCTGGTCAAGTTTAGTTCTAGAATAGATCCCATGTTCTACTAGGGACTTCATGCGTTCTGGTCAAGTTTAGTTCTAGAATAGATCCCATGTTCTACTAGAAACTTCATGCGCTCTGGTCAAGTTAAGTTCTAGAATAGATCCCATGTTCTGCTAGGGACTTCATGCGTTCTGGTCAAGTTTAGTTCTAGAATAGATCCCAGGTTCTGCTAGGGACTTCATGCGTTCTGGTCAAGTTTAGTTCTAGAATAGATCCCAGGTTGTACTAGGACCTTCATGCACTCTGGTCAAGTTTAGTTCTAGAATAGATCCCATGTTCTACTAGGAACTTCATGCACTCTGGTCAAGTTTAGTTCTAGAAAAGATCCCATGTTCTACTAGGGACTTCATGCACTCTGGTCAAGTTTAGTTCTAGAATAGATCCCTGGTTCTACTAGGGATTTCATGCACTCTGATCAAGTTTAGTTCTAGAATAGATCCCATGTTCTACTAGAAACTTCATGCGCTCTGGTCAAGTTAAGTTCTAGAATAGATCCCATGTTCTGCTAAGGACTTCATGCGTTCTTGTCAAGTTTAGTTCTAGAAAAGATCCCATGTTCTACTAGGGACTTCATGCACTCTGGTCAAGTTTAGTTCTAGAATAGATCCCTGGTTCTACTAGGGACTTCATGCACTCTGGTCAAGTTTAGTTCTAGAATAGATCCCTGGTTCTACTAGGAACTTTATGCACTCTGGTCAAGTTTAGGTCTAGAATAGATCCCATGTTCTACTAGGGACTTCATGCACTCTGGTCAAGTTTAGTTCTAGAATAGATCCCATGTTCTACTAGGGACTTCATGCGTTCTGGTCAAGTTTAGTTCTAGAATAGATCCCATGTTCTACTAGAAACTTCATGCGCTCTGGTCAAGTTAAGTTCTAGAATAGATCCCATGTTCTGCTAGGGACTTCATGCGTTCTGGTCAAGTTTAGTTCTAGAATAGATCCCAGGTTCTGCTAGGGACTTCATGCGTTCTGGTCAAGTTTAGTTCTAGAATAGATCCCAGGTTGTACTAGGACCTTCATGCACTCTGGTCAAGTTTAGTTCTAGAATAGATCCCATGTTCTACTAGGAACTTCATGCACTCTGGTCAAGTTTAGTTCTAGAAAAGATCCCATGTTCTACTAGGGACTTCATGCACTCTGGTCAAGTTTAGTTCTAGAATAGATCCCTGGTTTTACTAGGGATTTCATGCACTCTGATCAAGTTTAGTTCTAGAATAGATCCCATGTTCTACTAGAAACTTCATGCGCTCTGGTCAAGTTAAGTTCTAGAATAGATCCCATGTTCTGCTAAGGACTTCATGCGTTCTTGTCAAGTTTAGTTCTAGAAAAGATCCCATGTTCTACTAGGGACTTCATGCACTCTGGTCAAGTTTAGTTCTAGAATAGATCCCTGGTTCTACTAGGGACTTCATGCACTCTGGTCAAGTTTAGTTCTAGAATAGATCCCTGGTTCTACTAGAAACTTCATGCACTCTGGTCAAGTTTAGTTCTAGAATAGATTCCAGGTTCTACTAGGGATTCATGCACTCTGGTCAAGTTTAGTTCTAGAATAGATCCCAGGTTCTACTAGGAACTTTATGCACTCTGGTCAAGTTTAGGTCTAGAATAGATCCCATGTTCTACTAGGGACTTCATGCACTCTGGTCAAGTTTATTTCTAGAATAGATCCCATGTTCTACTAGGGACTTCATGCACTCTGGTCAAGTTTAGTTCTAGAATAGATCCCATTTTCTACTAGGGACTTCATGCACCTGGGCCATGGTTCTCCTCAGATGTTCTATATATTTCGATGAGAAGATAGTAGCACTTATGGATGTGTCTTGAGTGCATTCATCATCATCAATTACCGGGCTTACTGGCGTAGGTGATCATGTCTCTCCACAACATTCGATCTTGATATTTCTTATCATTTCTGTTGTTGACCTTCTGCCAAGCCATTCTCTTAAGCTGTCTGGTATTTTCTCTCTTTGCTTCCCTCTATCTCTTCGTCCCTCAATGTTTCCAGTTGTTACAATATATTCCGGTTGTTCTCTTCTCATTACACGGCCAAAAAATAATAATTGTTTCTTCCTAATATTTGAAATTAGCTCTCTTTTTGTTTTGACCTCTTTCAGAACATTTTCATTACTCTTCTTAGCTGTCCATGGTATTCTCAATATTCTTCTGCAAAACCACATTTCTACAGACTCCAGTGTTTATCTTTATTTCGCTTACAGTAGCTTGACGACGATCGGGTATCACCTGTAGCACATGATGTCCCCTACCGAACGAGGGTTTTCCGTTGGAATCCCCCTTAACGTTGTTGTCGTTATTTATATTGTTGTGGCGATCATGATTGTACAAAGAAGTTACGACGGTGGTTTTCTGTTGTCTTCCGTCGGTTTGTTTACGATTGGCTCCGCTAGCCTTTGACTAAAAAGTCTTACCCACAAAGCAGTGGGGTTGTTTTATTTTTGGGGTACCCTCCCTTAGCTTTTTACTCTCCCGAGCATACATGCAAGGCAGCAGGGCAGCTACAGGTTGTACTGTTTACTGCATACAGTAGCAGGTAAAATTACCTGACCTGACAGTTCTTGAGTGCATTGGTGAAGAATTTACTATAACATAACATATTTCTAGAACTTGTTTTCTAGAAACAACATGTTTTGGAGCTCGTTATCTATAACAAAATAGTTCTCAAACTCGTTATCTATAAAGCGAAACAATTCAGATGAAGAGGTATGTTTACAGTAGTCGGAAAAAATGACAAATAATCAACAACAGAAAAAAAAATAAAGAACAATATATGGACCGAAGCACAATCGAACCCGTACTCAGTGGCTATAACCGTAAAAACCTGAAACTCTTTAATTTCTTCATATGAGTTTCAGGTCAGTTAAATACTGCTTATTGGTTATGAATATCGTACCACTGAACAATGACATCAATAGAATACAGCGAAACCAGGCTCCAGTACGTCCGCTTTGTGAACACCTATTTGAAACAGTAGAACGCCACCTATAGCTGTCCAAAGCTCACTGACATCAGAGAAACACTACTTCTCAAAGACCTGATAAATGGAACACCTTGTATGCAACTTCAAAGGAGCTCAGGAATACCTGCAGATATTATCAAACGACAATGGGCCGAAGGAGGTCAGCTCACAGGCCACTGGATCCATAGCAATAATAATGACAACAATAACAATAATAACAACAAGAATAATCATTATCGTGTCTCTAACTTCAACGAGATACCACCACTGGTTCTGAATGTTGCTAAAGAAATACAGCTCTGAGCTAGAATTATCAGTGGACTCTAGCTCTAATCTACGACACAGTTCATTAATCCGATCATTCTCTCTATACGCGTCAGTTTTGTTTACTTAATTCTAAACATCCATGTCGACTGAGTTTTTCACTGCAGTTTATCACTGCAGACGAATTAAAATCCATAATTGCTCAACCGCCCGTGCCAGTGGAAACATCGGAATTAAAACTCATCTCATTGAAGGATCCAAACAAAGAAAGGCAGCTGCAGGTCCCCATCATAGTAGCATATATCACGCCAAAAGACAAAAGACCAAGCGGCATTGAAAGTAAACGCAGCTGAACTGTCCTTCGTCATACGATATCATCCTTCATCGTAAGCAACCGGAATATCGAAACGCAATGCGGATGAAAAACACAGCTCACGGTGTGCACAGAACATTAAACTCAGTAGCTCCGACTCTAAGCCGGACTTGGAATGTGAGGAAACTGCAACAAGGAGCACTCTTCGGACAGAGCTTCAATGGGTCCTGCCATCTATCCGCCATATTGACCGGAAGTTGTTTAAGTCTAAGTCGTTTAGTGGTTGTTCATTAACGTCTTTCAATTACATCTCCATTATTCTTGCCGTATCTCACTCTTATCTTTTCTTTCTCCTTGAATCTTTCTTTCTGCCATATGGAAATGAATAATGGACATTAGGCAAACAAATTAAAAGACGAGTAGATGCCACAGACATGGGATTTCAGAAAAGAATGTTGAAAGTTCCCTGGACAACCAAAAAGACCAAAATGGAAATTTTCAACGAGGCCGACACAAAGAGAATACCTCTAAAAGAATTCAGAAACAAACAGCCGATATTTTTATGGCACATCGTGAGAAGATGAAACTTGTTTATAACTGGCAAAATACATGAAAAGAGATGTCGCGGACAACAAACAGAGAAGATATTAGATAGCTTGGTGTCGCGGCACAGTAACAGCAGAATAGATACGTTACACTGAGTATAGTAAATTCTTGAAGGACGTGATTGCAGCCAATGTAACACATTATTATGAATTCTCCATAAATTAACTCTTCACATTATTATGAATTTCCCATAAATTAACTCTTCACATTATTATGAATTTTCCATAAATTAAATCTTAACTTCTCATAAATAGTAAACTATCATGCCAAATAAGTTTTTCTTTTAGATTACTGATAAGGGATCCACCGAAATGTAACGTAACATGGTCATATGCTCTCAAATATGATATACACAATAGGTTTTAATTGTGACTTCACTTTGCTTGCATGATTATCTATCTATCTATCTATCTATCTATCTATCTATCTATCTATCTATCTATCTATCTATCTATCTATCTATCTATCTATCTATCTATCTATCTATCTATCTATCTATCTATCTATCTATCTATCTATCTATCTATCTATCTATCTATCTATCTATCTATCTATCTATCTATCTATCTATCTATCTATCTATCTATCTATCTATCTATCTATCTATCTATCTATCTATCTATCTATCTATCTATCTATCTATCTATCTATCTATCTATCTATCTATCTATCTATCTATCTATCTATCTATCTATCTATCTATCTATCTATCTATCTATCTATCTATCTATCTATCTATCTATCTATCTATCTATCTATCTATCTATCTATCTATCTATCTATCTATCTATCTATCTATCTATCTATCTATCTATCTATCTATCTATCTATCTATCTATCTATCTATCTATCTATCTATCTATCTATCTATCGTCCTTTCGAGCCGAAGACGGCACATAGGGCAGAACCACAATCTCAAAAACAGAAACCTTGCGTGCCAGAATGGCACTTATTGCAGAGATCGCTGCTTCCAAAACTTATGGCATGACTATGCTTGGTGAAATATCAAACTGACGTGCACTATCTCAATCTTTTGGACCAAGCCTGATTTGTGCACGTTGTTGTTAATGTTACTGGTTGATACGTGTCCATCTTATTTGGCAATACTAATCTATGCGTGTTTTGTTTCCGTTTTTACTCGCAATAGCTTGTAATTATCAAGACTGAGAGAAGATGTTAAATAAATGAATCAATTAGTCTTTGAGTCCAACCTGCACCATCAAGGCAAGAGACAGATCGGAATGGCGCTCCATGGTAGCCAACTTTCGATGCGGAGAGGTACTCGATGATGATGAGTCTTTGAAGAAAGACTATTTCATTATTTCGAATATTTAGTTCGTTAGCCGAAAAGTCAAGCTACAACATGCCGATTTTATTAGAAAACAAAACATAACCATCATGGGGGTATTTTTAAAAGACGAATGAAATAAAAGGGAAACATAAACTTAAAAACGAGCAGCATACTGCTGTATTGCCTGTATGAGCTGCTGTATCAGTTACTCCAACACTCAAAAAAAAAATATGACAGCAGAACAACAAATAATACAACGCCTTTTATATCCCATCCTCTGATATCAGTACCAAACATCTCACATTTCTAAAGCTACATGCGAAACTAATACATGGATTGAATTGAATATTATCCCTGCCACATGTTGCACGATCTGAGTTGACCTGAGATATATCATTCTGGCAATACGTTTTCTTCGACTCAAATGTGTCTTACTGTCAACTGACAGTTGTAGTAAAGTAACATCAACATAGTGGATAATTCTGGGCAAGAGTTTCTCAATATGTGACGCCAATATTAATTTAAAAAAAATGAAAACTGAAGAAAAACAAGCTGAAATACATCCTCTATCCACAGGCCAGTCACTTACTTGTGGAGAAACACCTTGTATAACAGCGCAATAAGGCAAAAAATAATTTTTAAAAGCAGTTTGGCCGTATCATGATAATGGATGATAGGCAGTTATCACTATGTGTGTGAATACCGGAAGTCTAAACAAATAATCTCACATTGTGCCGTCTCCGCATGAGAGAATGCTTACCATGGAGCTTCATAATCATTAAATATTCTTGATAATTATTAATACGCTTCATTAATAAAATAATTTTTAAAAATAAACGTAAACGTTTACATTATTCTTTTGTATTGTTCTATACGTTAAAATGGTGTGGGAAAACATATCTATTGACCTTTCGAGCCGTAACTAGGGCGTAGACCAAGATACAGTTGTTATACACCTTCTCCTATGAATTTTTTGTTCTAGCAGTTTTCTTTTAAAGATATTTTATCAAATCTCGCCATCTGTCTCTGTTCTGTGCAAGCAGCTCTATCTCATTGAGGGAGCCGGTTCCTGCTGCTCTTGCCTCTCTCATCAATGTTCTTCTCAGTGTCTCTGTGGGTATTCCTCTTACCTGTTGTTTCCCACATGAGGGCTTGCTTTGCTGTTCGGTTATTATCTCTTCTCATTACATATACAACATATGCCCATCATCTTTTCTTGATTACTGAAGATATTAGTGGTTGATTGGCGATTTCTCTAATTTCTTCGTTTGTTTTGTATTCGTTCCACGCTATACCAAGTATTTTCCTTAGACATTTATTTTCGAATGCGTTCAACTTTGTTTCTATATCTCTTGTTGTTTTCCAGCTTTCACACGCATACGTAAGGGTTGATAGTACATTTGATTTGAATAGTCTAAGTTTTGTGTTTGTTCTGATGAGTTTTGATTTCCACAACTTTTCAAGGCTTCTGAAAGACATTGCTGCTTTAGCTATTCTGATTCTAATTTCTTTGCTTGTATCCCCTTCTCGATCAATGTGATTTCCAAGATAGGTAAAGTAATTGATCTCTTCCACTGATTTGTTTTCCATGTATATTTTGTAGATAACTACTGCTACCAACAAAAGCTTGTGTGGATATGACAAGACAACAAAAGAAGGCAACAAGGCCGTACCAAGGTGACAGGAATATGCCTATATAGATGTACCTCGAACTTCGACATTAATTCTCTCGAGGAGGTCGTTTAAATTCTGAGAAGAGTTCTAATTTCTAGCTTTTTGGAACAATGGGGAGGGAATTAATCTGTCCCAAAACCTTCAAGAAATAACAATTTAAAAGAAAAACTTAAACAGCAAATACACACACGATACTTTATGGTAAAATAGCGCAATAAAAGAGCTAATTTTCAATATTAGGAAGAAATAATCATCATTTTTTGGGGGCCATGTAATGAGAAGAGAACAACTGGAATATATTGTAACAACTGGAAAAATTGAGGGACGAAGAGATAGAGGGAAGCAAAGAGAAAAAATACCGGACAGCTTAAGAGAATGGCTTGGCAGAAGGTCAACAACAGAAATGATAAATAATAACTGTCGAGATCGAAAATTGTGGAGAGACATGATCACCTACGCCAGCAGGCTTGGTACTTGATGATGATGAGCGCAATAAAACTCCCCAAATAATAAACTAAAACATGAAAACAATCAATAAAATACGTAATTACTATTACAATGATAAAATGTATTTACTGTAACTTGGTGAGAAATAACGTTTTCGTGTGGTGGTTTAGAGAAAGAGAAAAGTTACTCTTTGGAAGGAGAGTTCCACTTGTAAACACTCAAGTTACACATGTAACTCTCTGTAGGTGCTGTACTCTCTTTTTTCTTCGCACTACTAGTAACTGGTTGAGGATTCTCGTTCTCGCACCCCCCCCCTCTTTTTCCCTTTTCTTTTTCCTCTCGTTTTTTTTTTCTACGGAGAGACAACTCTCTAACGTCGTCAGGTGTTGGCGCACGTATGCCACGATTATAGCTTCTTTTACACCTCTATCGTTGATGTCCTAGTTTTCTCTTAGGTTTTGTAACTACCACACTTTTCTGCGATGGCATCGTTAATACAGTTTATAAGAAACAGAACACACCAAAAAAATAAACCTAATAACGCTGTTCAACAACACTGAAAAAGACAGAACAAAGATAACTACAATAACTAAAAAAAAAACAGAACAAAGTTAATTACAATAACTAAAAAAAGACAGAACAAAGATAACTACAATAACTAAAAAAATAGAACAAAGATAACTACAATAACTAAAAAAACAGAGCAAAGATAACTACAATAACTAAAAAAACAGAGCAAAGATAACTACAATAACTAAAAAAACAGAACAAAGATAACTACAATAACTAAAAAAACAGAACAAAGATAATTACAATAACTAAAAAAACAGAACCAAGATAATTACAATAACTAAAAAAAGACAGAACAAAGATAACTACAATAACTAAATAAAGACAGAACAAAGTAAACTACAATAACTAAATAAAGACAGAACAAAGATAACTACATTAACTAAATAAAGACTGAACAAAGATAACTACAATAACTAAATAAAGACAGAACAAAGATAACTACAATAACTAAAAAAAAGACAGAACAACGATAACTACAATAACTAAAAAAAAACAGAACAAAGATAACTACAATAACTAAATAAAGACAGAACAAAGATAACTACAATAACTAAAAAAAAAGACAGAACAAAGATAACTACAATAACTAAATAAAGACAGAACAAAGATAACTACAATAACTAAAAAAAAGACAGAACAAAGATAACTACAATAACTAAAAAAACAGAACAAAGACAACTACAATAACTAAATAAAGACAGAACAAAGATAACTACAATAACTAAAAAAAACAGAACAAAGATAACTACAATAACTAAAAAAAAGACAACTAAGATAACTACAATAACTAAATAAAGACAGAACTAAGATAACTACAATAACTAAATAAAGACAGAACAAAGATAACAACAATAACTAAATAAAGACAGAACTAAGATAACTACAATAACTAAAAAAAAGACAGAACAAAGATAACTACAATAACTAAAAAAACAGAACAAAGATAACTACAATAACTAAAAAACAGAACAAAGATAACTACAATAACTAAAAAAACAGAACTAAGATAACTACAATAACTAAAAAAAGACAGAACAAAGATAACTACAATAACTAAATAAAGACAGAACAAAGATAACTACAATAACTAAAAAACAGTACAAAGATAACTACAATAACTAAATAAAGACAGAACAAAGATAACTACAATAACTAAAAAAAAAGACAGAACTAAGATAACTACAATAACTTTAATAAAGACAGAACAAAGATAACTACAATAACTTAAAAAAAAGACAGAACAAAGATAACTACAATAACTAAAAAAAACAGAACAAAGATAACTACAATAACTAAATAAAGACAGAACAAAGATAACTACAATAACTATAAACAAAAGACAGAACTAAGATAACTACAATAACTTTCATAAAGACAGAGCAAAGATAACTACAATAACTAAAAAAAAAAAGACAGAACAAAGATAACTACAATAACTTAAAAAAAAGACAGAACAAAGATAACTACAATAACTAAAAAAAACAGAACAAAGATAACTACAATAACTAAATAAAGACAGAACAAAGATAACTACAATAACTATAAACAAAAGACAGAACTAAGATAACTACAATAACTTTCATAAAGACAGAACAAAGATAACTACAATAACTTTCATAAAGACAGAACAAAGATAACTACAATAACTAAATAAAGACAGAACAAAGATAACTACAATTACTAAATAAAGACAGAACAAAGATAACTACAATAACTAAATAAAGACAGAACAAAGATAACTACAATAACTAAAAAAAGACAGAACAAAGATAACTACAATAACTAAATAAAGACAGAACAAAGATAACTACAATAACTAAAAAAACAGTACAAAGATAACAACAATAACTAAATAAAGACAGAACAAAGATAACTACAATAACTAAATAAAGACAGAACAAAGATAACTACAATAACTAAATAAAGACAGAACTAAGATAACTACAATAACTAAATAAAGACAGAACAAAGATAACTACAATAACTAAATAAAGACAGAACAAAGATAACTACAATAACTAAATAAAGACAGAACAAAGATAACTACAATAACTAAATAAAAATAGAACAAAGATAACTACAATAACTAAAAAAACAGAACAAAGATAACTACAATAACTAAATAAAGACAGAACAAAGATAACTACAATAACTAAATAAAGACAGAACAAAGATAACTACAATTACTAAAAAAAGACAACTAAGATAACTACAATAACTAAATAAAGACAGAACTAAGATAACTACAACAACTAAAAAAGACAGAACAAAGATAACTACAATAACTTAAAAAAGACAGAACAAAGAAACCTACAATAACTAAAAAAAAGACAGAACAAAGATAACTACAATAACTAAAAAAACAGAACTAAGATAACTACAATAACTAAAAAAAGACAGAACAAAGATAACTACAATAACTAAATAAAGACAGAACAAAAATAACTACAATAACTAAATAAAGACAGAACAAATATAACTACAATAACTAAATAAAGACAGAACTAAGATAACTACAATAAATAAATAAAGACAGAACAAAGATAAATACAATAACTAAATAAAGACAGAACAAAGATAACTACAATAACTAAATAAAGACAGAACAAAGATAACTACAATAACTAAATAAAGACAGAACAAAGATAACTACAATAACTAATAAAAACAGAACAAAGATAACTACAATAACTAAATAAAGACAGAACAAAGATGACTACAATAACTAAATAAAGACAGAACAAAGATAACTACAATAACTAAAAAAAAGACAGAACTAAGATAATTACAATAACTTAAAAAAAGACAAAACAAAGATAACTACAATAACTAAAAAAAAAAGACAACTAAGATAACTACAATAACTAAATAAAGACAGAACTAAGATAACTACCATAACTAAAAAAAGACAGAACTAAGATAACTACAATAACTTAAAAAAACAGAACAAAGATAACTACAATAACTAAAAAAAAGACAGAACAAAGATATCTACAATAACTAAATAAAGACAGAACAAAGATAACTACAATAACTAAATAAAGACAGAACAAAGATAACTACAATAACTAAATGAAACAGAACAAAGATAACTACAATAACTAAATAAAGACAGAACAAAGATAACTACAATAACTAAATAAAGACAGAACAAAGATAACTACAATAACTAAATAAAGACAGAACAAAGATAACTACAATAACTAAAAAAACAGAACAAAGATAACTACAATAACTAAATAAAGACAGAACAAAGATAACTACAATAACTAAATAAAGACAGAACAAAGATAACTACAATAACTAAAAAAAACAGAACAAAGATAACTACAATAACTAAATAAAGACAGAACTAAGATAACTACAATAACTAAATAAAGACAGAACAAAGATAACTACAATAACTAAAAAAAACAGAACAAAGATAACTATAATAACTAAAAAAAAGACAGTACTAAGATAACTACAATAACTAAAAAAAAGACAGTACTAAGATAACTACAATAACTTAAAAAAGACAGAACAAAGATAACTACAATAACTAAAAAACAGAACTAAGATAACTACAATAACTAAAAAAAGACAGAACAAAGATAACTACAATAACTAAATAAAGACAGAACAAAGATAACTACAATAACTAAATAAAGACAGAACAAAGATAACTACAATAACTAAATAAAGACAGAACTAAGATAACTACAATAACTAAATAAAGACAGAACAAAGATAAATACAATAACTAAATAAAGACAGAACAAAGATAACTACAATAACTAAATAAAGACAGAACAAAGATAACTACAATAACTAAATAAAGACAGAACAAAGATAACTACAATAACTAATAAAAACAGAACAAAGATAACTACAATAACTAAATAAAGACAGAACAAAGATAACTACAATAACTAAATAAAGACAGAACAAAGATAACTACAATAACTAAAAAAAAAGACAGAACTAAGATAATTACAATAACTTAAAAAAAGACAGAACAAAGATAACTACAATAACTAAAAAAAAGACAACTAAGATAACTACAATAACTAAATAAAGACAGAACTAAGATAACTACAATAACTAAAAAAAGACAGAACTAAGATAACTACAATAACTTAAAAAAACAGAACAAAGATAACTACAATAACTAAAAAAAGACAGAACAAAGATATCTACAATAACTAAATAAAGACAGAACAAAGATAACTACAATAACTAAATAAAGACAGAACAAAGATAACTACAATAACTAAATGAAACAGAACAAAGATAACTACAATAACTAAATAAAGACAGAACAAAGATAACTACAATAACTAAATAAAGACAGAACAAAGATAACTACAATAACTAAATAAAGACAGAACAAAGATAACTACAATAACTAAATAAAGACAGAACAAAGATAACTACAATAACTAAAAAAAAAGACAGAACAAAGATAACTACAATAACTAAATAAAGACAGAACAAAGATAACTACAATAACTAAAAAAACAGAACAAAGATAACTACAATAACTAAATAAAGACAGAACAAAGTAAACTACAATAACTAAATAAAGACAGAACAAAGATAACTACAATAACTAAAAAAACAGAACAAAGATAACTACAATAACTAAATAAAGACAGAACTAAGATAACTACAATAACTAAATAAAGACAGAACAAAGATAACTACAATAACTAAAAAAAACAGAACAAAGATAACTGTAATAACTAAAAAAAAGACAGTACTAAGATAACTACAATAACTAAAAAAAAGACAGTACTAAGATAACTACAATAACTTAAAAAAAGACAGAACAAAGATAACTACAATAACTAAAAAAAAAGACAACTAAGATAACTACAATAACTAAATAAAGACAGAACTAAGATAACTACAATAACTAAAAAAAGACAGAACTAAGATAACTACAATAACTTAAAAAAACAGAACAAAGATAACTACAATAACTAAAAAAAAACAGAACTAAGATAACTACAATAACTAAAAAAAGACAGAACAAAGATAACTACAATAACTAAATAAAGACAGAACAAAGATAACTACAATAACTAAATAAAGACAGAACTAAGATAACTACAATAAATAAATAAAGACAGAACAAAGATAAATACAAAAACTAAATAAAGACAGAACAAAGATAACTACAATAACTAAATAAAGACAGAACAAAGATAACTACAATAACTAAATAAAGACAGAACAAAGATAACTACAATAACTAATAAAAACAGAACAAAGATAACTACAATAACTAAATAAAGACAGAACAAAGATGACTACAATAACTAAATAAAGACAGAACAAAGATAACTACAATAACTAAAAAAAAGACAGAACTAAGATAATTACAATAACTTAAAAAAAGACAAAACAAAGATAACTACAATAACTAAAAAAAAAAGACAACTAAGATAACTACAATAACTAAATAAAGACAGAACTAAGATAACTACCATAACTAAAAAAAGACAGAACTAAGATAACTACAATAACTTAAAAAAACAGAACAAAGATAACTACAATAACTAAAAAAAAGACAGAACAAAGATATCTACAATAACTAAATAAAGACAGAACTAAGATAACTACAATAACTAAATAAAGACAGAACAAAGATAACTACAATAACTAAATGAAACAGAACAAAGATAACTACAATAACTAAATAAAGACAGAACAAAGATAACTACAATAACTAAATAAAGACAGAACAAAGATAACTACAATAACTAAATAAAGACAGAACAAAGATAACTACAATAACTAAAAAACAGAACAAAGATAACTACAATAACTAAATAAAGACAGAACAAAGATAACTACAATAACTAAATAAAGACAGAACAAAGATAACTACAATAACTAAAAAAAACAGAACAAAGATAACTACAATAACTAAATAAAGACAGAACTAAGATAACTACAATAACTAAATAAAGACAGAACAAAGATAACTACAATAACTAAAAAAAACAGAACAAAGATAACTATAATAACTAAAAAAAAAGACAGTACTAAGATAACTACAATAACTAAAAAAAAGACAGTACTAAGATAACTACAATAACTTAAAAAAAGACAGAACAAAGATAACTACAATAACTAAAAAAAAAGACAACTAAGATAACTACAATAACTAAATAAAAACAGAACTAAGATAACTACAATAACTAAAAAAAGACAGAACTAAGATAACTACAATAACTTAAAAAAACAGAACAAAGATAACTACAATAACTAAAAAAAACAGAACTAAGATAACTACAATAACTAAAAAAAGACAGAACAAAGATAACTACAATAACTAAATAAAGACAGAACAAAGATAACTACAATAACTAAATAAAGACAGAACAAAGATAACTACAATAACTAAATAAAGACAGAACTAAGATAACTACAATAACTAAATAAAGACAGAACAAAGATAAATACAATAACTAAATAAAGACAGAACAAAGATAACTACAATAACTAAATAAAGACAGAACAAAGATAACTACAATAACTAAATAAAGACAGAACAAAGATAACTACAATAACTAATAAAAACAGAACAAAGATAACTACAATAACTAAATAAAGACAGAACAAAGATGACTACAATAACTAAATAAAGACAGAACAAAGATAACTACAATAACTAAAAAAAAGACAGAACTAAATAATTACAATAACTTAAAAAAAGACAGAACAAAGATAACTACAATAACTAAAAAAAAGACAACTAAGATAACTACAATAACTAAATAAAGACAGAACTAAGATAACTACAATAACTAAAAAAAGACAGAACTAAGATAACTACAATAACTTAAAAAAACAGAACAAAGATAACTACAATAACTAAAAAAAAGACAGAACAAAGATATCTACAATAACTAAATAAAGACAGAACAAAGATAACTACAATAACTAAATAAAGACAGAACAAAGATAACTACAATAACTAAATGAAACAGAACAAAGATAACTACAATAACTAAATAAAGACAGAACAAAGATAACTACAATAACTAAATAAAGACAGAACAAAGATAACTACAATAACTAAATAAAGACAGAACAAAGATAACTACAATAACTAAATAAAGACAGAACAAAGATAACTACAATAACTAAAAAAAAGACAGAACAAAGATAACTACAATAACTAAAAAACAGAACAAAGATAACTACAATAACTAAATAAAGACAGAACAAAGATAACTACAATAACTAAAAAAACAGAACAAAGATAACTACAATAACTAAATAAAGACAGAACAAAGTAAACTACAATAACTAAATAAAGACAGAACAAAGATAACTACAATAACAAAAAAAACAGAACAAAGATAACTACAATAACTAAATAAAGACAGAACTAAGATAACTACAATAACTAAATAAAGACAGAACAAAGATAACTACAATAACTAAAAAAAACAGAACAAAGATAACTGTAATAACTAAAAAAAAAGACAGTACTAAGATAACTACAATAACTAAAAAAAAGACAGTACTAAGATAACTACA
Source organism: Megaustenia siamemsis (assembly GCA_032433765.1). Lineage (NCBI taxonomy): Eukaryota > Metazoa > Mollusca > Gastropoda > Stylommatophora > Ariophantidae > Megaustenia > Megaustenia siamemsis. Next base: position 66,110,915 of record JAVIAB010000156.1, read on the forward strand.
ATAACTTAAAAAAAGACAGAACAAAGATAACTACAATAACTAAAAAAAAAGACAACTAAGATAACTACAATAACTAAATAAAGACAGAACTAAGATAACTACAATAACTAAAAAAAGACAGAACTAAGATAACTACAATAACTTAAAAAAAACAGAACAAAGATAACTACAATAACTAAAAAAAACAGAACTAAGATAACTACAATAACTAAAAAAAGACAGAACAAAGATAACTACAATAACTAAATAAAGACAGAACTAAGATAACTACAATAACTAAATAAAGACAGAACAAAGATAACTACAATAACTAAATAAAGACAGAACAAAGATAACTACAATAACTAAAAAAAACAGAACAAAGATAACTACAATAACTAAATAAAGACAGAACTAAGATAACTACAATAACTAAATAAAGACAGAACAAAGATAACTACAATAACTAAAAAAAACAGAACAAAGATAACTATAATAACTAAAAAAAAGACAGCACTAAGATAACTACAATAACTAAAAAAAAGACAGTACTAAGATAACTACAATAACTTAAAAAAAGACAGAACAAAGATAACTACAATAACTAAAAAAAAAGACAACTAAGATAACTACAATAACTAAATAAAGACAGAACTAAGATAACTACAATAACTAAAAAAAGACAGAACTAAGATAACTACAATAACTTAAAAAAACAGAACAAAGATAACTACAATAACTAAAAAAAGACAGAACAAAGATATCTACAATAACTAAATAAAGACAGAACAAAGATAACTACAATAACTAAATAAAGACAGAACAAAGATAACTACAATAACTAAATGAAACAGAACAAAGATAACTACAATAGCTAAATAAAGACAGAACAAAGATAACTACAATAACTAAATAAAGACAGAACAAAGATATCTACAATAACTAAATAAAGACAGAACAAAGATAACTACAATAACTAAATAAAGACAGAACAAAGATAACTACAATAACTAAATGAAACAGAACAAAGATAACTACAATAACTAAATAAAGACAGAACAAAGATAACTACAATAACTAAATAAAGACAGAACAAAGATAACTACAATAACTAAATAAAGACAGAACAAAGATAACTACAATAACTAAAAAAACAGAACAAAGATAACTACAATAACTAAATAAAGACAGAACAAAGATAACTACAATAACTAAATAAAGACAGAACAAAGATAACTACAATAACTAAAAAAACAGAACAAAGATAACTACAATAACTAAATAAAGACAGAACTAAGATAACTACAATAACTAAATAAAGACAGAACAAAGATAACTACAATAACTAAAAAAAACAGAACAAAGATAACTATGATAACTAAAAAAAAAGACAGTACTAAGATAACTACAATAACTAAAAAAAAAGACAGTACTAAGATAACTACAATAACTAAAAAAAAGACAGTACTAAGATAACTACAATAACTTAAAAAAAGACAGAACAAAGATAACTACAATAACTAAAAAAAGACAACTAAGATAACTACAATAACTAAAAAAAGACAGAACTAAGATAACTATAATAACTTAAAAAACAGAACAAAGATAACTACAATAACTAAAAAAAAAAGACAGAACTAAGATAACTACAATAACTAAATAAAGACAGAACTAAGATAACTACAATAACTAAAAAAGACAGAACTAAGATAACTACAATAACTAAATAAAGACAGAACAAAGATAACTACAATAACTAATAAAAGAATACTATTTGTTACGAGTGGCGGTATAGTATATATTGATAAAAGGAAAGATAACTAGACAAGAAAAGTCGAGCAGAAAAATATGACAGAAGCGTACATGCACAGAAGCGGGTAGGAATAAGAAGCGCGAAGCACAAAGTACAGGTATGTTCATAAGTAATATTATCTGCATGTGCGGCGAGGGATCCCGGTGCACACGGCTGCCAGGGAAAAATGGATTAACACGCAAAATTCAGTTCCTAGTCTCTAGGGACTTTGTCAGAGTTGAAAGCTGGCGAACGCAACAACAACGTAAGTAATATGTCTGTGGAATTACTTGATAACTAGGCATATGTATCACAACTGTTTGATGCAAGCGCAAACTTAAAATAGTTCGCGCTTTGGGGCGAGTATTTATTTAGTTCTGCATCTATTTTTTTTTAAATTGTTACCTTTTAATTATTATTATTTCTGTGTGTGGGGGGGGGGGGTTGTTTGCACCCCATTATATGTTTATATGTTTTGTACTATCAACCCTTACGTATGCGTGTGAAAGCTGGAAAACAACAAGAGATATAGAAACAAAGTTGAACGCATTCGCAAATAAATGTCTAAGGAAAATACTTGGTATAGCGTGGAACGAATTCAAAACAAACGAGGAAATTAGAGAAATCGCCAATCAACCACTAATATCTTCAGTAATAATGAAAAGACGATGGTCATACGTTGGACATGTGATGAGAAGAGATAATAACCGAACAGCAAAGCAAGCCCTCATATGGGAAACAACAGGTAAAAGAAAAAAGAGGAAGACCCAGGGAGACACTGAGAAGAACATTGATGAGAGAGGCAAGAGCAGCAGGAATCGGCTACCTCAATGAGATAGAACTGCTTGCACAGAACAGAGACAGATGGCGAGATTTGATAAAATATCTTTAAAAGAAAACTGCTAGAACAAAAAATTCATATAGGAGAAGGTGTATAACAACTGTATCTTGGTCTTCGCCCTATGGGCCGGTTACGGCTCGAAAGGTCAATAGATATGTTTTCCCACACCATTTTAACGTATAGAACAATACAAAAGAATAATGTAAACGTTTACGTTTATTTTTAAAAATTATTTTATTAATGAAGCGTATTACTAATTATCAAGGATATTTAATGATTATGAAGCTCCATGGTAACCATTCTCTCATGCGGAGACGGCACAATGTGAGATTATTTGATTAGACTTCCGGTATTCATGGCAGGAAGTAGTACGGGGTTAGGGTCAAAGGTCGAGACGTCAGACCAGACTTGACGTACAAACGGCCAGTTTCTCTGTTTTTATAGTTGCACTTGCAGTCCCACTAGATAGGCCCAGAATATGTACCTCACAGGAAACGTTTATATAAGTGGTTACCTTCGGTAATAAATATTTACAGTTTGGATACCCATGAGTAATGTACAGTACAATAAGGATAAGTTATAAGGCCCAGTGCAGCTACTCTCTTAACTGTTCATACATACCAGTGTCATGATTACACTATAAATTCAGCATACACTCATACAGTTAAAATCTGGTGAATATTCATCATATTATTGTTATATTGATTGAATTGTTACTTTTTGTAATTAAAGTTAAAGAATATATTTATACTATAAAATAAACTATGTATAACTTTAGTACTGTACTGTAACTACTCACTATAACAGTAATTAATTTGTAATAATTATATAATAATATATTATATTAATTAATATTGTTATTATTTATAATAATTAATCACCAAACTGTCAGTCATAGTTAGTGTACCATACTGAACACAACTGTGACAACTGTATCGGTACAGCGGGTGTACACACACTAGTCAGTCAATGTGTACATTACTGTGTCAGTACTACTCTGCTGTGTCTGAAGTAGTTCTTAGAAGTACAGTAGTACTCAACTGACTACACATTTGTTTAGTTTGTGTGTAGTGATGTAAATTAATTAAATTTAAAATATATAATTTATTATATAATATATTATATCTACTTAATATATAAATAAATTAAAATTAAATGTTGGAGCCTCGGTGGCTGAGTAGTTAGTGTAGTGTACTCACTTCCTGACCAGAAGGGTTCAATCCCCAGCAGTAGTGGATTTTTTTTCGGACTGACAAGGAGGCTCCGGGGTTCACCCAGCCTCTAAAAATGGGTACCAGAGATTTTTTTGTGGGAAGTAGAAGCGGCCACGCGTTATACCGACCACATCTCCCAAAAATGTGCAGTGGTTATGGAAAAATATGGTCTCTAACATATCCCCATATGCCTAGCAAGGCATGAAGGGAACCTTTACTTTTGTTCTTTTTAGTGATGTAAATTGTAATCAACTAAACTCAGTCGAATTAATCTAATCTACTACAGTGAGTACCTCAGTATGGTACTTGAGACTATGTCTACTTTAATATGAGTAAATTAGTTTGTGTTGTAACTTAATTACTTTATTAAATATAATATTGTTTAAAGTTTAATTGAAACAACACAAAACTGTTAGGTTAAATGTTACCCGTTATTATTTTAAATGTGTGTTGACTGTTATTTACTGTCATAATTATGAAGAATTATTAGACTTTAGCTGAAAAAGTTACAATTGGCCCGTCTTGTTTTGCAGACTCATATTGTATCCACTTATTTATATTGTATTTATTGAAGTTAAGTTAGGGTGACCATTCGTCCCCGATTTTCGGGGACAGTCCCCGAAGTGTAGAAGTTGTCCCCGAAAGAAATTTGTCCCGATTTCAGTGAATAAATAAATGTTCATACACGGAATCGGCCCTCTTTTAAAATAATCACTAGGACTCAGGACGTTACTGAGTTGTGTTTCTTTATCCCAGACTGAGCGGCATTAGCAAGAAGATAAAAGAGAAGACTTGGACGTGTTGTGTCGGAGATAGCTCTTTGAACTCTTGAAGCGCGGTGCTACGTCACTTCTATTCCATCCACTGACTTCGATTGGGATGGGTTTAATTTTAAAAAAAGCAGACACTCTCTCTCTCTCTCTCCACCCCTGCCTTTCCGGACATCTCCCGCCAAAGTAACTTTCCTGGCCAATTTTCAAATCAGTCTGAGTGTAATGAAAGTACAGTGCAGTCGAGTTTTCTATTTGTGATCTGTGGACGTCTGTTGCATAAAAACAATGCTTTCCAAAAAACGTGTCATTTTAGTGATTCGCTGCAAGCTGAATTTCCATTTATTATACAAGCAATTTTAGAGGATGGAACGCTATTGAAATGTAATATATGTAGTTCAAGTTTTTCTATAGCAAGTGGTGGAAGGACATCAATAACTAATCAAGCACAGACAAAAAAGCATAAGGATGCGCTGCTTTGTAAGTCTCAGTCTGGGTGTATGACAAATTATTTTTGTAAAATAGAACCCTCAAAAGATGAATACACTCTAGCTGTTCATGAAGGAACCTTCGCATATCATACTGTACTTCATAATCATAGTTTCCGCAGTATGGATTGTACAACAATTGTACAAAAGAAATTTTCAACGAAACAATTTTCCTGTGCAAGAACAAAGTGTGAATCCATAATTACCAATGTTTTTGCTCCTTGGGCTATTGGTGAACTAAAAAAATTACCACAAATATGTCAGCTTCGTAACATTGTCTTGCGATACATCTAATCATAAACATGTTAAGCTACTTCCTATTTTAGTTCGTTATTTTCAGGCTTATGAGCTGGAAACTCCAGTAAAGACCAAACTGATTGCTTTCATAGATATCCCAGGAGAAACGTCCGACATAATATCTGAACAATTGTTGAAAGCAATTGATAATTTTGACTTAAACAAAAAGATTGTTGGACTCTCAGCAGACAATACAAATACAAACTTTGGAGGCTTGTTGAGGAAAGGGAGAGATAATGTTATAACTAAAATAAAGTCCAAGTTAAACAGACACATAATGGGTCTTGGTTGCAACTCACACATAATTCACAATTGTGCAAAAACAGCGCTTGATTCCATGCCAATGGATATGGAAGTGATTGTAACAAAAATATTTGGATACTTTCACATTTACACGGTTCGTGTAGAACGCCTAAAAGACTTCTGTGAATTTGCTGGACATGAGTTTAAGCAATTATTAGGTTATTCGAATATAAGGTGGTTGTCATTACTTCCAGCCTTGGAAAGAATATTGAAACTGTATCAATCACTGAGATCTTTCTTCTTGTCAGAAACACACTGTCCTACAATATTGAAACAATTCTTTGAAAACAGTGAATCAGAGCTTTGGCTCAGCTTTGCTCATTCTCACGCATCACTCTTTCATGAAACAAACAATTAAGGCGATTGAAGGCGATGACAAGAGTGCAACAGAATCAGTACTAGCTGTGAACAATCTCATTATAAAATTAGAAACTCAACACGATGAAAATTTCATCCCATACATGGTAAAGAGTTTGCTAACTGATTCAGTAGAAAGTGGTGACATCCAAATGGAAAGGTATTTCCAAATAAGTAAAGAATTCTATAATACTGCTGTACATTACTTGCAGTCTTGAAACAAGCACAATGAGGACTCTGTCACAACTGAGCTGCCTTTTCTTGGATAATGTGCCTGAAAGGAAACATTTTGATAATGCAGTAGAACAGATATCTTCAAAGTGTCATGAAGTTGTAAACGTCAATCGTGATGAGCTCTTTGATGAATTTACTTATTTGCGAGGCCATCTGTTGCAAAAAGAATGTGAGTGGTTCAGTAACAAGCCCCCATGTAGAAAATGGAATGAAGTACTCAGGTACTTGAAAGAAAATAATGTACCACATGCTAATGTGAAAAGAGAATTCTTGAACTTTTTATGTGCTTACCTGGCAGCAATGCATCCATAGAAAGACTATTTTCTCAAATGAACTACATCTGGTCCGAAGAGAAATCACAGATTAATGTGAGCACGGTGCAAGCCATGTTAACAGTAAAAACTAACATTAATTTATTGTATGAAAGCTTCAGTGAAAAACTTGCTTCAAATCATGAGATCTTGAGAAAGATACACTCAAAAAACAAGTACCATGCCGAGGCAACAACCTCTTCAGTAGAGTGCCATTTTGGCACGCAAGGTTTTTGTTTTTGAGATTGTGGTTCTGCCCTATGTGCCGTCTTCGGCTCGAAAGGACAATAGATAGATAGATAGAAACATTACTTTAACATTGCAATCTATATGTTGTTTACATTTTTTTTATTTTAAACTTTTTTTTTTGTTATTGAGAAACACAACTAGCTATTGTAATTTCATTAAGTGCGTGAATCGCATAAGTACCGTGAATATTAACAAAAATAAAATCAAACAGCAAATAAACACAGTTATTATGAAATTTAAAGTTATTTTTTTTTGCATCTACAAAATTTCTTGCGCATACACAGTCACACACCCACCCACACATATTATAAATATATATATACACACACACATACATATATATATATATATATATATATATATATATATATATATATATATATTATCATTCGTCCCCGATTTTGTGGGACAGTCTCAGAAAAAATAAGCAAAAAAATCCTCTGAAATGTAAAAAATATGACAAATATCCCGAAAACAATGGGAAAAAAATGGGCACCCTAAACATGACATACAAGTAAGTATATATTCTCATGGAGGCAATGATGAGTCATGCTTTTGTAGCCCTGTTGATTAAAATAAATATTATATTAGTACTTAATATTATACTTTTCTAAACTTTCTTATAATATTTCGTCATTTCTTCTGTTTCATATTTTTATTAATCAGCTTTTTTCCAAGATGACAACAATGAAGAAAGAAAACATTAATGCCGTAAAAGAAGTATATCTTTGCAGCATATTTATCATTAGGTTTTTATTTTTCATTCCTCCCTCTTTTTTTTTAACTTTCCAGGTTATATTAATAGGTTAAATTTTATGTGAGGAAACAGCCTGAGAGACAAGATCAGAAATGAAGAATTGAGAAAAAAATGTAGGAATAATTACTGCCATTGAATACATAAAGAAACAACAGATAAAATATCTGACTGCATGATAAAATAGAGAGATCACAATGAGACATACTGAGCCTTTAACATATGCTATCATTATCAGCTTTTTAATAAAAAATAAATATATTGGCTTTTCTCTGACCTTGATGTTATTAGACCAAGGTATCTCCATCTAGAGGACACTAGACCAGCCATGACCGCAGGCTATAACAGCTGCACAAATCACTTACCAAGAGAAGACATCAAATAGCACATGAGCTCAAGGCAGTCAGCAACCCATAGCTGGCTGTTTGTGTGAGGATCAGTGAACCAGTCAAGATCCTACTAAACCTCCCCATGGTGGGTCTGCAAGCAGAAACCAATCAGGCCAATTGAGTAGGGAACAGAGAGTGAACTCAAACCGACACCCAAATGCTTTGTTGAATTAAATGTGTTAAATCAAAAGGCATAAATTATTGCATCTTGCTGAAAATCACAAAACATCTGTACCCATTAACATCCATTTTTAGAGCCACTATTTAAGGAGAGTAGTCATCTGACAAATGCAACAGAAGAAGATGTTACTGAGGATATCAAGAGTATCCCCAGAAAATCTATCCCGATCAGGCAAACAAAGCAGGGAAAACACAATAGAAAGAATTAATGCAGGATATAGCTCTGGCACACAATGTATCTAAAAGAAGGAGCTGGCAGACCATTCATCTAAATTGAGGAGTTGGCAGACAATAAAATGAGGAGTTGGCAGACATGTCATATAAAATGAGGAGTTGGCAGACATGTCATATAAAATGAGGAGTTGGCAGACATGTCATATAAAATGAGGAGTTGGCAGACATGTTGGCAGACATGTCATATAAAATGAGGAGTTGGCAGACATGTCATATAAAATGAGGAGTTGGCAGACATGTCATATAAAATGAGGAGTGGCAGACATGTCATATAAAATGAGGAGGCAGACATGTCATATAAAATGAGGAGACATGTCATCTAAAATGAGGAGCTGGCAGACATGTCATCTAAAATGAGGAGTTGTCAGACATGTCATCTAAAATGAAGAGCTGGCAGACATGTCATCTAAAATGAGGAGTTGTCAGACATGTCATATAAAATGAGGAGCTGGCAGACATGTCATATAAAATGAGGCGCTGGCAGAACTACTGTCCATAACAAACCTCCTTCCCACCAAATCTCACAGCGTGAAATGATAAACTGGTTCACAAGTCCTTCCCCGTCTCCTCATAGCTCTACTCATAGCTCTCTTCATACTCACCTTATAGCTCTACTCATAGCTTTCCTCATAGCTCTACTCATAGCTCACCTTATAGCTCTACTCATAGCTCTACTCATAGCTCTACTCATAGCTCTCCTTATAGCTCTACTCATAGCTCTCCTTATAGCTCTCATCATAGCTCTACTCATAGCTCTCTCATAGCTCTACTCATAGCTCTCCTCATAGCTCTACTCATAGCTCTCCTCATAGCTCTACTCATAGCTCTCCTCATAGCTCTACTCATAGCTCTCTCATAGCTCTACTCATAGCTCTCTCATAGATCTCCTCATAGATCTCCTCATAGATCTCCTCATAGCTCTACTCATAGCTCTCCTCATAGCTCTCTCATAGCTCTCCTCATAGCTCTACTCATAGCTCTCTCATAGCTCTACTCATAGCTCTACTCATAGATCTCCTCATAGATCTCCTCATAGATCTACTCATAGCTCTCCTCATAGCTCTACTCATAGCTCTCCTCATAGCTCTACTCATAGCTCTCTCATAGCTCTACTCATAGCTCTACTCATAGCTCTCTCATAGCTCTACTCATAGCTCTCCTCATAGCTCTCTCATAGCTCTACTCATAGCTCTCTCATAGCTCTACTCATAGCTCTCCTGGATTCATGCAACATCCTTCTTGACTAACATGAAGATCTGGTAATCACACTTGGGCTGCAGATTTATGACAAGCATTAAAACCTTTATCATCTCACCCTTTCTTTTTGACTGTACAGCCAAATTAGGGATCTATGGTCATCCATCATTTTGACATAGCATGCACAGCATTACCAACAATGGATGCACCCACAACACTTGATTCACCCTAAAGTCTGCAGCCAGAATAATAGTAATATGTAGCAATATAAGAATGAATTTTACTCCCATAGTTGTATAATAATAATATTATTAGTGAAGTTGAGGGAATTTTGCACATTTAATTATTATTGTGTACACATTGGCTGTATAAAATGGAATGAATTCAAGACTTATATTGAAATAAGAGAAATAGCCATGCAACCATAGATCTCATCTACTATTAAGGAAAGAAGATGGACATATATTGGATATGTGCTGAGAAGAGACAACAGGAGAATTCCAAAACAGGCTCTTCTATGGAAAAAGTCAGGATACAGAAAAAAGAGGAAGACCTAGAGAGACACTGAAAAGAACACTTGTAAGAGAAGCAGAGTTGGCAGGCATAGATTCATTAGATAAGATTGAACGTATTGCCCAGAATAGAAATGGGTGGCAAAAATCACTACAAGCCCTACGCGATGTCTAACGGCACGGGAAGGATCAAGAATGAAGAATGCATTGGCTGTACTGCAACTAGTAAAAGAAAATTCATATTCTGCATGGAAAGTTGTAATTGTTAGATAATAGTTGCTGTTATGTTGTTGTATTTTTCACATCAGATGATCAGAAATAGAGAGTATCTTTTTTAAGTATTTTAACATAATTATTATTTGTTATAAAATTGTTGATACTTTTGCACCAGCAATGTAATTTTGTTATTTAACTATCTTTCCTTTCTTTGTCTACTCTTGCTCCTCAACATCTAAGGAAAGTGGAAGTTTTCATTTTTAAAAATGCTCCGTAGTGTTTCTTCTAAATTGAGGAGTTGGCAGACATGTCATATAAAATAAGGAGTTGGCAGACATGTCATATAAAATGAGGAGACATGTCATCTAAAATGAGGAGTTGTCAGACATGTCATCTAAAATGAGGAGTTGTCAGACATGTCATCTAAAATGAGGAGCTGGCAGACATGTCATCTAAAATGAGGAGTTGTCAGACATGTCATCTAAAATGAAGAGCTGGCAGACATGTCATCTAAAATGAGGAGTTGTCAGACATGTCATATAAAATGAGGAGCTGGCAGACATGTCATATAAAATGAGGCGCTGGCAGACATGTCATATAAAATGAGGAGCTGGCAGACATGTCATCTAAAATGAGGAGTTGTCAGACATGTCATATAAAATGAAGAGCTGTCAGACATGTCATCTAAAATGAGGAGTTGTCAGACATGTCATATAAAATGAGGAGCTGGCAGACATGTCATCTAAAATGAGGAGTTGTCAGACATGTCATATAAAATGAGGAGCTGGCAGACATGTCATCTAAAAGAAGGAGATCTTGAATCAAAATGTGATAGGAGAAATCATTGATCTGGTCATACTTCTTTCTTAGAAGAGATCACTTTAGCTACAAATAGTTGCTGTCTTGATTGAAGAAGATCATGGAAAACTAATAGGGAAGCAATCCCAAACAAATCTGTGCCCTATGCTGAAGGTACGAGTCTTGGTGCTTACCTTTTTGCTAATAAGAAAACAGAAATTTCTCAAAACCGAACATAGACTGAAGAGTTTGCATTATACACCTGAATAATAGTTTGTTAGTTAATCTTTGGATTATCCTCATCAAACTACTGTCCATAACAAACCTCCTTCCCACCAAATCTCACAGCGTGAAATGATAAACTGGTTCACAAGTCCTTCCCCGTCTCCTCATAGCTCTCCTTATAGCTCTACTCATTGCTCTACTCATAGCTCTCCTCATAGCTCTACTCATAGATGTCCTCATAGCTCTACTCATTGCTCTACTCATAGCTCTCCTCATAGCTCTACTCATAGATCTCCTCATAGCTCTACTCATTGCTCTACTCATAGCTCTCCTCATAGCTCTACTCATAGATCTCCTCATAGCTCTACTCATAGCTCTCTCATAGCTCTACTCATAGCTCTCTCATAGCTCAATGCATTGGCTGTACTGCAACTAGTAAAAGAAAATTCATATTCTGCATGGAAAGTTGTAATTGTTAGATAATAGTTGCTGTTATGTTGTTGTATTTTTCACATCAGATGATCAGAAATAGGGAGTATCTTTTTTTAAGTATTTTAACTTAATTATTATTTGTTATAAAATTGTTGATACTTTTGCACCAGCAATGTAATTTTGTTATTTAACTATCTTTCCTTTCTTTGTCTACTCTTGCTCTTCAACATCTAAGGAAAGTGGAAGTTTTCATTTTTAAAAATGCTCGTAGTGTTTCTTCTTACAAAGTACCCAATGTGGAATTTAATTTTGAAGAAATCTATCTTTTTTTGCTGCTGTATTTCATTGTTAATGTTTATTGCGGATGTTTACGTTATATGTTCACACCATTTTATTGACTTTTTCAGTATTGAGGTCTGTATCAATGTTTAAGTACTCCTTTATTCTTCTTTTTTTCTCAGTAAACTTTGAGATGTTGATCTTAACAAGTTCAAAGAATGTAAACTTTGAGATGTTGATCTTAACAAGTTCAAAGAATGTAAACTTTGAGATGTTGATCTTAACAAGTTCAAAGAATGTAAACTTTGAGATGTTGATCTTAACAAGTTCAAAGAATGTAAACTTTGAGATGTTGATCTTAACAAGTTCAAAGAATGTAAACTTTGAGATGTTGATCTTAACAAGTTCAAAGAATGTAAACTTTGAGACGTTGATCTTAACAAGTTCAAAGACAGTAAACTTTGAGACGTTGATCTTAACAAGTTCAAAGAATGTAAACTTTGAGACATTGATCTTAACAAGTTCAAAGACAGTAAACTTTGAGACGTTGATCTTAACAAGTTCAAAGAATGTAAACTTTGAGACGTTGATCTTAACAAGTTCAAAGAATGTAAACTTTCAGACGTTGATCTTAACAAGTTCAAAGACAGTAAACTTTGAGACATTGATCTTAACAAGTTCAAAGAATGTAAACTTTGAGACATTGATCTTAACAAGTTCAAAGACAGTAAACTTTGAGACATTGATCTTAACAAGTTCAAAGAATGTAAACTTTGAGACGTTGATCTTAACTAGTTCAAAGAATGTAAACTTTGAGACATTGATCTTATCAAGTTCAAAGACAGTAAACTTTGAGACATTGATCTTTACAAGTTCAAAGAATGTAAACTTTGAGACGTTGACCTTAACTAGTTCAAAGAATGTAAACTTTGAGACATTGATCTTAACAAGTTCAAAGAATGTAAACTTTGAGACATTGATCTTAACAAGTTCAAAGACAGTAAACTTTGAGACATTGATCTTAACAAGTTCAAAGAATGTAAACTTTGAGACGTTGATCTTAACAAGTTCAAAGAATGTAAACTTTGAGACGTTGATCTTAACTAGTTCAAAGAATGTAAACTTTGAGACATTGATCTTAACAAGTTCAAAGAATGTAAACTTTGAGACATTGATCTTAACAAGTTCAAAGAATGTAAACTTTGAGACATTGATCTTAACAAGTTCAAAGACAGTAAACTTTGAGACATTGATCTTAACAAGTTCAAAGAATGTAAACTTTGAGACATTGATCTTATCAAGTTCAAAGAATGTAAACTTTGAGACATTGATCTTAACAAGTTCAAAGACAGTAAACTTTGAGACGTTGATCTTATCAAGTTCAAAGAAAGCGTTGGTGAACTCATTGCTGTTGACATCTCCATGCAGCTTTTTCACGGAATGGCCAAATGAGCCACTTCCATCCATGATATGTTGGCCGTCTCTATTATTCATTTTCTTATATCTTCATTAATAACACTTTCACTACAAAGGGTCTATCACGCTGGGGGCCAGGCCATTTTTATGAATTTTTTTTTTTATTTTGTAAAAGAAGCAAGAAAATAAATGAAAATTAGTTTTTTCAGAAAATCTGCCCAGGGTGTCAGAAATAAGGTTAAATAAAGTTTTAGAAGAAATAAATGCGGAAACATCAGTAAATTAAAAGCCGCAAAATGCTGCTTCTGGTTTTCTTGCATTGGTTATGAGAGCCACATTTTGTGGCTTGGGTGGTGACAGAATATGTTAAGTGTTCATCTAGCCAAAAAAAAAAATTGATTACATTGGTTTTGTTTTGGATTTATAATTAGAGCAATATATATTTTGTGCTTAAATGTCTCTTGTCTGTGTTTAGTTTCCATCTAGTTAACCTCCGACATGCTCAAGTGAGAACAACCAAAGGCAACAACTCTCTTCTGTGAACAATAAACATGTCAGCTAGGATTGCTTCCAGCACATCTCTGGAAGAGCAGACAGGAAGATCAATTTTTTGGGTTCCTGTTATCTTCATTTCTGCAACTGTCAGCATGTACTTAATATCATTAGGTTTTGAGAACCAATCTAGTGAGCGCAGGTAACAAACTTCTATATTAAGAGAAACAGTCTTTGTTTTTTGGTTTTTTTTTGTAATCAATATTAACTCTTTCCACACGGAAGATTTTTATCGATGCAAAAGAAGATATTTCAGAGACAAAATTCCTCATGGTTTTAAGAATCAATCTACATATTTATATTTATCTAACGTATAACATATTATTATGAATGTTTAGATAATTGAACAAGGTATTAGATTTCACCAAAACCAAGATGATATAAGACATGTAAAAAAAATATGGTTTGATGATTCAACTAATCAAATTAAGAGTGGCGTATTATGTGGTGAAACATATATGGCTGAATTGGCTTGGCACACAGTGTGGCAAAAGGTACGGAAAGAGTTAAGTGAAAGAATGGTATATTTTGCTTTTTATCTGAAAGGCACATGACAATATTAGAGCTGAGGTTACCAGCATCTCATAGCTGAAGCCTTGTGCCAGGATAGGTGAACCAGAACTATCCAGACCCTACTCCACCTCTTAGCAGTGCCTCTAGTAACAGACAAACTAGTCTAGTCTAGCTAAGCAAGTAGGGATAGAGAGGGAGTGCAACTAAAAATATGCTGAAGACAAATGTGTTTGGCTGAAAGGTGCAAATATCACAATAGAAGAGGCTGATTGAAGTGACTTTACAGCGGTGGCTCATAATCTATCTCTATCTATTGACCTTACGAGCCGTTGCCGGTCAATAGGGCGTAGACCAAGATACACCTTCTCATATCTGAATTTTTGTTCTAGCAGTTTTCTTTTAAAGATATTTTATCAAATCTCGTCATTTGTCTCTGTTCTGTGCAAGCAGCTCTATCTCATTAAGGGAGCCGAATCCTGTTGCTCTTGCCTCTCTCATCAATGTTCTTCTCAGTGTCTCCCTGGTTCTTCCTCTATTTCTCTTACCTGTTGTTTCCCATATGAGGGCCTGCTTTGCTATTCGGTTATTATCTCTTCTCATCACATGTCCAACATATGACCATCGTCTTTTCTTTATTACTGAAGATATTAGTGGTTGATTCGCGATTTCTCTTATTTCCTCGTTTGTTTTGAATTGTTCCACGCTATACCAAGTATTTTCCTTAGACATTTATTTTCGAATGCGTTCAACTTTGTTTCTATATCTCTTGTTGTTTTCCAGCTTTCACACGCATATGTAAGGGTTGATAGTACATTTGATTTGAATAGCCTAAGTTTTGTGTTTGTGCTGATTAGTTTTGATTTCCACAACTTTTCAAGGCTTCTGAAAGACATTGCTGCTTTAGCTATTCTGATTCTAATTTCTTTACTTGTATCCCCTTCTCGATCAATGTGACTTCCAAGATAGATAAAGTGATCGATCTCTTCTACTGATTTGTTTTCCATGTATATTTTGTCATCTGTTGGAATTAAACTTTTCATGACTTTAGTCTTTTCATGATTGATCTCAAGCCCAATTTTTGTGGCTGTTGATGATAGTTCATTTGTGTTTTCCTGCAACATTTTTATCTGACTGCTGATGAGGACTATGTCATCAGCAAAGTCGAGGTCCTCCAAATGGTCTCCTTGTATCCATTCGATGCCTTTATTACCAGTGCAGCATTTCTTCATTATGAAGTCTACAATTGCTGTTATACTTCGAATTTAATTCGTTCCAGCAGACCATTTGAAATCTAAAGAGTTTGAAGTTCTACAAACAGCAGCACTATGGATTTATGTCCAATGAATGTCCCTTATAAGGGCAGATGACTAAGAAGGATAGCTTGTGTCAGGATTGGTGAACCAGAACTATCCAGAAAGATCAACTATTTCTTTAGTCATTGGGTGATTGCAAGCAGCAGCTCTTTCTTCTGTTTTTTTTTGTCCCTTTTAGCTTACAGCATCAAGGGAAAATGTTGTGTTCTTGACAAAGATTCTCAGTTTTGCTTCATAATTACTGTGTCATTTCAAATTAAGCTCATTCATCTTCCTTTCACTCTTTCTCTCTTTTGTTGTTGAATCTAGTTGTTGATACTTGTTACATCATACTGTTATATGTCCATATAATATCATTTGTTTTCTTGATTTTTTTATGTAAACCATAATTAATGTTACACATACTATTCTTATTCCCTCTTCATTCCAGAATCTTTCTGTAAATTCTATTTGTAATATTTCTCAAGGACATCTCATTTCTGTTATAGCCTTACTTTTTATTTTCTGTATTAATGATCATGCTTGATATTGGTAATACAACCTGTATTGTATATTACTTTAAAAAAAAAAATATTAATGACAGTTTTCAGCATGATAAATGCTTACATATTTTGTTTGCTTTTTAGTACTTGTTGTTTGTAGTTTTTATCATTGGAAAGGAGACAGGCTTAGGGTAATGTTACAGAAGTAATTTCCCTGATGTGCATGTACAATTGAAGCGTTTTTGTGACACACATAACAGTCACTAGGAACTTTGTGAAGTGGTTCTTTACAAGTTTGTAATTGACCTATGATGCCCAACATCTTCCTGGGCTGGAAGTGGCCGTAGACTCATAGCTGACTGCTTGCATCAGGATCTGTTAACCAGAACTGACCAAGACCTTACAACACTTCTCTGTTGTAGGCCTAGAATCAGCCTAACCTTTCTGACCAAATGAGAAGTGATTGAAGAAGTAAGGCAAATTGTAGGCTACCTAAAAATCCCTTCTATCACCATGACAACAACACAATATGTTTATGCTAATTTAACTTCCTTTTAAGGGGCTTTCTATAGCCATATGATATATTACATTGTGATAAGTATATAAACTAAGTATAGACAATTTAGTGAGAGTTTTCAACGTAAAGGCAAAATGACCCCTTGACGCTGGAAGGCAAATGGGGAAGGAAAGAAGAAGTGAGGTTTTTTTTTTTCTAAGGAGAAATATGACTTAATAGTCATATAGAAATATAAACTATATGAATAGTTACACCATCTAAAAGATCATCTTGATTTATTTCAACTTCACTTTTGTTCAAACATATCTATTTTTATGACAGCTACCAGTTGAAGTTTCCAACCAGCATTGAAGACATCTCTGAAATGTCTGAGTTTCTTCACCATCTCAAAAGCAGACATTTAAGTTACCTCCTGATTCTTTTCTGTGCCGGATACATCTACAAGCAGACTTTTGCTATACCTGGGTCAGTCTTCCTTGTGAGTAAAACACAGAGCTATAATTATAGATGACATGCTGCTAAACCATAATAAGCCAAACTTCTTACAACTAAAAGCAATATTAAGCTAATTGAAATGTTATTTTGTTGGCTCAATAGAAACACAGTTTGTTTATTGGTAGTTTGATAAGAAATTTCATTTCATAACAAAATATTTTATTGGTAGTTTGATAAGAAATTTCATTTCATAACAAAATATGAGCGGCTGTCAGAAAGTTTTCAGGTTGTAATTACCTTTACATAACCATTTTGACATATTCACAGAAAAATCTGAAGGTGGGTGCTACCAAATGTCTCCTAAGTCTGTATCTTGAGGCATTTGAGAGAAGATGAGTGGGTGAAAAGTCAGGGAGCAATAAAAAGATGGGAACTGTAGTAAAAGCACAATGGACGGTTGCAGGAGTAAAGGCATCAAGATGCATAGAGATGCCAAGCTGCTGTAAAGCTGGTGATAATAATGACAATTTTGAAAAAAGAAAAGAGAAATAAGTAGTATGGTAACAGCGTTACATAGGTGAGAAGTAAAACAAGTCGAACGAGGTTTCGGCCAAGTAGGCCTTCGACTGAAACAATAAATAACAACACAAAAATATATATAAAAGGATATACACAGAAATCTATAACTAAAGTAAAGGTTCCTTTCACGCCTTGCTATGCGTATCGGGAATATGGTGTTAGTGGCCATATTTTTCAATGCCCACAGCACATGTTTGGGTGATGTGACTTCGTCTATAACTACATGGCGATAATATGCTAGATACTCAAGAAAGGAAAAAAAATACATCATGATAATGTACCATAGAGAACAACATGCAGATAGTCCCCCACACCCCGCCGGACTTTACTACATTGTTTCCTAAACTAAACTTGAAGCTGAAAGGGTGTTGCTACGATACCATGAAATGACATCATATTTTGTTCACAGGCAGCTGTGGACAGACTTTAGGAAAAAGACAGTAAGGAATCTTTGAGACATGGAAAAAGTACTGGTATTGCTGTGCATGCTCCCAAGAGGACTATTTTGAAAGTGATTGGCGAAATTTAAATAAGAGAAGTCTGCAATTTTTTTCTAGGCGTAGACTTGGAGCTTTTTGATAAAGTAGTTTCCTTTAGATGCTGGATTATGCAAATTTGACATATTTATGTTCAAGTGTTTAAAAAAAAAATGGTGAAGTCTGAGTGGGAAGAAACAAGCTTGTGATGCTTGTGATGTTTATGATGTATGTTTTTTTTTTGTGGTCAAAGAGATAAGAACTTCCAAACATGAAATTTTTGCCATGAAAAACATTTAACATGACAGAGATGATAGGATAATTTAGATAAGGAATGAACAAGAATGTACAGAATGAGGTTTATTTGATGACATCTGGCTGTGTGTTTTTTTCTCTTAAAAAAGTCTCCACAATAAAATTTAGAAGTTGCATTCTGTGATGTAATCCTGTAAAGCTGATTTAATAATAAAAAAATGTAAAACAATTTTTCTTGAAGGCATCTGCTGCACAGTTAGTAGGTTTAAAGTTTAATTTTTAAAAAACATTTTTTATTAACTAAAGAGTTGTTTCCTTTTTTGTTTTACTTTCACATATTTCCTCATTTGTGTTACAGGATCAACTGACAAACTAACAAAAAACAATTCTCTTCATCATTCAAACATAAAAGGACATTAAGTGGGTGCAGATGAAATGTGTTGTGATTCACAACAAGCTGTGATGATTGTGCCTTATGGCCCAATGCATCCGACTTCAGAATGGGTTTTTCAGTTACCAGGTTGCCTTCCCTCTTCATCACAGCTCACTTGGCTAGACTGAACTGGTTAGACTGTTTTTAGGGGCACAGCAATGAGGCATAGGATCTAGATAGTTCTTATTTACTAAACCTGGTGAAAACAGTCAACTATGAGTTGGCTGCTCACTTTCAGCCCTAATAAGACATTTAGCTTTACAATGTCCTCCATGAAGCCCAAATCACCCATGAATGTTTGAAAAGGAACACAAGACTGTTATGTCACTTTCTAACCAAACAGTTAATACCCATGACTCCATATCACGGCTATGTGTCTAAGAACCTTCTGTAGTGAAGTGATTAGAAGGTTCATCTTCTAACCAAGTGGGTCTGAATTTAATTTCCAAATATAGCATACTTTTTTGTGACACTAAGCTAGTGAAAATTGGTACCAGAGATATTCTCTAGAAAAGTAGGATAATCAGACATGATACCAACCACATCACCAATAAATGCATCATTGGTCATGATAATCCTAAAGCTATATCTTCTACATTTCACAACATTTGATAAATACCCATGATTCCCAAACACAAGTGGAACAATATTAAAACAGGTAAATGAATTTAAATATCTGGAAACAATGTTAACCTCAGATGGTAGATGCACAACAGAGGTTAGATGCAGAATGGCTCAGGTAAAAGCAGCTTTCCAAAATATGTGGAAGATACTGTGCTATCTATTTTTGACAATAGAATTAAGAAAAAGAGTTCTTAAATGTTATGTAGAGCCAATCTTAACATATGGATGTGAATCATGGACAACAGACAAGAAAATCACTGGAGGCTGTAGAAGAAACAATCATCATTTTTTGACCATGTAATGAGAAGGGAACAGCTTGAATATATTGTGACAACTGGGAAAATTGAGGGACGAAGAGATAGAGGGGAGCAAAGAGAAACGATACCAGACAGCTTAAGATAATCGCTTGACATAAAGGTCAACAACAGAAATGATAAGTAACTATCGAGAGAAGGTTGTTGAGAGACATGATCACCAACGCTAGCAGGCATGGTACTTTATGATGATGATAAGTACCCTTATCTATAGATGTATTTATTCAAAGTACACTCAGAGTGGATTGTTTCAGTTTTAATTTGTCTAAATGCTGCATTATTTTTAATGTGCAGAGTATAGGGTATACAGTGACCTTATAGCTTTTTCTATACTCCCAAGATAAATGAATGTATTTGGATTGAATAATGATCAATTGCATGCGCTCACTCTCAGTTACAGATTTTTGCTGATGAAATCACTGCCTAACTTGTTACTTCATGCTTGCTAATGCACTCTAGGCAAACTCATAGGTGATCCGGTACCTTCAGCAGCCATACTGATGGTTCCAGTAGCTTACTGGCTATAAATACTCTTGTGTACAATGTAGGTTATCATTGCTTCTTGTAAAAGTTAAGTAAAGGTTCCCTCCCTTGCCTTGCTGGGTGTATGGGGAACATAATGTTAGTGACTATATTTTTCCATGACGAGCACATTTTTGGGTGATGTGGTCGATATCACACCCAGGCCTCCTTTGGGTGATGTGGTCGGTATCACACCCAGGCCTCCTTTGGTTGATGTGGTCGGTATCACACCCAGGCCTCCTTTGGTTGATGTGGTCGGTATCACACTCAGGCCTCCTTTGGGTGATGTGGTCGGTATCACACCCAGGCCTCCTTTACTTCTCAGAAACATCCCTGGTAGTCATCCCACTTTTAGAGGCTGGGTGAACCCCGGAGCCTTGACAGTCTGGAAAAAAAATCTATCACTCCTAGGAATTGAACTCAAACCCTTCTGATCAGGAAGCGAGCACACTAACTACTGAGCGGCTCCAATTTCATCTTGTACAGTTCACAAAATGTGTTAAAGAGTAGACCACTGAGATAATTGTTAAGCGTTCATGGATGATTTGTGTCTCTAGTTTATGGCAAAGCCACAATATCTGTGCCTTTGAGCCCAACACATCCATCTTCATCATGGATGGGTAGATTTTGTTTAACAATATTTTGCCTGGACAGTGGCTATTTTTTTTTGGCCTACTTTTTTTTTTTACTTTAAACTGGCAAGGGCTCTTTAACATGCATAAGTGCTCATGGGGTTTCCTATTTTCCACCAGGGCTTGACATCAGATCTCACTACCCAGAGACCAGGGTCAATCCACAAAGACACCATGGGTTCAATTTTTTAAAAAAATACCCGCCACTGGTGGTGGGAATTGAACACGGGACCTTCCTGTCCAGAAGCTGTCGTCTTACCTCTAGACCACGCAGTCCCACGAGGTCTAGCCAAACTATGTAACATTTATCACTTTCACATGAAAAAGCATTTATATGTATTGGCCTAATTATTCTCTTATTTAATTTTAACAGAACTTACTGGCAGGTGCCTTGTTTGGACCATACTATGGTTTTGCACTCACATGTCCTTTAACAGCCGTAGGAGCTACAAACTGTTATCTGTTGTCAAAGATGTTTGGCAGATCTTATGTAGTCAGATATTTTCCTGATAAAGTTCAGTTATTTCAAGATAAGGTAAACTTTGTTACAACCGTATCTTTTTCTGTTTTCCTTATTCATCTGTGATTAAATTTATCTAAAATATGAAATTCTATCAGAGTAATGTAACTCCTAAATTGTGACCCGGAAGGGAAATTATAGAATCAGTACAAATCTTTTTAACACCCTATATGGGGACACCAACCAAATGAATTAGATGATTGTTTGTTCACTCTCTGTAACAGGTCAACAAAAAATGTAAACATTATCATTCCAGTGAGTAGGATGCAAGGCAAAATTTCTTCATTGGTAACAATTACTTGGAAAATCTGCTTCAGGTCCTAGTGCAGAGAGACCCAAAAAAGAAATCTAAGAATGGCACATTAAGAAAGAGAATGAAATCAGAGTTAGAAGATAAAAGGTGCATGAGAAATGAGATGTGACCTCATGATATAAATTAATCTTGTTCATTCTTCTCATATATTGCCATCAAATATTGGCAGAATCAGCCATGGGAGAAGATGTTCAACAAAAAGTTTAACAACAGCTTGCTACTATCTAGAAAGATGTCAATGGTTTTTTGAAAGATACACATATCAAATATAATACAAATATAAGGATTCTAACACTCAGGTTTTGCCTTTAATTGGGTTTGAAACTATTGATTTTTTGTAATTGGTTGGGAAGAGACATCAACAGCACAACATCCTGAGCAAGGTTATAAAATTTCTAGAAATAATAAATAAATGGGCATAAAAGTGAAGGAAATATTGGACATCTGTACAATAAATGTTGAACCACATATATCATTAAGTAATGATATTAACCAGCCTTTATTTTCTCAGACAAAAAGTACCAAAGTTTTTGTTGTATGTTTATGAACACTGGAAGATACTGAGCAATCCATTTTTGACAATAGAAACAAGAAAAAGAGTTTATAAATTTTATGTAGAGCCAGTCTTAACATATGGATGTTAATCATTGACAATAGGACAACAGACAAGAAAATCACTTGAGGCTGTAGAAATGTGGTTTTACAGAAGAATATTGAGAATACCATGGACAGCTAAGAAGAGTAATGAAAAGGTTCTGAAAGAGACCAAAGCCAAAAGAGAGCTAATATTCATTATTAGAAGAAACAATCATTTTTTGGTCATGTAATGAGAAGTGGAAAGCTGGAATATTGTAACAACTGGGAAAACTAAGGGATAAAGAGAAAGAGGGAAGCAAAGAGAAAAGATACCAGACAGCTTAAGAGAATGACTTTGCAGAAGGTCAACAACCATCATCAAGTACTTTGCCTGCTGGCGTAGGTGATCATATCTCTCCACAACTATCGATCTCGACAATGATTTATCATTTCTGTTGTTGATCTTCTGCCAAGCCATTCTCTTAAGCTGTCTGGTAACAACAGAAATGATAAATAACTGTCAAGGTTGAAAGTTGTGGAGAGACATGATCACCTATGCCAGCAGGCTTGGTACTTGATGATGATGATGATGCTTAGATGGGAGGGAGAATGGTTAAAATACTTAGATGGGAGGGAGAAAGGTTAAAATACTTAGATGGGAGGGAGAATGGTTAAAATACTTAGATGGGAGGGAGAATGGTTAAAATACTTAGATGGGAGGGAGAATGGTTAAAATACTTAGATGGGACAGAGACTGTTCTAAAAATACTGAAAACATCTGTAAATTTTTTCGATTCATGAATACTCTCAATAAAATATAAACTTTTGTGCTATTATTAATTAATAACATATTTCTGTTATTTTGTTTACTTTCAGATAAATAGCAATAGGGACAGCCTGTTCTTTTTCTTGCTGTTCCTGAGACTCTTTCCTATGTCTCCAAACTGGATGATGAATATTGTAGCACCAATTGTTGGAATCCCAATCCATCTTTTCTTTTTATCTGTTTTGATAGGTAAGTTATTGTCAGGAACATATTTCAAGGAAATTTATATATATTTTTATTCAGTAACTGCATGTTTGTTTATCAACCACATGCAACATAGGAAATAGCACCAGTATATCATCTTAGTGGAGCCACTAGTATATCATCATAGTGGAGCCAACAGTATATTATCTTAGTGAGGCATAGATACAACACCACAGACAAAACTATATGGGCCACTGCAAGAATTACAAAAGGCAGTAAAATTTATACAGACAACATTGCAGATATAGGCAATACTTAGGGCGAACAAAAGAAAAAAAAATAGTGAGGCCATCTGTATTATCATCTATCCCATATAAATATTTTAATCATCTTCTAAGTCTCTATCCCATATAAATATTTTAATCATCTTCTAAGTCTCTATCCCATATACATATTTTAATCATCTTCTAAGTCTCTATCCCATGTCAGTATTTTAATCATCTTCTAAGTCTCTATCCCATATACATATTTTAATCATCTTCTAAGTCTCTATCCCATATAAATATTTTAATCATTTTCTAAATCTCTATCCCATGTAAGTATTTTAATCATCTTCTAAGTCTCTATCCCATATAAATATTTTAATCATTTTCTAAGTCTCTATCCCATATAAATATTTTAACCATCTTCTAAGTCTCTATCCCATATAAATATTTTAACCATCTTCTAAGTCTCTATCCCATATAAATATTTTAATCATCTTCTAAGTCTCTATCCCATATAAATATTTTAATCATCTTCTAAGTCTCTATCCCATGTCAGTATTTTAATCATCTTCTAAGTCTCTATCCCATGTCAGTATTTTAATCATCTTCTAAGTCTCTATCCCATATACATATTTTAATCATCTTCTAAGTCTCTATCCCATATAAATATTTTAATCATCTTCTAAGTCTCTATCCCATATAAATATTTTAACCATCTTCTAAGTCTCTATCCCATATAAATATTTTAATCATCTTCTAAGTCTCTATCCCATGTCAGTATTTTAATCATCTTCTAAGTCTCTATCCCATATAAATATTTTAATCATCTTCTAAGTCTCTATCCCATATAAATATTGTAATCATCTTCTAAGTCTCTATCCCATGTCAGTATTTTAACCATCTTCTAAGTCTCTATCCCATATAAATATTTTAATCATCTTCTAAGTCTCTATCCCATATAAATATTGTAATCATCTTCTAAGTCTCTATCCCATATAAATATTTTAATCATCTTCTAAGTCTCTATCCCATATAAATATTTTAATCATCTTCTAAGTCTCTATCCCATATAAATATTTTAACCATCTTCTAAGTCTCTATCCCATATAAATATTTTAATCATCTTCTAAGTCTCTATCCCATGTCAGTATTTTAATCATCTTCTAAGTCTCTATCCCATATAAATATTTTAATCATCTTCTAAGTCTCTATCCCATATAAATATTTTAATCATCTTCTAAGTCTCTATCCCATGTCAGTATTTTAATCATCTTCTAAGTCTCTATCCCATATAAATATTTTAACCATCTTCTAAGTCTCTATCCCATATAAATATTTTAATCATTTTCTAAGTCTCTATCCCATGTAAGTATTTTAGAGGGGGGGGGGGGGGGGGGGTTAGTGCATTTTGGGCAAAGCATTATCTCCATATTATTGTTGACAGACAACTAAAACAAGTAGAGGAATTTAAATACCTAGGAAGTCTAGTGACACATGACAATTCACAAACAACAGAAATAGACTCAAGATGCAACAAAACTTGTCATATCATTGGGCAGCTATCACCACTATTGTTCAACAAGGAAATAACTCTAGAGGCAAAATGGGCACTTTACAATACAATCTTCATCCCAATGTTGTGCTACCAATGCCAGTCCTGGACCCTAGATGCAAGAATAATAAGAAAAATAACCTCTACTGAAATGAAATGTGTTAGGCGAATGACAGGAAACAGCCTGAGAGATAAGATCAGAAATGAAGAAATGAGAAAAGAGCTAGGAATAACCCACACTATAGAATGTATTAAAAAACAACAGAAAAAATGGTTTGGCCATGTGACAGGGCAGAAAGATCAAAACACAACACGAGTCTTCAATAAACATTGCAAGAACACCAAACTCAAGGGCCACGAAAAAGATGGATTCATGGAATATTAGAAACACTAGAAAATATAACAGCAGCAGAGGCCAACAGAAAAGCAAGAGATAGCAAACTATATCTCCCCCTCGATGCTGAAAGGCAAATGAGAAAGGAAAGAAGAAGAAGATTGAGTGAACACAAGCAAGCAAGCATACCACATCTTAGTCTATCATCATCAAAAACCATACCTGTTGGTGCAGGTGATCATGTCTCATCACAACTTTTTGCCTCTAGTTATTATTTCTGTTGCTGACTTCCTACCAAGATATTCTCTTTAGCTATCATGTATCTTTTCTTTATTTTTTTGGTTGGTCGTTCTGTTCTCTCAATTGTTCCAGTTTTTCTTTTCTCACTACATGACTAACAATTATTATTGTTTCATCCTGATATTGTAAGCATTCTGTTTAATTTTGCCTCATTAAAAATGTTCTCATTGCTCTTTTGAACAGGCCATGGTATTCTCAACATTCCTCCGTAAAACTATATTTCTGTGGCCTCCAATGTTTTTCTTGTCTGATTCTTATGGATTTGCTCCTGTGTGTTGAAACTTGCTTTAAATAACACTGACATTTACACAAAGTATATTATAGATCAGCTGTTTTTCATTGCTTTATCTTATATTGTATATCAAAATATTCAGGAATAATGTGTTTTTTTGTGTTAAAATAATATGACATGTCTGTGTAGAGAAAGTGGTGTGCACAATAAGCTGTCAAGAGAAGGGAAAAAAAAGAAAAGAGAACAAAATATAAAAAAAGAAAGAAATTTACTTACAGGTCTCTATTTGAGATCACCTAAATCCATGTGAAATCTATCAAAATATAACATTTATTGAATAAAATATCCATATTTACATAATTTTGCAAATTTAAATACAAATAAAAAAGGAATAACACTTTTATGACCATTTATGGAAGAGTTGACAATTTTAAATAGTTTGTAATTTTTAAATCAGTAAAAAAAAACCACACAAAAATGTTTTTCTATTCTAATTTGCACCAGACTACAGAATTGCAAAATAGTGGAATGCTAGCCTCATGATGCAGGAGAGTTCCCCACACAAACTTGTAATTAAACATAACAGTACTTAAACAGCAGAAAATGAATTATGGGCTTGTAAAATTTAAAAAATATTTGTCATTCATGCTAGTTGGACACTTGCCCAATTTCAGAACACTCCAATCCAACTGGTTGGATCCGCAT
The DNA here is from genome assembly GCA_032433765.1 of Megaustenia siamemsis. Lineage (NCBI taxonomy): Eukaryota > Metazoa > Mollusca > Gastropoda > Stylommatophora > Ariophantidae > Megaustenia > Megaustenia siamemsis. The sequence goes on from JAVIAB010000156.1 coordinate 66,137,797, forward strand.
CAAATAAGGGTTAATGCTTATATTTTTCCATTACCTTCAGTAAGTTTGTGTTTGTTATTGAATGATATTTACAACACAGACGACCTGCTCAAATCAATATTCATAGCCCTACCAAAGAAATCTGGTGCGATTGAATGCGATAATCATCGTACAATAAGCCTTATGAGTCACATGACTAAGATATTACAAAGAATCATCATGCGAAGAGTGTGAAACAAAATCAATCCAGAAATTAGTGATGGACAGTGTGGTTTTGTTAGAGGTAAAGGAACAAGCAATGCCATATACATGATAAGATCTTTAGTAGAAAGAGCCATAGAGGTGAAAACAGATCTATACCTATGTTTCATAGATTATACCAAAGCATTTGACAAAGTAAAGCACCAAGAAATAATCAATATTTTAGAAATCATAAATGTAGACAGTAAAGATCTAAGAATAATAAAGAACATGTACTAGCAACAAACAGTAGCCATAAGAACTGGAAACCAATTGGTAATGTCTCAACAAATAAAACAGGGTGTTAGGCAAAGTTGTGTGCTGTCACCAGATTTGTTTAATATTTATAGTGAGATTATTTAAAGATCCACAAGGGGCATGCCTGGAATAACAATTGGAGGTCATAATATAAATAATCTAAGGTATGCTGATGATACAGTCCTAATCGCTAAGAGTGAAAATGAGTTACAAAAAATGTTAGACATTATAGTGAAAGAAAGCAAAAATAAAGGACTCAGCTTTAATAGCAAAAAGACAGAAGTAATGGTAACAACAAAGAAAAAGACATCACCTCATTTCAAAATAACGACAAGTGTAACAATATTAAAACAGGTAAATGAATTTAAATATTTGGGAACTTTGTTAACCTCAGACGGAAGATGTACAACAGGGGTGAGATGCAGAATGGCTCAGGCAAAAGCAGCTTTCCAAAAAATGAGGAAGATACTATGCAATCCATTTTTGACAATCGAAACAAGAAAAAGAGTTCTTAAATGTTATATAGAGCTAGTCTTAACATATGGATGTGAATCATGGACAATAGGACAACAGACAAGAAAATCACTGGAGTCTGTAGAAATGTGGTTTTGCAGAAGAATGTTGAGAATACCATGGACAGTTAAGAAGAGTAATGACAAAGTTTCGATAGAGGCCAAAGCAAAAAGAGAACTAATATTCAATATTAGGAAGAAACATTCATCATTTTTTGGCCATGTAATGAGAAGAGAACAGTTGGAATATATTGTAACAACTGGGAAAATTGAAGGATGAAGAGATAGAGGGAAGCAAAGAGAAAAGATACCAGACAGCATAAGAGAATGGCTTGGCAGAAGGTCAACAATAGAAATGATAAATAACTGTCGTGATCGAAAGTTATGGAGAGACATGATCACCGACGCCAGCAGACTTGGTACTTGATGATGATGATGAAGTTTGAGGATGATATGTCAGCACTATGCTAGACTGCACTAGTTTTCCTTTATCAAAGGCTAGATAAACAATGTTGGTCTAATATAAGCTCAAAACAGCTGGGAGTTTAACCTTGAGTCAAATAAACGCACAATTAAAACATGATGCACAGTAAAAACATGCTTTTCTTTGTTGTGAATTAAAGCAAAACATTTTTCTTCCAAATGAGTTTCATAGTTTTGGGTTTGCTTCTGATGTTTTCTTACAAATGATTAGCAGGGATATTCATAAAAAATTTTAATAATACCAAAGTCTCTTTCAGTATTCCAACATGGGAATATTGTACAAATTTTGACTCTGAAACTAAAACCATCATCAAAGCAGCAGAGGAACAATGCATTTCCAACTTTAAAACATATGGAGCTGTGTTTTTAACAAATAAGAAATCAGTTTTGAAGCACTTAAGCATAAAAAAACTGCTTGAACTACTAGAAATATTGCAAAAGTATGTAGCCAATGAAATGTATCACATTCCATCCACTTTGGTATATCATGCAATGAGAAACCTCGCATACTGGACAAGGATTGCAGCAAAATGGAACAGCCAAGCTTATCAATCACATACCAGTCTTTAGTTCGGACTGGTATCACAGCAGTAACCATTGCAATGTCATACTATGGTCATTTTGAAGGTTTCTTGCACATTGGCAGATCCTGCTAACCTGTCTGCTATCTCATTGCCATGAACTCCTGTATGTCCAAGTTAAGCTGCTAACATAGGGAGCCGTGATAGCTCAGTGGCTAGTGAACTGGACTACAAAGGACAAGAGGTAGGGTTCGATCCCAGCCGATGACTTCCGGTTCACCCAGCCTTTAATGGGTACTGGATTTTTTTCTGGGAAAGTAACGCGTACTACCGGCCACATTGCCCCAAAAATCATGTGCCGAAGGTCTGTAAAATTATGGTCACTAACACCAGATTCCCTATACGCCACTTGGCGTGATGGGGTACTTTACTTTACTTTTTTAAGCTGCTAACATGAGACATATCGAGTAAGTGCATCCACTCTCTGGGGATTGTGTTCTGATAAATCCGGTGAAGCATGTTTTGTGAGTCACTCAAGACAACATGTGTTGTTAGTCTCTTAACCAGCCATGCTATATCATCATCTTCTGACTAAGTATAAAGCTTATCTATTTCAAAACTACATGTAACCGAAGTTCAAGATTGGATAAACATGTACATTGAGACCAAGCTGAACTATTTTATACACAAAACTTTATGGTCCATTGCCGGAACTTTTAAAGACAAAAAATTCACATAAAAACAAGCTTTGTAGATATAAACCTCAATGAATAAACAAAGAAGAGGATAATATGAGTTTTTTAAAATGTTCACTTTTATAAAATGTAGATTTGCTTTTTATTTCAAAATTTGGATCCACCTTTCTTAATAGTTCTAATTGATGATATTGAACGTCTGCAGGTCTGATGCCATATAATTTTATCTGTGTGCAAACTGGAAGTGTCTTATCGCAGATATCATCAATTAGTGATATTTTTACTACATGGACAATGCTCAAGATGTTAATGGTGGCCTTAGCAGCCTTGCTGCCTGGGGTTGTAATAAGTCATTTGAGAAGCAAGCAAGACTGATTTAAAGTATGTTCCGGCTGTAAATTTCTGTATTTTGTCAGTGCAGCAATGGAAAACGTTAGTTTTGCTTTTAAGTATATTCAGTAATGGAGCTTTAACTTGAAACCAAAAGTTAAATAAGTGAATTTAGCATTAATTTGTACACAAGTATGTGGGTTAATTGAAGGTAATTGGTTCTAGTACTTCAATTAATGAACTACAAAGGACTAGAGGTCGGGTTAAATCCTGATTGACAGCTTCCGGGTTCACACAGCCTTAAATGGTATCTGATTTTTTTCTAGGAAAGTAAAGCGGCATGGGCGTAATACCAACCACATTACCCCAAAAATCATTTGCAGAAGTTCTGTAACAATTATGGTCACTAACGCCATAATCCCTATATGCCACTTGGTGTCTCGGAACTCTTTACTTTTTTTTTTCACTTTAACTAATAATCAGAGCAATAATTTATTTAAGTGATGGAAATAGTAATAATTTTCTAGTAAGTAAACTGAATAAAGAGCAGCACATAACCTTTTCCAAAACATAAATTGTTCAAGAAAGTGGATTAGCGGAAAAGGATTAATGGTCTTCTTGGTTAGTTGATGAATATAGCAATAATTTGTTCTAGAAAGTGGATAGAGAGATGTATAATTAATTTATTTTAGTAAATGGCTCAGTGGAAAAATTAATTGGTTCCAGTATAATTGTAACGGGCATTTCTCCCCGTTACCACCTTTGACCCCTCACGACACTGGAAGCTGGAACTATGTCAGGCGGGAAGCTCGTTCAGATCTGAGCCTTCCCCTGGCTCTGACACGATGCCTGGGATATCAGCCTACCTGCTGAGCATATCAGATGACTGCCCTGGACAGTGGCCGAGCTGGGTTCTCTGCTCTTGGATTCTGCCCTTGGCCTGCGATAGATTCTTGGTAGCCTCCGCGTTGTACTACTGTGGATTATGGCAACCCCAGTGTCCGTTCATTGCTAGGGACAGACAACACAGCTAACAATTGATAAAGCATGTACTAAACACCAGTGAAAAATTCACACTCCTGAGTTTATTCAACACAAGGACCACTCCGATAGCCAGACCAAAATCACAACAATAAAAGTCCATTCATCCACAACATCAGTCATGTCGCCTCATGACTCACACAAGCACATGAGGGTCAGCCGCTCATATGCTACACAGTCTCTTCAATGATTGCAAATATTAATTTCACAATGATGTCACTTTATGGCTTATGCTAAGCCTACTAATTGTGAGAAAACCCACATTCTATAAAGTCTCTTCACAGAACTGCAATTACTAAATTCCTAATAATGTCTGTTCTATCTTTCCGAATTTTCACTAGGCGCTGCCATGGCCCTTTATTCCAGTGCTACATTCCACTATCTACTCTATCCTTCTCCTCGAATACCTGTCGCTATCTTGACGGCCACACATCAGACTAACCTGCCATCCAAATGTTCGAAAATCCACCCTCCTTGTTCCCAGTACCAGCTGTAACTCAAGACACACAGCCGTCTGGATAGAACCATCGCACTATCACTACTGAGTCTCTATTCGTCTATCCTTTGTCTAACTTAACTCACCCCGTCTCGTTTTCGATTGTTCCTCAATTCTCGTGATCCACGATCTGTTCATCCTCTCAACTTGCATGTGAACTTCCTTAATTCCATGCTACTCACCTCTCCTTATCTCCCTTTATTTATTACCCCACTCCACATTTGTCTTCCTACAACTTACCACTGCTCTACCCTGCTTCATATGGACTGTAAATTATGGAGAGCAAATTAATATATTCTGCAAAGTTAAATAATGTAAACATTATTACTTAGTTACTCATACACAATGTAATGTAATTTGATGGAAAGATTACTTGTGTTAGTGATAAGCTTTAGTGTTACCAAGTGTTTTTTTTTAAGTAACTAAGATTAATGAACAGTGGCTATTGGTTAGTCTGTTTAAAGAAAGGTGATGGGTTTTCATAGGTATTAAGGCAAGTGAGATAGAATTAGATGATTATAGCAGGAGATGGGTGAGATAGATTTAGGTTATTAGCACAGGAGAAAGTGAGCTAGATTTAGGTGATTAGTACAGGAGAATGTGAGCTAGATTTAGATAATTATTACAGGAGAATGTGAGCTAGATTTAGATAATTATTACAGGAGAATGTGTGATAGATTTAGGTGATTAGTACAGGAGAATGTGAGATAGATTTAGGTGATTAGTACAGGAGAATGTGAGATAGATTTAGGTGATTAGTACAGGAGAATGTGTGATAAATTTAGGTGATCAGCACAAGAGAATGTGAGATAGATTTAGGTGATTAGTACAGGAGAATGTGAGATAGATTTAAGTGATCAGCACAAGAGAATGTGTGATAGATTTAGGTGATTAGTACAGGAGAATGTGAGATAAATTTAGGTGATCAGCACAAGAGAATGTGTGATAGATTTAGGTGATTAGTACAGGAGAATGTGAGATAAATTTAGGTGATCAGCACAAGAGAATGTGTGATAGATTTAGGTGATTAGTACATGAGAATGTGAGATAGATTTAGGTGATTAGTACAGGAGAACGTGAGATAGCAGTTAAGCACTGAAGAAAGTGAGATGGGTTTAGGTGATTAAGCGCTGATGAAAGTGATATATAGATTGCTCAAATCGGTTCAAAATATCTGTAGAATTTTGAATAATTTGTGAAATAAACTTTTAAGCTATCACCACTGTGACTCTCTACCTATAAACTACATTTTATAACAAGAAAAAATTATTAGTGTATTTCTAATAAACTTGAATAAAAACGTGATAAAGCCACTTTCATTACAACAAGAGTGGTTCAGTTTCCAAATAACTGTGTATTATTTTATATGAAATGTATGACCTTTTATGCATCTACTAATGTAATAATATGCTCTATATCTTATTGCATAACTAACAGAAACTAAAACATTCTCATTACTGCTTTTATTAAGCTCATTTGTCATTAATGACATCTTCTCCCAAAATAATTGAACTCTTGTATATTTTTAAGAAATTAAAATTCTTACCAGTGATGTGTCTTATTTGTTGCTCCTCTTGACTTATTGAAATATCTTGTTATACAGTTCTTTTTGTTATATATTTTGTGTTATTTTGTCATCTTTTTTGGTGACTTTTTTTTTAGTTTGGATCTTTTGTTTTATGATTTTGGCTCTTTAACTCTGGAATTATTTTGTTGTTTCAAACAGAATTATCTGATGTGAAATTCTGAACTGCATAACATCGTTAAATACAAATTTCTAAATTTTGCTCATAATTAAATCATGTCACAGTGTCAATTAAAATAGTGGGAGAGAATGTTGCTGAACATAAATGGTGAAAGGAACAAAATCATATTTGGACTTCAGTGCCATATTTTCAGACATTAAAAATATTGGTCCAGAGTTGAAGAGTTATTATTTTTTTGTCTACAGGATCATACAATTTTTATGTAATAAATTATGTTTTTTTTTGGTCTACTTCTTACAGATCAGTCTACTTCTATGACAAGTTTTTATTAATTTCATATAATTATTTTCTTCTTTTCTCCCTCATTTTTCTTTCAGTGTCAAAGGGAGATATAGTTTGTCCTATTTTTCTCTTCTGTTGACTTCTCCTGCTGTTATGTTTCTAATATTCCTAATCTTCTATTCATCCATTTTTTCATGCACAGATGTGGGTGTGGTGTTCTTGTAGCATTCTGATCTTTTTGTCTTAACACATGGCTAGACCATTGTATCCGTTGTTTCTAGTTTTAATAATTTGTAGTTTTTTCCTGGTTCTTCACTTCTGATCTTATCTCTCAGGCTATCTCTTGTCAGGCTAGACACAGAATAAACATCTCATTTTGACAATTGTTATTTTAAAAATTGTTCTTGGGTCTAGCATCCAGGATTGGCGATGGTAGAACAACTTTGAAATGAAGATTGTGTTGTAGAATACCCATATTACCTCTAAAGTTATTTCCTTATTGGACATTAGTTGTTACAACTGTCTGGTTAAAAAAAAAAAAAAAAAGTAAAGTACCCCCGTCACGCCAAGTGGCGTATAGGGAATATGGTGTTAGTGACCATAAGTTTTACAGACCTTCGACATATGATTTTTGGGGTAATGTAGTCAGTATTATGCCTGTGCCGCTTTACTTTCCCAGAAAAAAATCCGGTATCCATTAAAGGCTGAGTGAACCATAAGCCGTTGGTTGGGATCGAATCCTACCTCTTGTCCTTTGTAGTCCAGTTCACTAACCACTGAGCTATCGTGGCTCCCACATCTGTTGGTGATTTGATCTAATTCTTCACTTGTTTGCATAGTTGAGTATTATTCATATATTTTACAATGTTTAATAGCTCAGTTAAAATAACAGCACTGCTGTAAAACTGGTGATTGTAGAAACTCAATGGATTTTTGGGTTAATAGAACAATGCAGCATTTTTGTTGAAGAAAAGAAAAGATAGTAATCATGACCAGGATGTTGGTGACTGTTTTAAACAATATATTTATTTTGAGGACATTTAGGAGAAAGAGAGAATGAGACATTGAGGAGAAAGAGATAGAGAGTGAGGCATTGAAGAGATAGAGAGGAAAGCATTAAGATGAAAGAGAGAGACTGAGACATTTAGGAGAAAATGATAGATAGTGAAAAATAGAGGAGAAGGAGATAGACTACGGAGAAATGATAGACTACGGAGAAATGATAGACTACAGAGAAAGAGATAGACTACGGAGAAAGAGATAGAGAGTAAAATTTGCATTATCAAACCTTTTGAAACTAGTATTCTTTAGTACTGGCAGACACTGAAGGAGTGTGGAGTTCCACTCATAGATCGACCAGATAAAGTCTGTTGAGTCCTCCAAGAACAACACCCGAACGTTACATATAATTGGTAGTTTCTATTTTCTGTTGTTCTATACCTTCTTAATCAGAAATATTTCTCATTGTTGCAACATACTCTAAACTTTCTCAGCTCATGTTTAGCCATTGAAGTGAATCTTTGTGTTTTTTTATAAACACAAAAACTTTGTGTAAATAACATTAATGATAAAGGTCTTGAAATATCAAACCAGCATGCTTAGAACACTTTTATACAAATCTGTAATATGGAGAACAAATTTAAGACAGCTCGCCATGAACAGGGATAAGTGGGGAGATACGTTCGTTCGTTCGCTTTCGTCAGCTTTGACCTCTGACGAAGTCCCACCCACTCAATTTTGTGGGACTGAATTTTGCGTGTAAAGTCTGTTTTATCCCATTACAGGATGCCCCTCGCCATGCAGGCAGATTTACTCCGACTTCAGAGGTACTAATTTTTAGGGAATTAGTAAAACCCAGGTGTCCTCGCCAGGGTGCGAACCCCGGCTGTTGCCGTGGTAAGCCAACCGCCTATCGATTGCGCTAACCGGACACCCAGTGGGGAGATACAATTTAAGTCATGAGTCTACATCACTCCTTCAGATGGAAGTACAGATGGGTACTTCCAGATATGAGAAGCTTAGTGGGCGTATAAGAGGTCTTATCAACCAACACAAAGCTGGAGTCATCAGTTATTGGACACTGCAGGACATCCTGAGGAGGGGATCTATGCACCTATGGACATGTTCTGAGTGCAGTAATGATAACTCACAAATAACTCTATAACTAAATACAATGCAAGTGTGTGCAATAAAGTCTGATGTTTAATTGTAAAGATCATTGGACTTGGAGAGTCTAGAGTTTCATGCTTTTGTGCCATCTCTGGCTTGAAAGGACAATAGGTAGAGAGATTTAAGGCATACAAGTTTAAGAAAAAGACAAGAAATGTTTCCATGTATGCCGTCCTTGAAAAATAATGAGCATCAAATGTCAGGACAAAGTAACCCAACTCTTATCTACATACTTTTCTTCTGTCCATTATGACAACACTTGATAGTTGAAGATTAAGGTGGATAGAATGTGTTAGTTATATGAACAGCAGCTGCATCACCAACAAATGATTGTATGGGAAGTGATTTCATTTCACTAATTTATTACTCCCATAACCATGGAGGTTATTGGGGCTCTCCTGATGACACCGTTACAATTTTTCTCCATCCTTCATAAATAAAAGCTGCTTTCTATGGTGTCAATCCTGTCCATTCTCTGATGTTGTCTACCCACTATTTCTCTGTCTGTCTAGTCTCTTTTCCCCAGATAATGTGCCCCTGCAAAATAGTACTAATGACAATTTTTAAAAAAATGAGAAAAAAGTGGTATGGTAAGCCCTTGAGAGTCTCATTGCCCGGTTGAGTTCGCCGTTCTCTCCCCCCCCCCCCCCCTTTCCAAGGCGCGAACATATCGCTCTCATACACATAGAACACCTATCACACATTTCTTACTCCCATGAGCTACCAAACCTATACATGTACATATATTTGTCTGCATATGTATTGGCACATTTGGAGGACACCTTAGGGTTTTCTTTTGTGTGCTTTGTGGTGATATACACACACTTATGCTTGTACGCATGCATGGTTATGTACCCATGTTTTTTGCACATCTGTTTGGTGTGCACACCCACAGTTAGATATAACAGTTTATACATATCTTGTACCCACATCCCCATATTTTTAGAACCCTTCCTTTTTATTTCTCACCTGACTGCCTGGTCAGTGTGAAGTATGGTTGGTCAGCCTGCCAACCTATTTTAGTTCAGTCAGAGGCTGACCAAGATCTGGACAGCAGGGAAGTGACCTTTTTGATTTCCTTTCTTGAGTATCTAGCATATTATCACCATGTAGTTAGATTTGTGTATATATCTTTATATATATTTCTGTGTTGTTGTTTGTGGCTCCAGCTGAAGGCCTACTCGACCGACACATTGACTTTTGTTTTGTTACTCACCTATGTGAAGCTGTTACCATACCACTTTTGTCTCCTTTTATTTTTCAATTGTCATTATTATCATCAACTTTACAGCAGATTCACACCTCTATGCATAATCTTGGTGCATTTTGATGTCTTTACTCCTAAAATGGCCCCAGCAAGGTCTATTGATCTTGTAAAATGTCCGTACCATTTTAATTTGTATTCTTTTACCAAAGACAGTGAATCTTTAATTTGTTCTGTGGATTGTTGATTTTTGTTGCTAACTTCGTCATTGATAATGTGACCTATTTAAGATATATGCAAGACTTTTTATAACATCTCATCACCAGAGCCTGTTTTCTTCTTCAAGATCAGCAGTGAGTGTCCGTGTTTCTACTGTTCATAATATTATATTATTTCTCAGGGAGATGGTTTTGTTTTTCCATATATTGTTTAGTCTTTTCAGATCTACCATTGCATGTACAATTCTAGCTAATTCTTCATGATTTTGACCCTTCATCAGTGAAAAGTTATCTCAGATATTTAAATTGTTGAATGTTTAAAGTGTTTCTCCATTTATTGTGGTTATAAACTCAGTGCCCCGGGTTTTGTCTGTCATCAGTTTGGTGATTAGCAAATCAGCAGTGATCCCCGTTCCATGAGCTCTTAATGTCTTACGTGAATATGTGACTGATAAACACATCTGTGTATTTCTGTGTCCCTGTCATTAATTCTGAACTTAAATTTACCAGTTTTGTACTCTCATATTGTCATATCATTGTTAGCACCTTATTTATCTTTAATGGGAGTTCGTTTTCAAAGTTGAGTCTCCGATATAGCCATTGACCCAAGCTATTGGGCCCATCTGCCTGGGCAGTCACAGGTGCTTGCTTTAAACTATGACCTCTGGGTTGACCAAAGTAAAGATTAACCTCTGGGTTGACAAAAACAAAGATTGACCTCTCAGTTGACCAATATAAAGATTGACCTCTGGGTTGACCAAAGTAGAGATTGACCTCTGGATTGACCAAAGTAGAGATGACCTCTGGGTTGACCAAAATAAAGATTGACCTCTGGGTTGACCAAAGTAGAGATTGACCTCTGGGTTGACCAAAGTAGAGATTGACCTCTGGGTTGACCAAAATAAAGATAGACCTCTGGGTTGACCAAAGTAAAGACTAACCTATGGGTTGACCAAAGTAGAAATTGACCTCTGGGTTGACCAAAGTAGAGATTGATCTCTGGCTTGACTAAAGTAGAGATTGATCTCTGGGTTGACCAAATTAAAGATTGGCCTCTGGGTTGACCAAAAAAGAGATTGATCTCTGGGTTGACCAAATTAGAGATTGGCCTCTGGGTTGACCACAAAAGAAATTGACCTCTGGATTGACCAAAGTAGAGATGACCTCTGGGTTGAACAAAGTAGAGATTGACCTCTGGGTTGACCAAAGTAGAGATTGACCTCTGGGTTGACCAACATAGAGATTGACCTCTGGGTTGACCAAAGTAAAGAATTACTTCTAGGTTGTCCAAAGTAGAGATTTACCAATGTAGAGATTGACCTCTAGGTTGATTAAAGTAGGGATTTACCAAAGTAGTGATTTACCTCTGGGTTGACCAAAGTAGAAATTGACTTCTGGGTTGACCAAAGTAGAGATTGACTTCTGGGTTGTCCAAATTAGAGATTTACCAATGTAGAGATTGACCTCTGGGTTGATTAAAGTAGAGATTTACTAACATAGTGATTTACCTCTGGGTTGACCAAAGTAAAGATTTACCTCTGGTTTGACCAAAGTAGAGATTGACCTACTTGACTAGAGATTGACTAGGTTGATTAAAGTAGAGATTTACCAAAGTAGAGATTGACCTCTGGGTTGACTAAAGTAGAGATTTACCAAAATAGAGATTTACCTCTGGGTTGACCAAAGAAGAGATTTACCTCTGGGTTGACCAAAGCAGAGATTTACCTTTGGGTTGGGTATTATTTTTCATAGCTGCCTTTATCATTCATCGCCAAATATTTGATATTCAGCTTTCATTTTCTTTTAAAAATCTGTTTTTGTCTGGACTGCTTTCCACCTGAGTTATTTCTCCAATGTAATATATGCAGCAATCCCAAATATCCAGTCAACTGAGGCAGTTGATATTTGATAGCTGTTTAGCATGAGTTGTCATCTTGAATTTGTTTAATAATTCTCTGATTCTGCCTGTCCACTTTATTTTCTGGGTCATTCTTTTGCCTTGTAGTCTGATATTACTGCATGCTGGTAGGGTTCCATTCTGGTCAGATGTCAAAATATTATGATGTTTGATGGTCTCTATGGTTTGTATCAGTTTTATTTCTTTTACTCTTTCTCTCCTTATTTTTTGCTTTCCTTATACCATCTCATTTTGAATGATGTGAATTTACACTTGTGTCTTTACTTGACTCTCTGGCATTGTTCACTTTTTATAACTGCAGATAAATTGTAAGTAGGCCTACTTTATTTTCACCATATTTATGTTTAGTTTTTTTTATATTTTGTATGTTTTTTTTCTGTACACTTATGTTGATAATTTATATTCTTATTTTTGTTGGAAAACTTGTATTCTGTATGAATATATTTGATTTTATGCCACAAAATAAAAAAATCATATCACCTTTCTTTATTTTTGTTGCTGCATTATGAGCATAGGATCACCATGATAACTAATCTTCATATAAAAAGTTCTTCTTAAAGAATTTGTTTACTCTTTCTGTGCTTTATTTGTGTGCAGCCCTTAATCTCCTTGTCATTTTGAACATGCTTGGTCAGGAGCAGTTATTCACTTCTCAATAAAGGGCTCTCATGATGCTGTGTATAGAAAAAAGACATGACAAACATTTAACATTCCATTTTAATAACGTTGTTTTGTATATTTTTTTAAAATCCAAAACAACTTTAACTTCATCTGCTTTCTATGTTCGTAGCATATTAGATATTGAGTTATTTGTGGGTACTGTTATCATCATTGCACTCCAAACATATATGTAACAATTATATGTGTGTATGTGCATGAATATATGTATTAAAAATATATTTTAATAGCAATTGTTCTCACAGGTGCTGAACTTTTTCTCTGGCTATTTACAACAGAATTTCTGTTTCCACTCTATGACTTCTGAAACACTAGTCTTGTATTATAATTATTTAAGGAGATAAACACAGATATACAATACAACAAATATTAAATACTATATGGGACAGTGAGTATAGCTGCAGAAAACATATAAAATAAACATAACATTTGTTTGTGTTTATGTGGATTTTTGTGTTTAGTGTCTTTGATATACCCGATGAAGGCTTTTGCCGAAACATTGTAGTTTGTCTTGTCTTTCTGTTAGTCTAGCTGCTCAATACCATTTTATGTTTATTTTATAATTATTTACCTCTCAGGAAGGAGAGTGTAGATGTGCTGATGTAAAGTAAAAAGTAAACTACCCCCGTCACGCCAAGTGGCGTATAGGGAATATGGTGTTAGTGACCATAAATTTTACAGACCTTTGACACATGATTTTTGGGGTAATGTGGTCGGTATTACGCCCGTGCCGCTTTACTTTCCCAGAAAAAAATCCAGTACCCATTAAAGGCTGAGTGAACCGGAAGCTGTCAGTTGGGATCGAACCCTACCTCTTGTTATATGGACAAGCCAGTTCACTAACCACTGAGCTATCGCGGCTTAGATGTACTGATGTAGCCTGCAACAAATGACTTGATTACCACAGACATTATAGGAGCAACGCGTACAAAAGTTTCATTCTCAACTTAGAGCCTGCCCTTAAAAAACTAGTCCCTCCTTTTTTTCTTTCTTTCTCTCTAGCACCAGATGACTACTAAAGAAATGGATGATTCTTTGTCACCTGTCCTTACAAGGACATTAAGTTGGCGGAGATGCTTTGTGTTGTGGTTTATTTATACATTTTGACCCATCAACATCCATCTTCAGCACTGAATTTTTGAGTAACGGGTTACCTTCTTTATTCACTTGGGCAAACTCGACTGTTTAGTCTGTTAAGCAAAGAGGTGCAGCAGAGTCTGGATTGTTCGGGGTCACTGATCCTGGTGCAAGCCATCAGCTGTGAGTCACTGACACTCTCCATCTTTGTTGCTGTCAGATGCATTGCCTTCAAGAAAATTATTCTACTGTACCAGACATTTTCACCTACCAGGGGCAGAGTTTAAGGGACATCTTTACTCTGTTATCAACTTTTCTGTCTGTCGAATGATTACTTGCCCTTTGAAGTTGACAGTAAAACAACTTCTTTGATAGTGTAAAACAAACATAAAATTACAATAAAAATTACAATAAAATCATCTGCCAGTCAATATGGCGGAAAGGCAGCAAGAACCATTGAGGCTCTGTCTAAAAAGTGTTTCTTGTTGCAGTTTCTTCATACTCCGAGTCCGATTTGCTGCCGGAGCTACTGAGTTAAGTGCTCTGAGCACAACGTGCACTGTGTTTTTCATCTGTATCGTGATTCGATATTCCGATTGCTTACGATGAATGATGATATCATATGACGAAGGAAAGTTCAGCTGCATTCACTTTCGGTGCTGCTACGCCTTATGCCTTTTGGTGTGTGCTGTAGCTGCTAAAAAGGGGACTGCAGCTGCATTTCTTTGTTCTGATCCTTCAATGAGATGAGATGTCAATTTGGATGATTCCACTGGCATGGGCAGTTGAGCAATTATGGATTTTAATTCATTTGCAGTGATACAAGGGCATTTGACTAACTACAACTACAAACATAAAATTGTATTGAGTTGCTTAATCTATAGAGGGACGAGACATACTACGACTACATTTCGACAAAAGCCTTTGCCAAGTACAAACCAACAAATCTTAATACAAAAACAAATATTAAAGCTGTTTTGAGATTAGTATCTATAGGTTTAGCTGATCAGTATCATTTTATGTTTATTTGACATGTTTTCTGCAGTTCTCTTGGCCAGGCCTTACATCATCATCATAATCAATAAGTGCCATCTCCGCATCGAAGGTTGGCTACCATGGAGCACCATTCTGATCTGTCTCTTGCTTTGATGATGCAGGTTGTCATAAGCTGACTTGTCCATCTTTTGATGTTACTTGTCCATGTTAGTCTTGGTCGGTCTCTGGCTCTTTTATCTTGCATTTTCCCTTCCAAGATTACTTTTAGTAGGCTGCTGTATCTTTTAACATGCCCCAAAAATCTCATTTATCTTGTTTTTAATTGTATTCAGTAGTTCTTTTTTCATTTTTAGTTGTTTTAAGGCACTACATGATATTCTATATATTTTATATTGGGGACTATCACCAGCTTCTTTGATAGACTTGGATCCAACAATTTTATTACAATTCCAACCAGTTTTACCTGAGGTTTGCATAGAATGTTGTTTGTATTTAATATGCCAGCTAGCACATGTTCATATGTTAGATATCTAATCCTACCATGTATTGTTATTGATATATGATATTAATAAAAATTAAATGAATAACATTTGAAGCTGAATAAAAGTATTAAATGTTTGTATGCCTTTAACCGTTGCAGTATTATACTATACATTTAGCAATATATCATCATCATGTGCCATACCTGTTGGTGTAGGCAATCATGTCCTTCCACAATCTTCTATCCACAGTATATCATATCACTTCTGTTGTTGATTGTTTTCCATGCCATGACACCAAGCTATCTAGTATTTTATCTTTTTGTCATCTGCGATCTCTCTTTCCCTGTATTTTGCCAGTTGTAACCAAGTATTCCAACTTTCCTCTTCTCATGATGTGCCCGAAAAATTTTGATTGTTTTTTTTCTGATGTTTTTTAGGAGCTCCCTTTTTGTGTTGAGGAGCCGTGATAGCTCAGTGGTTAGTGAACTGGATTACAAAGGACAAGAGGTAGGGTTCGATCCCAACCGATGGCTTCCAGTTCATCCAGCCTTTAATGGGTACCGAAATTTTTCTGGGAAAGTAAAGTGGCACGGGCGTAATACAGACCACATTACCCCAAAAATCATGTGCCATAGGTCTGTAAAATATATGGTCACTAACACCATATTCCCTATACATCAGAATCCCCTCATTGGTCTTTTTAGCTGTCCAGGGGACTTTCAACATCTGTGGCCTCTAATAATCTTTTGATTTGTTTGTCTACTGTCCATGATTCACTTCCATAGGTCAGAATTGGCTCTATGTACTCTCATAGATGAACTCTCTCTCTCACTTCTACTGATTTAGACTTTTTGTATAAGACATTTCTCATTTTCTGAAATGCTATTTTGGCCTCAGGTATTCTACTTTTTATTTCTGTGGTGTATCTTCCATCTTTTGTTATTATTGTACCCAAGTATTTGATGTTTTGCACTTGTTTGAGATTTGTCCTGTTTATTTTTATGCTGCATGATGGTGATGATTGTTTCTTCGATATGACCATTACTTCTGTCTTCTTACTATTCAAAGATCTTTCTTGTTGCTTTCTTTTACTATTATGTCTATTATTTCTTGTAGTTCATTCTCTGTCTCTGCTATTAAGACTGTGTCACCCACATATCCAAAATTGTTAATGTTGTGACCGTTCAATTACTTTTGTGTCTGCTATAGATCTCATAATATGCTCACTGTAAAGTGAAAACAAATCCGTCCACAGAACTTAGCCTTGTCTGACTCTTTGGTTTATATATTGGAATTGTCTTTTTTGGTTTCTAATTCTTATGGTTGCTGATTGTTGCCAGAACGTGTTTTTTATGATTCTCAGATTCTTGCCATAAATATTTAATTTCTCCAGCATATTGATTATTTCCACATGCTTTACATTGTCAAATGCTTTCGTGTAGTCTATAAAGCACATATATAGATCTTTATTTACCTCTATAGTTCTTTCTATCAATGTTCTCAGGATGTATATTGCATTATTGTGCCCTTTCCTTCCACAAATCCACATTGTTCCTCACTTGTTTCTGGTTTTTGTTTTGTTCCTTAAACGTCTCATGATGATTCTTAGTAATATTTTAGTCATATGGCTCATGAGACTAATAGTGTGATGGTCTTCACAATCAGTGGCACCTAACTTCTTCGGTATGGCTATAAAGATAGATTTTAGTAGATCTTCGGGTATGTGTCCATTGTTATATATGTCATTGAGTAGTTTTGTTATGGCATGTGCTCCCAGATCTCCTAACGCATTTATCTCTTCGATTGTTATATTGTTGGGACCCAGAAATTTGACTTTTTTCATGTGTTGAATTACTCCTCCACTTCACTCTGCATTATTGGTGGTCCTGTGTCTTTGTTTGAATTGTTTAGCTCTGGTCTTTCATCATCATCATAGAGTTGACTGATATATTTTGTCCAACTTTCCATTATCTTCTCCTGTCCCATTATTATATTTCATTCCTTTGATTTCACATATCCTGAAACTTTTACTTCTTTTCTTCTTGTTAATTCATTTAACTGATTGTGCATAAATTTTGAGTTTTTCTTTTGTTGTTTTTCTATTTCTTCATATTTCTGCTTTAACCATCCTTCCTTTGCTTCTCTAGATTTGTTTTGGATCTCTTTTGCAATAATTTGTTTGTTTATTCTTACGTTTTCATCTTCCTCTGAATCTTCTCTGTAGCAGTATAAAACCAATTTCATTGTGTACTTTGTTGTCTGGGCTTTGCCATGTCCATAGTCATCTAGAGGTATTATTTGAACCAGGTGTTACCTTCAATTATTTCATGTGCCTGTGCCCAACCTATCCCCCTCTGTCATTCATCTCTCCAAGGCCATGCCCCCCAGTCACATTTTGCACTTTAGCTGTTCCTACCTTTGCATTGAAATCCCCTAATATAATAGTTATTTCTTGAGATTTACACTGTTCCATGGTCATCTCTAGCTCATTGTAAAAAATGTCAATATCCTCTTCTTAACTATTACTTGTTGATGCATATGCTTAAATTGTTGATATCCATTGGTCTACCTCTCAATTTTACTAGCAGAATTCTATCTAATGCTGGCCAAAATCTTGTCACTGTTTTTCTTCTTTCTCTATCTAACATGATGCCTACTCCTCTTTCGTGTGTGGTTCCCCTTGAGTAAATTACATTTCCACTGTCGCGTTGTAATAATCCTGCTCCTCTCAATCTCATTTCACATAGTCCCAAGATGTTCAACTTCATTCTCTTCATTTCTTGGCTGATGTTTTCTAGTTTGCCAACCTGGAATGCTGATCTAATGTTCCAAGTTCTTATTACTCATCATCATCATCATGTGCCATACCGGTTGGCGTAGGTGATCATGTCCCTCCACAATCTTCTATCTACAGTGCATCGTATCAGTTCTGTTGTTGACTGTTTTCCATGCCATGACACCAAGCTATCCAGTATTTTCTCTCTTTGTCGTCCGCGATCTCTCTTTCCTTTTATTTTGCCAGTTGTAACCAAGTATTCCAACTTTCCTCTTCTCATGATGTGCCCGAAAAATGTTGATTGCTTCTTTCTGATGTTTTTTAAGAGCTCCCTTTTTGTGTTGGCCTCTTTGAGAACTTCCTCATTGGTCTTTTTAGCTGTCCAGGGAACTTTCAACATTCTTCTGAGAAATCCCATCTCTGTGGCCTCTAATCGTCTTTTCATTTATTACTTATCATTACTTTATTATTTATTACTCTTATTACTAGTGTCCCTTTATTTTTGATTTTGCATACAGTAGCTTGATGACGATCGGGTGTTACCTGTAGCACATGACGATCCCTACCGGACAAGGTGGCTGTGAAGTCCCCATTAACGTCATTAGCTGTAGATATTAAATTGAATTTGGACATAATTTTACTTGGCAATATAAGAAGGTAGTTTACCATTCCTTTTCTTCTTGGCAGTGACTGTACACTAGTCGGAGATCGCAACCATTGTCTCTACAACTGAGATCCTCTGCCTGCCTTCACTAAGCAGAAACCATAACAGGCACTACTTGGTTGCTCCCACAACACCATCCACCACCTACTCCAATGGCTTCATGTAACCCTGTTAGGGGAGCTAAATGGGAGCTCCATCTTGTCCATGGGTGTCCCTAAGACTAGCAAAGGAGAGATGTCTTACTCCTCATTTGGCTGGGGATAACTCTACCCCACTAACCAGAGAAATATATATATATATATATATATATATATATATATATATATATATATATATATATATATATATATATAATATCAATATTAATAGAGACTGGGAAAATGTGGCTGCAGATCGTAGCACATGGAGAGCAAAAATAAAAAAATGGCACAGCAACTTTTGAGACAGTGCTGATATCAAATTCAGAAGACAAGGCACAAGAGAAAAGAGACAAGGCCGGGTACTGCAAATACACCTTGCTCGTTCGGTGGATGAATCTGTCTGTCCAGGATTGGCAAATTCCATCATGAGAGAAGCTGCTCAGTAAAGTAACACCCAGTATGAGACACTAATGCTGTACCAAACTACTGACTTATCATGATTGCTTGCTACCAACCGTCTGTCAAGACGCCAAAGGCCATATGTTATACCACAGCATTTGGATGAATATGACTAGCTTGTAGTGTTTATCCTCATTATTACATTCCTTAATCTTGGGTTAAGTACAATTATTTATTGCTGGGTTGACTGAGCATATCTGACAAGGAATGAAGCCAATGAATATTTAGTTGTGAAGCAACTGTTATTAATTCAGTTTGCTTCTTCTTGTCATCTGTCCTAGAAATGGCTTGTTACACATCAGTTTTTACAGAGCTGCAATACACAGCCCAACACATCTGTGTTTGTTACAATTTTTATTTTTTAAATTTGATATCCCAGAAGTCAGCTTCATATCAGTCATCACTAGATATCAACTCATATGATTTGCATCTCAAGTCCAGACATGGTCATCATCATCATCAAGTACCGGACCTACTGGCGTAGGTGATCATGTCTCTCCACAACTTTTGATCCCGGCAGTTACTTATCATTTCTGTTGTTGACCTTCTGCCAAGCCATTCTCTTAAGCTGTCTGGTATCTTTTCTCTTTGTTTCCCTCTATCTCTTCGTCCCTCAATTTTTCCAGTTGTAACAATATATTCCAGTTCTCTTCTCATTACATGGCCAAAAAATGATGATTGTTTCTTCCTAATATTGTAAATTAGCTCTCTTTTTGCTTAGACCTCTTTCAGAACATTTACATTACTCTTCTTAGATGTCCATGGTATTCACAACATTCTCCAGACATGATAGTAATAAATAAATAAGTATTGTTTTATATGGTGAAACCTGAAGAGAGAGACAAATATTAAGTGTACAGGGACACATGTTTTTTTAACAGTTAAACTCAGAGATGACCATATTTTTGGTTGTTCATGATATATCCAAGTGCTGTTAAAGTGACCAATGTGCCTGTACCGTGTCAGGTCCTAATAGAAAGATAAATACTAGAAACTGATGAAAGTAGACAAGAGTAAAGAGAATAGAAAAGAAACTCTCTTGAAGCAAATAACCTTTACATTTCAGGATGTTTTATAGAAGAAAATCAAACTTGTTGCTTTTGCTTATGTTAAAATGTTACCTCATGGAACACTATTATTATCATCATTATATCATGTGTACACATTAACAATCAATTCATATGTCTGTATTTTTCTTTGTTTTTTTTTATGTAGCGTGGCATAATTAATTCATCTTTTAATTATAAGTTTGCTGTTTAAAATAATAAAATCAAATATTTCTATGTTTATCTGTTAAATTATTCATTCCTTAATATTTCAAACCTAAATTAATTATTCATTATCATGTGTGGGACAAAATATCTGCTAATTTACATGTTGAATATAATAAACTCTGTCATTCTAATGGCAGTTAAGATACATACATTAATATATATATATATATATATATATATATATATATATATATACACATATATATACACACACATATATATATATATATATATATATATATATACACATATATATATATATATAGAGAGAGAGAGAGAGAAAACCAGTGCTGGCCAGACTTCGGACAACTTGCAAAGAATGGTAACAGGGTAAGGCATAAGTAGGAAATTTGTTGTTGCCCTCAAGGACATTGACATCACAAGTTTGTTTATGGTTGCTCTTTGCAGAAATATCTATTTATCTATCTATCTACTGTCCTTTCGAGCCGCAGACAGCACATAGGGCAGAACCACAATCTTAAAAACAGAAACCTTGCGTGCCAAAATGGCACATACTGCAGATATCACTGCTTCCAAAAGATAGGACTGGTATATTACTGGTATATTATGTCAATAATGACATTAAATGGTATGACAAGAATTACTTGGATGATTTAGATTTTGCAGATGATATAGTGCTCCTAAGTGACAATATCAACAAGATGCAAAATATCACAGATACCTTATCATCCATGGCGGGAAAAATAAGACTTGAAATGAACAGGAATAAAACAAAAATAATGTAGAATAACAATACCCCAGAGGGCAATATATATCTCAAATGTCAGGCATTGGAAAGAGTAGTCCACTATATATATCTTGGTTGTAATATAGATCAATTAGGTGAAACACAGAAAGAGATCAGAAGCAAGATAGCAAAACCAGCAATGAATTTGAAAAACTTGGACAAAACATAGAAATTAAAAATACTAAGCAAGAAAACCAAACTTAGAATATTCAAATCAGACGTATTATCAACACTTACCTAAGCATGCAAAAGCTGGGAAACATCAAAAGAGATTGAAAAAAAACTAAATGCTTTTGAAGACAAACGCCTAAGAAAAATATTGTGTGTACAATGGAATTAGTTCAAGACTAATATTGAAATAAGAGAAATGGCCATGCAACCAAAGATCTCATATACAATTAAGGAAAGATGTCGAACATATGCTGAGAAGAGACAACAAGAGAATTCCAAAACACACTCTTCTATGGGGAAAAACCAATATACAAAAAAAAAAAAAAAAATAGGAAGACCTAAAGAGACACTAAAAAGAACACTTGTAATAGAAACAAACTTGACATAGACTCATAAGATAAGATTTAACATTTCGCCCAGAATAGAGATGGGTGGAGAAAAACACTACAAGCTCTATGTGATGTCTAATGACATAGGAAGGATCCAGAAGAATCAATAATATTACTGATCACATTACTAAAAAATGTGACGATGCTCACAACAACAAAAAATTGGCACTAAAACTATGTATTGTATATGATGGAGAAGCTGGGTGGTGTAGAGAGGTAAGGCATCAAACTCTGGATAGAAGGTCCCCCGTTCATCTACACCAATCATCATCATCATCGAGTGCCGTCTCAGCAACGAAGGTTGGCTACCATGGAGAGCCATTCTGCTCTGTCTCTTGCTTTGATGGTGCAGGTTGTCATAGGCTGATTTGTCCATCTTTTGATGTCACTCGTCCATGTTAGTCTTGGTCTGCCTCTGCCTCTTTTACCTGTATTTTCCCCTCCAGGATTACTTTTAGTAGGCTGTTGTGTCTTTTAACATGGCCCAAAAATCGCATTTGTCTTGTTTGAATTGTGCTTAGTAGTTTTCTTTTCATTTTTAATTATTTTAAGACTTCATCGTTTGTTTTCTTTTCCTTCCATCCAATTCTACCTATTCTTCTATATATCCACATTTCAAAGGCTTCAATTCTCTGTTCTGTTTTCTTGTCTAATGTCCATGTTTCTGCACCATATAGGAATATTGAGAAGATGTAATATTTTGCTATTCTTAGTTTCAGCCCTGGTGTTATTGTTTTGATGTTAGTATGTTATTCATGACATTAAAATTACTTTTTGCCATCCCTATTCTTTTCTTTATTTCAGTTGTACATTTTCCATCACTGGTTATAGTATGTCCAAGGTAGTTGTAGTTCTGAACTGTCTCCAGGTCTATTCCTTCAATTTTGATATCCATTTGTGGGTTTTGAGTATTTTCTTTGTTTATGATCATAGTTTTATTCTTGTTGATATTCATATCTAGTCCAAACTTTTTGCTTATCATGTTTATTTCATTAAGTAATTGTTGTAGATCTTTAGGATTTTCTGCTAGTAGTACAATATCGTCAGCATATCTTAGGTTATTGATTATCTTTCCATTAATTTGTAGGCCTGGCATCTCTAAGATGTTTTTAAAGATTTGCTCAGTGTATAGATTGAACAAGCTTGGTGATAGGATGCATCCCTGTCTTACTCCTCTTTTTATATCAATGGGTGTAGAGTTCTCTTTCTTATATTTTATTATTGCTGTTTGCTCCCAGTATAGATTACATATTCTACACCAATGGTAATTAAAAAAAAGAAAAAAAAGAAAATTGAATTCATGATTTCTTTGTGGCTCTACCCTTCCCTGGTCTCTGGGTAGAGAGTTTCGATGTCTAGCCCTCTCGAATAATGGCAAAAAATAGGAGCCCCATGTGCATTTGCACACATTTGACATCCTATATGGCACACTGCATGATTGGTGTTGTGGCCAAGGTAAATTGGTTTTAGCACATATTTTATGTTTGTTCTTCTCATGGACAAATCTTTCATATGCGTATACCAGTGTTTATGACTTTGCCAAACCTTATTCATCACATTTTTTGGTCTTATTAATATGTATCACACCTTTTTACTTTATTGTTTATTAATATTTTTGTAACATTCCTCTTTACTTGTGATCATTGACAACAATAATTAAACAAATTTTGTAGCATCAATTACTTGAAATTGAAGTTTTTTTTCACTTTGATCATATATTATTTGATCATTAATTCAGTTGCTGTTAGATATTATTTTAGCCTTCTTGTTGTTTCTGTTTCATAATGTATGACAGTCCTGAGTCAGGTAAAGTAACAGCATCATATATGCAACTTTTATCTTGGATATTTATTAAATCATTTGTCAATGGTTAAGCACCAAATGAAAAAAAATATATTGCAGGGTAGGGGAACCGTACCAAAATATGCCTTTGAAATGTGGATTTATATAAGAATAGGTAGAATTGGATGGGAAGAAAAGAAAACAAACAATGGAGTTTTAAAACAACTAAAAATGAAAAGAGAACTCAACACAGTAGGACAAGACAAATGAAATTTTTGGGGCATGTTAAAAGACATAACAGCCTACTAAAAGTAATATTGGAAGAGAAACATACAAGGTAAAAGAGGCAGACCAAGACTAACATAGAAGAGTAACATTAAAAGATGAACAAGTCAGCCTATGACAATCTGCACCATCAAAGCAAAAGACAGAGTGGAATGGCGCTCCATGGTAGCCAACCTTCGATGTGGGGACGGTACTCAATGATTATGATGATGACCAAAATGAGAATGGTTACTTATATTGAGAATAATAGAACAAAGAAGTAAGCGTTAGCACTCGGAAATAATGACAGACAAACAACAACAGAAAAAAAAAAAAACCATTCGGAATATATATTGTTCTTTGTTTTTTTCTGTTGTTTGTCATTATTTCCGAGTGCTAACACATACTTCTTCGTTCTATTATTCCCTATTATCGCCTCGGAAGTTTCCTATATAATAATATTTATTTATTATTATTTGTATCCCTTACTTATATTGACCCTGTCAGTCAGTACATTCAAACTCTTTGAACTGTCGTATGTGGTCCACCAACTATTATTTGTAATGTGCACTCACAACACTTATAATAAAATATAACAAAGAGGACTCTACACCCATTGATATAAAAAGAGGAGTAAGACAAGGATGCATCCTATCACCAAGCTTGTTCAATTTATACACTGAGAAAAACTTTAAAAACATCATAGAGATGCCAGGCCTACAAATTAATGGAAAGATTATCAATAACCTAAGATATGCTGACGATACAGTACTACTAGCAGAAAATCCTAAAGATCTACAACAATTACTTAATGAAATAAACATGACAAGTAAAAAATATTGACTAGATATGAATATCAACAAGACTAAAACTATGATCATAAACAAAAAAATACTCAAAACCCACAAGTGGATATCAAAGTTGAAGGAATGGACCTGGAGGCGGTTCAGAACTATAACTACCTTTGACATACTATAACCAGTGATGGAAAATGTACAACTGAAATAAACAAAAGAATAGGAATGGCAAAAAGTAATTTTAATGTCATGAAGGACATACTAACATCAAAACAAATAACACCAGAGCTAAAACTAAGAGTAGCAAAATGTTACATCTTCTCAATATTCCTATATGGTGCTGAAACATGGACATTAGACAAGAAAACAGAACAGAAAATTGAAGCCTTTGAAATGTGGATATATAGAAGAATAGGTAGAATTGGATGGAAGGAAAAGAAAACAAACGATGAAGTCTTAAAACAACTAAATATGAAAAGAGAACTACTGAACACAATTAGAACAAGACAAATGCGATTCTTGGGCCATGTTAAAAGACAACAGCCTACTGAAAGTAATCCTGGAGGGGAAAATACAAGGTAAAAGAGGCAGAGGCAGACCAAGATTAACATGGACGAGTAACATCAAAAGATGGACAAATCAGCCGATGACAACCTGCACCATCAAAGCAAGAGATAGAGCAGAATGGCGCTCCATGGTAGCCAACCTTCGTTGCGGAGACGGCACTCAATGATGATGATGATGACTCGCTGGAGTGTGACTACATTTCTAGGCCTCTCGTCATCTAGTGGTTAGTAGGTTTCAACATCATCATCATGTGCCATACCGGTTGGCGTAGGCAATCATGTCCCTACACAATCTTCTATCTACAGTACATTGTATCAGTTCTGTTGTTGACTGTTTTCCATGCCATGACACCAAGCTATCCAGTATTTTCTCTCTTTGTCGTCCACGATCTCTCTTTCCTTTTATTTTGCCAGTTGTAACCAAGTATTCCAACTTTCCTCTTCTCATGATGTTCCCAAAAAATGTTGATTGCTTCTTTCTGATGTTTTTTAAGAGCTCCCTTTTTGTATTGGCCTCTTTGAGAACTTCCTCATTGGTCTTTTTAGCTGTCCAGGGAACTTTCAACATTCTTCTGAGAAATCCCATCTCTGTGGCCTTTAATCGTCTTTTCATTTATTTGTCTACTGTCCATGATTCGCTTCCATATGTCAGAATTGGTTCTATATAGCATCGATGAACTCTCTTTCTCATTTTTATTGACATAGATTTGTTGCATAAGATATTTTTCATTTTCTGAAATGCTATTTTGGCCTGAGCTATTCTGCTTTTTATTTCTGTGGTGCATCTCCCATCTGATGTTATTATTGTGCCCAAGTATTTGAAACGTTAGTAGGTTTACATGATGGAAAAACAACATTGTGAATGAGAGTACTATAGCGTGACTTTCTCTCTCTGCCTCTTCAGCTCCTGGCATGGCCACTATTTCTCTAATTATAACATGAGAAGCATCTCTATACATACATTTGATAATATCATTTGTTGTAGACAATAACATTCTGGATCTTGATCCTTACCTCCATCGTTTGATGTCCCATAGGGCTTGTAGTGTTTTTCATCAACCATCTCTATTGCGGGCGAGATGTTTGTGATCTTATCTAATGAGTCTATGCCTGTCAACTTTGCTATTCTTATAAATGTTCTTTTTAGTGTCTCTATAGGTCTTTCTCCTTTTCTGTATCATGATGTTTCCAATAGTAGAGCCTGTTTTGGAATTCTCTTGTCTCTTCTCATCATATGTTCGACATATATCCATCTGCTTTGTAGATGAGATCCTTGGTTGGCATGACCATTTCTCTTATTTCAGTATTAGTTTTGAATTCATTTCATTGTACACAGAGTAAATTTCTTAGGCATTTGTCTTCAAAAGCATTTAGTTTTTTCTCAATCTCATTTGATGTTTTCCAGCTTTCACATACACAGGTAAGTGTTAATACGTTTGGATTGAATATTCTAAGTTTGGTTTTCTTACATAGTATTTTTGATTTCCATATTTTGTCCAGATTTTCAAATTCGCTGCGGTTTTTGAATCCTGCTTCTGCTCTCTTTCTTTGTTTCACCTTCATGATCTATATTACTAAGAGATATATATAGTGGACTGCTCTTTACAATGCCTGGTGACTGAATTACAACATGACACATTTATAATTCACATTACAGGAGGACTGGTTGGTCGCAAGGCCTGCATCTTGCTTCAGGAGCAACCAGTCCCCCTCTAATGTGAAACAGAGAGGTTGTGAGTTCAATTCCCAGCTGCACCAGTTGGGGTTGTTATTTGTGATTTATCTCTATGGCAACCACCCCTGGTCTCAGCAGCGAGGCCTGGCTTTAAATGTCACTTACTCATCGACAGAAAAAAATATGAGTACCTCCAAAGTCGTGGCTATGTGCTTGTGCTGTGAGATGTATTATTATAAGACATCAGCCTCTGGGCAGGAAAATACTGGGTTCAATTCCCACCACAGTAAAATAGTAAAGTACCCCCGTCACGCCAGGTGGCGTATAGGGAATATGATATTAGTGACCATAAATTTTACAGACCTTCGGCACATGATTTTTGGGGTAATGTGGTCGGTATTACGCCCGTGCCGCTTTACTTTCCCAGAAAAAAATCCGGTACACTTTAAAGGCTGGGTGAACAGGAAGCCGTCGATTGGGATCGAACCCTACCTCTTGTCCTTTGTTGTCCAGTTCACTAACCACTGAACTATCGCAGCTTCCATTCCCACCACAGATGGTAAGAAATTTTTTTTTAATCGAAACCGCGATTTCTTTTGTGTCTTTACCCTCCGCCCGTCTCTGGGTAGTGAGATCCATCCAATGTCTAGCCACGGGGAAAACTGCGAAAAAAGGATTCCGTGTGCAAGCGGGCAAGTTAAAGAACCATTGGCAGTTAAAGTTGAAAAGAGTAGACCAAAAAATGGCTGATGTTCGGGGCAAGAAAATGTAAGCAAATCTTCCCAATAATGCCAAAGATGGATGTGTCGAGCTGAAGGTCGGAGATATTGCGGCTATGCCATAAACTATAGACACAACGCATCATTTGGTTATTTGGTTATGGAAGGCCCTGGTATCACTGCAATCGAATTAAAATCCATAATTGCTCAACTGCCCTTGCCAGCGTAATCATCCGAATTAATATCTCATCTCCCAAACAAAGAAAGGTAACTGTAGTCCCCCTCGTAGCAGTCTCAGCACATGCCAAAAGACATAAGGCGAAACCACGCAGAAAGTGAACGCAGAAAGTGAACACAGACAACTGTTCCCTGTCATACGATATCATTGTAAACAATTGGAATATCGAAACATGATCAAAATGGATGCGACACGCAGCTTACGGTGTGCACAGAGCACTTAACTCACTAGCTCCTGAAACAAGCCGGACTTGGAATATGAGGAAACTGCAACAAAGAACACTTCTCATGCATTACCTTCAATGATTCCTCCCGCCGAGCCACCATATACCGTTAGTTCACGTCCTCCCGAAAATGATGATCATCATATTTTTTTTTAATGTATAGTACGTGAGGCCATCGTTTTTGACTCCAATTCCGAACATATAAACACACAGTTAATCGTCAGATTATCCCCGTCGCACATAAAAAAAAAACAACAGGGATATACGATGAGCCATTACGATGACGTAGCACACACAACGTCTGCGCCCTTTAGATTCCTGATTACTCTAGTGAATGCAGCCTACGACGAACAAAACACGGTGCAAATGCCCTAAAGAGATTAAAACTGCGGCTGACTTGACGAAGCAGTTCACATTAATAAGTAACATGTAAATAACTTGCGTCAAGCAATTCAAACAACGGTAATTAGCAGTACCAATGTGACGTAAAGTGCAGATCAAGTCTAGACGGTTGAAGGTTGCATTCACAACACTTGATTTGTCAAAAAGGAATATTGCCGGCGTACGACTCCACTTTATCGGCGCAGATGTATTAAGTAGAACATCATTGTGACTTTAACGCAGAAAAGTGCAACGGAGAACCGAAATTAATCAGACCCAGAATGCACTTTCTGCAGCGATCGAGAGAACGTGAACTAGTTCCGTCATCTTAGGAACGGAAGTCCACAAAGCATCAATGTCCACTTAACGGATGAGCGCTAAGAAGAAAACCGCAGTGCATTGTCAATAGGCCATATGTTTTTTTCTGTCTTCCTAAAACTCTTGTATTCTGCATTTTCGATACCCCATTGTAGAATCAGGAGAGCAGGTGGTAGAATCAATAACTCATCGTGCTCCAAACCAGGAGAATGCAGGTTCGAATCCCAGTGGAGTCACAAGTGTTTTCTATCAGGGTTGAAATAAAAACTCAGACCCGAACACCCTGTGGTGACTGCTCAGGACAAGTGGCCATTATTCTCAGGTCCTGTATTTCATTCCCGCCTCCCCATCCCCCGTCCACGGCAGACACCAGTAATGGGATATTGCAGTAAAGATATTTTTAAATATGAAGATAATGAAAACATTTTTAATGAACTTTATTTCATATGAAAATACTATTTCTATCACAAAAATATCACGTAATCTAGTTTTAAAATTGATGTTTTGGTATCAGTGAATATGTTGTATGTGGAAGATATTTCAAAGATAGATCAACTATCATCATCATCATGTGTCATACCGGTTGGCGTAGGCGATCATGTCCTTCCACAACCTTCTATCTACAGTGCATCACATAGTTCTGTTGTTGATTGTTTTCCATGCCATGATACCAAGCTATCTAGCATTTTCTCTCTTTGTCATCCGCTATCTCTCTTTTCTTTTATTTTGCCAGTTGTAACCAAGTATTCCAAAGTTCCTCTTCTCATGATGTGCCCGAAAAAAAATGTTCATTGTTTCTTTCTGATGTTTTTTAGGAGTTCCATTTTTGTGTTGGCCTCTTTGAGAATTTCCTCATTGGTCTTTTTAGTTGTCCAGGGAACTTCCAACATTCTTCTGAGAAATCCCATCTTTGTGGCCTCTAATCGTCTTTTGATTTGTTTATCTACTGTCCATGATTCGCGTCCATGGGTCAGAATTGGTTCTATATAGCACTTATAAATTCTCTTTCTCACTTCTATTGACATAGAGATTTGTTGCACAATATATTTTTAATTTTCTGAAATGCTATTTTAGCCTGAGCTATTCTGCTTTTTATTTCTGTGGTGCATCTTCCATCTGATGTTATTATTGTGCCCAAGTATTTGACGCATTGGACTTGTTTAAGATTTGTCCTGTTTATTTTTATGCTGCATGATGGTGATTGTTTCTTTGATATGACCGTCACATCTGTTTTCTTACTATTCAGACTGAAACCTTTCTTGTTGCTTTCTTTTACTATTATGTATATCATTTCTTGTAGTTCTAAAG
The DNA here is from genome assembly GCA_032433765.1 of Megaustenia siamemsis. NCBI lineage: Eukaryota > Metazoa > Mollusca > Gastropoda > Stylommatophora > Ariophantidae > Megaustenia > Megaustenia siamemsis. Next base: position 66,167,974 of record JAVIAB010000156.1, read on the forward strand.
TATAGATCAACTATTCTTTAGTAACAAATGCATATGATGCTGCAATCATGATGATGGCGATGATCAATCTCCATGGACATAATATGAATTGATGATAACAAGTTATCATTATACGCCTCAGAACAGGACACAATCAACTCCACAGTCACATGTATACAAAATTCAAGATCTGCACCTCAACTACATGTACATATGTACAGACACCCTAGACTGCTGAACACATCCTTCAGGACTGTACTGAATATAGTAGACTGAGGAAAACCCATTGGCCCATAGATTCAACAATACAGACAAAACTATATGGACCACTGCAAGACATACAAAAGACAGTACAATTTATACAGGAAATGACATTGCAGACATAGACAATACTACAGGCGAATGACAGGCAGGCAGGAACCTGTCAATTAGGCTTGAACTCAAGTTCTTGCTTTAAGTAGTTCACTAACCACTGAGCTATTGCAGCTCTCTCTTTGTGTCTTGACTTCTCCCATTATCATTGACTTTTCTTAGTTGCTCAATAAAGGGTTATGTATGTATCTCTCTCTTTCTCCACACTTTATTGTAGTACCAAATCATAGATCTTGCTTGTTCACAATTTTTCAGATTCAAATGTCAATGACAAGCAAAATTATATTTGAAATATTTTATTATAGAAAAGCACATGGAAAGTTATGAATTTCTTTGGTAAATAAACCACACATGAATTAATTGTGGATATCCTTAGCTAGAAAAGTTAATTATAAGTACCTTCAACCAGCCCTCTTATATCATGAAAGCACACATGCTTGAACTTTTTGACAAGAATCACAAGCCAACTCAAATACAACTCTACAAAAAATGCAAATACTAAAACTTGGCCAAACATTTACAACTATTAAACATAATCTATCTGTACAATTTTCAGTTTAAACAAAAGATACTTATTTGTCATAATTTTTAAAACACCACTTGGGGCAGGTCCATATTTCTTTGTTAAAACGTAACAAAAGCTAAGAAAATGACTTCGTAAAATAAATTTTACATTTTCAGTAAAGTATTTGACCTCAACCAAAACAAAAGAAATTCTTTTTTTCCCTGTCCCAGATTTTCTATGTGGAAAGTATAGTTCATATTTTCATGAGAATCAGTATAAACATATTCTTTGTTATTTTATTATTGTTATTATTTTGGCAATTTCCAAATTTTGTTCAGTTATTTGCATCTCATCGAGCAGTACGGCGGTAAAATTTTAGACAATTCTAGACCCTTGAAATGTTGATGACAGGCAAATAGAAGTGAGTTTACCGTGAAGAAGAAGCAAACAAATGAAGTAGGAGTAGAAATGATGAAGTTTTAAATATGAAAAAAAAAAAATAATAATAATTGACATACATTTTGGGCATATAAAGAAATATGAAACTGTTGAAAAACATCTTTGAGGTTAAGCTTGAATGAGAATAAGCAAGAGGAAGACACTGATTCCCAGGGTCTGGAAATTAGGATGTGTGCCCAGTGCAGTTGTCATACTGTGTACTTTTAGTTCATTCCTGACAAATAAACTCTTGATCACCTGGGGAATTAAACCCCATTCACTAGATTGGAAAACAGCCAATCCAAATACCTGCTGTCCAAAGTGTTAAATTTTATGTTAATAGCTTCTAATGCCTGGAATTATGAAGAATGGAATTCAAGACATTTGTTAAGAATTTATTTTTAACATAACTTTTTCTCTCCAAGAGTTATATAAATTAATGTTATTTTAGAAAACAAAAAAAGCAAGAAAAAAAAGGGTACAAAGATGCAAAATTAATGATATCAAAAACACACAATTGTTTCTACTATCTCTCATGGCACACAATAGTGTTGGGTATTTTATAAAAGAACACACAAACTTTACTCCATCTGTAGCATGTGATCATAGAAACAAGCCACTTTTGCCAAAAAAAGAATGAATCAAAGGAGTTATGGATAAGAATAGGCATGCAAGGCTGTGGTAAAGCTGGTAAAAGGGAGAAGAGAAGAAAATAGTTAAAGAAAATGTCTTATCATGCGGCCAAACAATTTTATCCATTATTTCTTTATGTAATCAATGGTGCAAATTGTTCCTAGCTTTTTTCTCAGTTTTTCACTTCTGATCATATCTCTCAGGCTGTTTCCTGTCATGTGTCTAACACATCTTGTTTTGATAGTTATTATTTTTTCTTGAGTCGAACATCCAGGTCTGGCATTGGTAGCACAATGTTGGAAAAAGATTGTGTTACAGAATGCCCATTTTGCCTCATCGTAATTTCCTTGTAGCACATTAGTGGTGACAACTATCTTATAAACTGAACTGGCTTATGAACACCATTCTGCAGAGGAAATTAGAATACTACAGCCATGTCAAAAGGCAGTGCGGGCTGGAGAACAATAATGAAAGGCATTGTTCCAGGACGATGCATCAGGGGGCAGACCTAGAAGAAGATCATTTCAAGGCATCAAGAAGACTTTGCACATGACAACAGAAGCAGTGGGAGATCTGGCTTTAGACAGATATTTTTTCCGACGGGATGTGGTGAACACAACGTTTTGCAAAGGTTATGCGACCTGATGATTATGATCTGTTTGATGATTTGATATATTTATTTACTTGAACAAAAGTTGTGTATTACTCACATATTTTACAATGTTTACAAGTACAGTTAAAATAGCAGCACTGCAGTAAATATGATGGTTGTAGAAACTCAATGGATGTCAATTAATAAAACAAGGCAGGATTCTTTAATAGAAAATTAAACAAAAGATAGTAATCAAGATCGTGATGTAACAGAAAATGGTGGCTGTTTGTAACAGCTTTATGACTAGAAGACAACACAAAAAGTTTCTGTCTAAAATCCAGGTTTTCTACTGGGACATAGACTGTGGGACATAGACCATGGGACAGTAGACAGACCCAGTATCAAAGATATGATGGAACAAAACCAGATGTGTTGGATCCCATGGTGAGAATATTGCTGCTTTGTCCAAACTATAAAACAAACACCCTTTTCATGGAGAACAAAGAAAACTAATGAGTGAAATTGGAACTTACAATTCTGCAATTTCATGGTAATCTTATAAAGTAATTCACAAGCTGATACACTGTTAATAAATTGTTCACTAACAACTTTACTAAACAAATAATGATGTAATGAATCAAAGATGATTTTACATTTTTAAAATCAATGAAACACTATGATGTTTGTAATACCTCATAACAAGTTAATATAGAAAATGAGACAGATATACCACACAATGTATATAAATTATATCAACACAATCAAGTAATGATGTGCTGGAAATGTGAAACACTGAGTAAATGACGTGTTTGAAATAAAAAAAAAGTTGAATCAATGATGTGTTTGAAATATGAGATAATGAAGGAATGATGTGCCGGAAATGTGAGATTATGGCGCAATATGTTGGAAATTTAACATAAAGTAATTATGTATTGACAATGTAGCGATGGCATGTGTTAACAATATGACATTATGAAGCACTGACATTTTGATAATAATGATATTAAATAATTATGTGTTGATACAGGTACATTAAAACAACAAAAGGAAAACAGATGATAAACTGACATAGTACATGGATGATTTAAAGTCAGCTCTAACAAAAGCAATAAAAAAAACAAGCCAAGAAGCTCAAACACACTAACAAAAGTATTACCTGGTTGTAAACAATCTCAGGTAGCAAATATTATCACAACATCACAAAAGTAACACCAGAAAAAAGAGAGACAATAAGCAAATGAAGAAGTTACAAAAATATCAATGAATAACATTTAAACAATTCAGCCTCAATTTTGTCTTGTTTTTCCACTATGAATCTTCATTGAAAATATTAATAAAAAGTGTGTTTCACTTATAGGAGGTCCAGTGTTATAAAGTGTGTTTCACTTATAGAAGGTCCAGAGTTATAAAGATTGTTTCATTTATAGGAGGTCCAGAGTTATAAAGTGTGTTTCACTTATAGGAGGTCCAGAGTTATAAAGTGTGTTTCACTTATAGAAGATCCAGTTATAAAGATTGTTTCACTTACAAGATGTCCAGTGTTACGGTTTACTGCAAACATAGTATTATGTTTGATCTATGTCAAAAGAAGTGAGAAAGAGAGTTTATCTGTGCTATATAGAGCCAAATCTGACCTATGGAAGCGAATCATGGACAGTAAACAAACAAAGGAAAAGATGATTAGAGGCCTCAAAGAAGGGATTTCTCAGAAGAATGATGAAAGTTCCCTGGACAGCTAAAAAGACCAACAAGGAAATTTGCAAAGAGGCCAACACAAAAAAATGAGCTCCTAAGAAACATCAGAAAGAAACAATCAACATTTTATGAGCACATCATGAGAAGAGGAAAGATGGAATACTTAGTTACAACAGGCTAAATACAAGGAAAGAGAGACCGTGGATGACAAAGAGAGAAAATACTGGATAGCTTGGTGTCATGGCATGGAAAACAGTCAACAACAGAACTGATACGATGCACAATAGGTAGAAGATTGTGGAAGGACATGATCACCTACGCCAACCGGTATGGCACATGATGATGATGATATTATTATATAAATATTGTTGTTGCAATACAGGAGGCATTAATGTGGCTAGAGACATGAAGTCTCATGGCTTCAAACTTATTCTTCTACAATAAACATAAAATAGTAAGGCGCAGCTAAACTAACAGAAAGACAAGACAAGCTACAATGTTTCGGCAAAAGCCTTCATTGGGTATAACAAACAGACTATACAAATTAAACACATAAATCCAAGCCAGAAAACACAACACAGATCTAAAAAATAGTAGAAGAAGACGGTGGCCAGGATTTACATAGAGTCTGGTTAAAAGATAAATAAACAATAGGGCAGGTAGGATTTCATTAGACCAAAAGGATCCAAACAGTGAAAAATTGGAAAACCAAAAGGAAACAAACGGTCAAAAATTGGAGAACTTTGTTCTTGCAGGACATATATAAGAGAAAGGTATATGTCTCCAGCAACTGAAAGTGAATATCACTGTTGCAATTGATGAAATCAGTCAAATATGAGACATTTGCAAACATGAGGTGCCAGGCATCTGTAGAGAGAACATGACTACCACTTCTTACAACTATTGTTGTTGAATACATAGGAGACACATCTCTACATGGTTCTATGATTCAATTTTCTTACTTTCATCATTGAGTGCCGTCTCCGCAACGAAGGTTGGCACCATGGAGCACCATTCTGCTCTGTCTCTTGCTTTGATGGTGCAGGTTGTCATAGGCTGATTTGTCCATCTTTTGATGTTAAACGTCCATGTTAATCTTGGTCTGCCTCTGCTTCTTTTACCTTGTATTTTCCCCTCCAGGATTACTTTTAGTAGGCTGTTGTGTCTTTTAACATGGCCCAAAAATCGCATTGTCTTGTTTGAATTGTGCTTAGTAGTTCTCTTTTCATTTTTAGTTGTTTTAAGACTTCATCGTTTGTTTTCTTTTCCTTCCATCCACTCCTACCTATTCTTCTATATATCCACATTTCAAAGGCTTCAATTCTCTGTTCTGTTTTCTTGTCTAATGTCCATGTTTCAGCACCATATAGGAATATTGAGAAGATGTAACATTTTGCTATTCTTAGTTTTAGCTCTGGTGTTATTTGTTTTGATGTTAGTATGTTCTTCATGACATTAAAATTACTTTTTGCCATTCCTATTCTTTTCTTTTTTTCAGTTGTACATTTTCCATCACTAGTTATAGTATGTCCAAGGTAGTTGTAGTTCTGAACTGTCTCCAGGTCTATTCCTTCAATTTTGATATCCACTTGTGGGTTTTGAGTATTTTCTTTGTTTATGATCATAGTTTTAGTCTTTTTGATATTCATATCTAGTCCATATTTTTTGCTTGTCATGTTTATTTCATTAAGTAATTGTTGTAGATCTTTATGATTTTCTGCTAGTAGTACAGTATCGTCAGCCTATCTTAGGTTATTGATTATCTTTCCATTAATTTGTAGGCCTGGCATCTCTATGATGTTTTTAAAGATTTGCTCAGTGTATAGATTGAACAAGCTTGGTGACAGGATGCACCCCTGTCTTACTCCTCTTTTTATATCAATGGGTGTAGAGTTTTCTTTGTTATATTTTATTATTGCTGTTTGCTCCCAGTATAGATTACACATTAGTCGTATGTCCATGTCATCTAGATGTATCTCTTTTAGGCATTCTATAAGTTGTTTGTGGTGTACTCTATCAAAAGCTTTGGTGTAGTCGATGAAGCAGGCATATATTTGTTTGTTTACTTCTGTGTACTTTTTGATTATTGTTCTCAAGCAGAATATGGCTTCTTTTGTCCCGCTATTTTTCCTAAATCCAAATTGCTGCTCATCTAATTCAGTATTGATTTTGATGAGCAGCAATTTGTATTTTCTTACTTTATTTTTCAGAAAGAAGAAATGAGGCAGACAAGGCACTAAAAAGAACAAAGATAAAAAAAAAAAAGACAAGGACAGCAGGCATTTACTTCCTCACAGATTTAGAAGCTTATTTAGAACAGTGAGTTACACTAAACAACATTGCAAGCCCTGTAACATCTGATGGCCCTAATGAATGATGATAATAGTGACTGTTAAAAACTAGTAAAAAAAAAAACAAGAACTTGGAACCTCTGACAAGTGAAACATTTTGTACACTCAGGGGGGAACAGACAAATAATTGCAGTGCTGTGGTAAAGCTGGTAGCAAGGAGCAAGAGGTGGGGTGGAACATACACTACTACAAGGTATGGCGACAGCTTTACAAAGAAGAAACACAACAAAATACTGACGTTTTGGGTTACATAAGTTGGCAAAAGAACCTCAAAGTAAGTAACATAAGTAGGCCGAAATGTTAGTATTTTGTTGTGTTTCTTCTTTCTAAAGCTATCACTATACCTTGTAGTTGTGTATGTTACACCCCACCACTTGCTCCTTTCTGTACATCCACTCTTTAGAGATTGTAAAATGTAATGGACTGTTTCTCATGTACTTCTTTGTGATGAATTGTATATTAGACAGCACATATAACATATAAAATAAATATGGCATTAGGAGTAATTATTTTATAACAAATTTGTCAACTAGCATAAGGAACATTCAAACATTGCATGACAAACTTTAACCTAACTCGTATATACACTTATTCTACCAGTGTTCAGCTAGCTGGCTTTGTTAACATGGCCACTGTTCAGTCAGTTGACAATCACCATGTAATTGTTTTATTTCTTGCTTATTTAGACACTTTTTAAGTTGCCACAAGAGAAAATATATAGCAAAATAAGTTTCATTTAAAGAATTTGATTTTAGGCAACGGTATTCTATTTCTTTGTAGTAAATATCCAAGAATTTGTGAGATATTATTTTCCTGTGCTTTTAAAGGCTATGCTCTCTAAGGTTCACATCATTTCACAAGGTGATTTACATCAAACTATTTATTTCACCAATTCTAGAATTGATTCTAATGTTTGTAACAAATAATAGTACAACATTTTTATAATATTCAATTATGGTAAAGTATCGGAGCACAGTAAAACTATTTTTTTCAATGTGGGATATTCCACTATCAAAATACTGTTTTCATTTGGACTTGATCATGTTGCGGCATATCACGTATAAAAATATAATTATAAACATAAAAATATAAGTTTTTTAGAGCTTTTTTGTGTGATAATTCTGAAGGCAAATGGTGTATGTGTTCAAAATTATTATTTCTGAAAGGATTTATTATAAAGACAAAATGAGATTTATACATCTGGCATGATCTGGTAAGTGAAAATTGCAGAAATGAGATTTTTTCTATAAATCTAATTCTTTCTTGATAATTACATAATTATTAATTTAATGCATTTTTTACTACATATATACTCTCACTTCCATCTTCTTTTATATGATGTATAACACATGTAATCATTTTCAATAATAATTATGTTGATGTGATTTTTAAGATAGGTACCCTACAGTTCTTTTTCTGTCAGTCTTTGGGGGCAAGACCTAATTTTACTTTGGGAGGAAAAGTGTATTAATGTCATTACAACAATAATTGTTAAAGGATAACGAGTAAAAATAAACCAAATCCATGAACAAAAAACAAGTAACAAGATGATGCCTTTAAGCAAAACTAGAAAATCAAAGCAATAAGAACAGAGATATATATAAGATGAGTATATCTGACAATATACATAATTTACTTTTTTGTCCTGTTAGCACACAGAAATGCGCAATCTTTCTCAATTTACTTTTTTGTCCTGTTAGCACACAGAAATGTGCAATCTTTCTCAATTTACTTTCTTTGTCCTGTTAGCACACAGAAATGTGCAATCTTTCTCAATTTACTTTTTTGTCCAGTTAGCACACAGAAATGCGCAATCTTTCTCAATTTACTTTCTTTGTCCTGTTAGCACACAGAAATGTGCAATCTTTCTCAATTTATTTTCTTTGTCCAGTTAGCACACAGAAATGTGCAATCTTTCTCAATTTACTTTCTTTGTCCTGTTAGCACATAGAAATGAGCAATCTTTCTCAATTTACTTTCTTTGTCCAGTTAGCACACAGAAATGCGCAATCTTTCTCAATTTACTATCTTTGTCCTGTTAGCACACAGAAATGCGCAATCTTTCTCAATTTACTTTCTTTGTCCAGTTAGCACACAGAAATGCGCAATCTTTCTCAATTTACTTTCTTTGTCCTGTTAGCACACAGAAATGCGCAATCTTTCTCAAAATTGCTCATTCATTTGTGTTTTTTGTTGTTCCTGAAATGTATAAGATCTTTTTTGGCAAAACGTAATTTTAATTTATTATATTATTTTTATTTGTAAAGCTTTAAGAAGAGTCTGCCGACTACAACAAACCCAAGTATATGGATACCTTAATGTGTACTGGATATTTTCTTTCTGTGCTGGACATGGTTCATTTCTTGGTGTGTTTCATTGCTAGCCAAGGCTCATATCTTGGCTTGTGTGTGTGTGTGTGTGTGCTGGCCATGGCTCATATCTTGGTGTGTGTCATGTTAGTCATATCTCATATCTTGGAGTGTCCGTGTTAATCATGTCTCATATCTTTAAGTGTGTATGTGTTTAGTCATATCTCATATCTTAGTGTGTATCTGTGTTAGTCATGTGTCATATCTTTGTGTGTGCATGTTTGGGCTAGTGATATCTTATATCTCTGTGTGTATGTTTATGTTAGTCATATCTCATATCTTTGTGTGTGCATGTCTGTGTATGTCACATCTCATATCCTTGTGTTTGCATGGCTATGCTAGTCACATCTCATATCATTGTGTGTGCATATCTATGTTGGTCATATCTCATATCTTTGTGTGCATGTCCATGTTAGACATGTGTAATTTCTTTGTGGGTGCATGTCTATGTCAGTCATATCTCATATCTTTATGTGCATGTTTATGTTAGTCATGTGTCATATATCTTGATGTATGTCAGTGTTAGTCATGCCTCGTATCGCTATGTGCATGTCTGTATTAGTCACATCTCATATCTTTGTGTGTGCATGTCTGTGTTGTCACCTCTAGTGACTCGAGCAGATGGTGCTCGTAAACCTGGGAGGGCCAACCATCTAAGGGCAGAATCCCCCTACAGAAAAGATCACCTGCTGCCTTGCAGGAAGATTGGGGACAATCAAAGGCTAGGGAAAGCAAACCTGAATAAAATGCTGGCTGAAATCGGATGCACTGGGCCACTGGCGCAGAACACAGTGCAACGTTTTTAACGGGTGTTCAATCAGAGTGGATCTGGCAGACTCTAATTGTGATGTTCTGTTTGTAACACACCTAACCTGACAGCTGAGTTCATGTGAGGAGCTGGAATCCTACTCTGATTGGGTCCTGATCGCAGAGAGAGAGAGAGAGATTTGTAAAGCTGATTTTGTATTTATTGTTTTACTATTCTTTTTTAACCTTGCAACTTAAACAAATTTACTCCTAAGATTCTTGTTGTCAAACACAGTTGTAACTTTTTCACTCACTATTCCATTCTATTCTATTCTATTCTATTCTATTCTATTCTATTCTATTCTATTCTATTCTATTCTATTTTATTCTATTCTGTTATATCCTATTCTATTCTGTTATATCCTATTCTATTCTTGCCTTTTCAACCCTTGGAAGTACAGCCATCAATAAAACCTGTCCACTAATCAATTCTGTACTTTGAGTCTTCTCAAGGTCTCTCTTATCTTTGAAATCTGTCTTAATATTTTGTCTCCATGTATTTCTGCCTGTTTTTTACTCCCTTGAGGGTTCCAGGATAGGTCTGTCTGGCACTGCTTTTGGTAGACTTCCAATGTTTAAATCATATCTATCCGAATTATTCCTTCCACTGTGAGTTGATTTATTGTGCAGCTAACTGCTATTCCCTTGTAGCATTAAAAGATCAACTTAGTACAGTGTGATTGTACGCACTTCAGTAGCAAAATACAATGAAAGCAATGGGAAAACACTCTCTACCCAAATGGAGAAGAGCGAGGGGGGGGGGGGGGAACTAAACCTGGATTAGGCCCATGACTAAATAATTATAAGCTATTAAAATTAACATATCAGCAGATAAATACAACAATGATAATCAACATTAAATAATTATTAAAAACATGTGATGAATCTTACAAAATAAAGAATACAAAATCATTGGTTGAAAAGTGTATGAATGGATAAAACTGAAATAAAATATATTGTTTAAAATGCAATTATCTAAAATGTTTATTTTAAAAATGGCAAATAAGAGATCATTAGTGTCACACAACGTTGCAAATTATTATCATGAACAAAATGTCAAACACAAAGAAAACATTATTTATCCAAATCTAATATACTGAATAAAATTAAGCTGCAACTAGAATCAAGAAAAACTACATTGAAACATGACTTCTCTGCTGGTAGAATCGATTATTATATTTTGGATAAATGAAAAATAGTTGCATTATCAGAGATGTTTAAACATGATTTTGACATCGCATGACATGTGATGAGACCTCTAGGCATTGTTCATAAAGAACTTAACATGAATTCTGCTGTGTTGTAAGGCTAATTAAAAAAGGAAGACTTATTTAAGTAATTTCCTCCACCTCTGTTGCTTTTTATTAATTAATTAATTTTTTTTAACCTTCTTCTTAATCCTCTGACCCCTGGTTGGAGCACGAGGCACCCACAAGAGATCTCCACCCAATATGGTCTGCAGCAAGCATGGGCAACTTTCATCATGATTTTCCAGCATCTGTCATCTCATCGTGTATGGTTCGTTGCCATGTCGCCAATGGTCTGCTTCTTCTTTGTTTAACATGTGGTGTCCATGTTAATGCTAGGTGCCGATACCTCGATACCTGGTTCGTTGAGTTCTTTTTTGCCTTACTTATTATTTTATACCATCAATTGATTATCTTTTCAATTCTGTCCTTTCTCCTGTATAGTTTCTGTTAGTGTTTTCTGAGATTAGAATTATATTACAATCATTAAATTATTTGTTTTTTAATGTACTCCAGCACTAGTGTACCCCTCAACCTACATCATTATTTCTAATTCAGTGAAAAGAAGGCATGACCATACAATATTTTCAATCATTTCTCATTGTTTTCACACCTTCCATCTTGTACAGGATTTTCTTTTAAAAAATGGACCTGAAAGCCTTATAAGGCACTTTGTATAGGAAAATAGATCATTTGTGTAGCTTTCCACATAAAAAAAAATCAAAATAAATCTACATTAACATTTTATACGGGGGAAAAAAACATTGCCTATACGTGTTTCTAGACAATCAAATTGTACCTATCCTTGAAATGGACTATAAATACTGAGGTCCAGTAACCATGCTACACTGATACACAAATCTGATAAAAATGTTATTTTCACTACAACTTTGTATGACAATTGTAGTCCTAGAAGACATAGTAGGATGTTGAATGGACCATATCTAACCAAGAAGAAGCAATGGAATTGCCATGTCAGGGTTTTTTTTTTCCATTTTAAAGACTTTTTTTGGTATGGTCAACAGGTTTCCCCTTAAGAAATATGGAAGGTATGTGTTATACTAAATTCCACTCCCTCAAGATAAAATTATATCTTTATAATTTTAAAGATAAGACGAATGGATCCAAATTCCTGGACAGCAAACATAAATATAGACATGGTTTTATAAAATATAGGAAATGTTTTGAAGCAATCAAATTGGACATGTTTTTACTTTTTCATTGCTGATTTAAAAAAAGTTTTTGGCTTTTAAAATGGAATAGATGAAGTAAGTGATGTATAAAATAGAGGTGACAACAATACACAAACTTCAAGGATCCCAGAAGTATCTTTACTTAATAGATGCTGTCAAAATAAAAATCAGAATTTTAACTTATTCTAAATTATTGAAGCAGATTGTATCATCAAATTGTCAGGCTTGATCAAATTGGCTGAACACAAATTGTGTGCAGTGTCGAGACTTCCAGAAAATATAAGAATATTCCATTAAATTAAAGTGAAACATTGATCCAAAGTGAAATTTATATATACCACCTAAGTAATAAACTTTTGAAGTGTTACCGAGCAGGGTAGTTAGACCATGAGCATGGCAGCTTAAACAACAGTGTTGTGCAACTGTAACTGTTGTAGCCGTATCAACAAGAGCAGCAATGACACTTATTATAGAATTTGCTAATCGTAGATAATATAGGATATACCATGATCACTAGAGGAAAAAAAAGGTATTGTAGTCAATTGTTTTAGAACAATGAAAGTTTGATCACGTTTTGACTCTTTTCTTCTTCTTCATTTACCTGTTGGGGATGACAGATATCAACGACAAATTCTGCAGTCTCCAGCTCATCTAAATATGCTTCTTTAAAGCTATCTCTAGGCTAGAATTTGTCTTGTGCTGGCTCGTACAGGTTGCGAGACTACATTTTCTATTATATCAATACATATAGTTTAAAATAATTGTTTTTTTTAAGTAAATTATAGAGTTTCTAATAACTAACATAAGCTGGAAAGAATGAACTGATAAAGAGATGAATCTAAACAAGAATACATGTCAAGCTTTATAAGAAAATGGTGTTAGGAATACATTGGTCATGTGTTGAGAATTTTTGAAGAAAGACCATCAGACATTCGTGTGGAAACTATGTGGTAAAAGAAAACATGGAAGACCAAGAGAATTGCTACATAGAGTCCAGTTTACTAGAAAAGGCTCAACCATGGAACTAAGAAACAACTAAAACCTACAAGAACTAGCAGCAAATCATCAGTTATGGAGAACTATGACTTTTGCCTAAAGTACTGTCTTCGGACTGTAAGGAAAATGAATTCATGAATATCTAACCATATAAAAACAAAGATACACACAGTGGAAAGGAGTATTAAACTACACCATACTAGGCCATAGGATTTGAAGGCAAGAGGGACAGTGCTCTCCCTTGCAGTTATTATTTATATGTACCATATCATCCAAATATACATTATTAATATTTAATAGCAGCAAATTAATTTATTTTCAAAGTAAGTTATTATTTTTTAAAAATGTAAAATGTAACTGCAGTTGAGTTTGTGCATTTGTACACTGTCAGAACAAGAACATTACTAAATTATTCAGGGACAGGCACAATGGCAGTTTTTCTATTCTGCAGGAAATGAGAAAGAGAGAGGGAGTTTCAATATAATTTGCTTAAAATATAATCAATGAAGCAAGGTTAAAATATAATCAATGAAGCAAAAGATTCAGGTTTGATTCAGCAAAATGATATAAACAACCTGAGATTTATTAAACATCTTACTTTTTTTTTTTTTTAAAGCATTAAACAAAGAAAATCTTGACTAATGCCAAAGAAAAATGGTCATAAAATATATATAGATAGTTATCTGTGTACAACAAATACAGTTCAGAATGTAAACAGACGATATATCACTGAAAACTGACAGACAAATAATCTCTGAGAAAGAAATAGTGAATATTGAGAATATTGAACTGGTATTAACAAAGAGATAAGCAATAAAATAAAATGTAATCGTTACAATTAAAAGCTATAAGTTAAAGTGAAAGCAGCCAAACATTAATTTTAAAAAGCAATGACAAAACATCAACCAAAAGAATAAAGGAAGAACAAAAAGAACAATGAAGATCTTGTAAAAGATTAACACAAAAATTAACAAAATGTATATCTGTTCAACTGAGGATTACAACTAAAAGCACAATCTGGACAATCTATATTTGAAAGAAATGGTAAGCACATGCTTTTAATACGTCTTACTTTCTTACAAAACACATGTTTTTAATATGTTTTACTTTCTTACACAGCACATGTTTTTAATACTTTTTACTTTCTTACAAAGCACATGTTTTTAATACTTCTTACTTTCTTACAAAGATGCTTCACTGTCATGGCAAGCATTTGGTTCAGATTTGATAAACACATTGTCCACATTATTATGATAATTTATATTCACGGAAAGAACTGTACATCCTTACTAAAAAGTGACAAGTTAAATGTTTGGAATATTTCTTTTCACTATTTATTAAAAACAATACAAACATCAAGATGAATCATAAAACAACATTCACCTTTTCTTCAGATGTAACAATTTTGAACCACTTTCAGAGAATATTGGTTTCAAGAATCAAAGGAATGTAACATAGCCAAGCAACACAAAAATGTACACACATTTGTAAAGTTAGAAAAAACTAAGGTGTCACTTTCCAAGCTCAATCAAGCAGCTGTGTCAAGCACTTCATGACAGAGAACTATAAATGGTTAAAGGTATTTGTTTAGATTTCCGGTTTCAAAATTATTCCAGTCGGTGCAGCTGTAAATGGGTGCAGGACTCTTAGAGTTAGATAGAGGAGAGAGAGAGAGAGAGAGAGAGAGATAAAATAAAGAACTATCCACCTCATTTTAAACAAATACTAGCAGCAAAGAGCGGCAATAATGTCTCACTAAATGACACATCATCATCGTGTGCCATACCGGTTGGTGTAGACGATCATGCCCTTTAACAATTCTCTATCCACAGTGCATCGTATCAATTCTGTTGTTTACTTACAGTGCCATGACGCCAAGCTATCTAGTATCTTCTCTATGTGTTGTCCATAATCTCTTTTTCCCTGTACTTTGCCAGTTGTAATCAAGTACTTCAACTTTTCTTTCTCACGCACCTGACAAATTTGGATTATTCCATTCTGATGTTTTTAAGGAGCTCTTTTTTGTGTTTTATATTTCTCTTTGAGAATTTCCTGATCTTTTTAGCTGTACAGGAATGAGAAATTTAATCTCTGTGGCTTCTAATCGTTTTTTCATTTGTTTGTCTACTGTCCATGACTCGCTTCCATAAATCAGGAACAGATACACATTGCACCAATGAACTCTCTTTCTCACACTTCTATAGACATAGATTTGTTGCACAAGATATTTTTCACTTTTTGAAAAGCTACTTTGGCATAAGTTATTCTGCTTTTTATATCTGTGGTGTACATTCCATCTGATATTATTGTGCCAATGTATTTGAGGCTCTGCAATTGTTTCAGATTTTTCCTGCTTAATTTTATGACAGATGAAGACAAAAAAAAAGAAGTGACAACTCTTAGATCCAAGGACTGGAAACAAAAATAAACACACATCTCGAAATGTGCAGCCTAGTACCTACACATCTTTAATACCGCTTCTATAATATGTATTGTTTTTGTTGTTCCCCGGGTTTTGCCTACGATTGGTTAGGCACAAGCCGTTTTCAACCTCAGACATAGTCTCCTAGTTATATTAGACTGCAACTGCTATCTAGTAATGAAAGTGAAAATCCCTTTTGTGCAAATAGATAATCAATTTGATGAAGACAAAATATACTATGACATCTAATGACATGCTGTGCTATTGGAAAATTTTGCCTCTCTCTTTGCTGCATACATAAGGAAGTCTAAAATATAGTAACTAAACAAAACAAAAAAACAATAAATTAGATCTGGAGTATGGGACTGATCAATACTCAAAAACATTTTCACAACAAAATATGAATTCCACAGCCAGTGCACAAATGCACTTATAAAGTATTATGTCACAAAAAACCTTTTTAACAAGTCATATACAACATAAGCAGCTGCAGCTATAAACATATCTTGCAAAATAAATATGACACACAATATTGAGTTCACTAATTAAATAAAACACTGTGCACTTATGTGTATTGTTATTATGTACAATAAATGTAAACATAACACATATGTTAGATTGTTCTCCAGCATAATTACTTACGGAGTATCAATGCTAAATCCCATCATACTTAATGGCAGCAGTGGAAATATTGAAAAAGGAAAGGAAGAATTTATTTTAATTCAACAAACCAGTAACTACAAAATATACACTGATACCTTACACTTATATGATTCTGAAACAAAATAATTAGTTTATAATTTTGCTGCATTTTATCTACTCTCATGTGGAAAATAAACAAAACACATTTAGCACTTGCACAAACAAACTTATCTTCAAAGAAGCAAGCAGCAAAGATCAGATTAATCAAAGCCAACACAATTTTCACTTTAACAATTAACATGAGGATTTCTTATACTATATGACAAAGTACACATTTTTCTTCCATCCTAAAAGGGGGGGAACAAACAAAGAATATGGTTTGGATATAAATAGTAAAGATACTAAAACTGTGGTTATATGCAGAGAAAAAACACAAAATATACATGTGGATACCAAAGTCGATCTAATGAACCAAGGAAGATTTCAAGAATATAGCTTATCTTGGACATTCTGTAACAAATGATGGAAAATGTATGACAGATATAAACAAAAGAATATGAATGGTAAAAAGCAATTTTAACAACATGAAAAATATATTCACATTAAAGTGAGTAATATCAGAACTAAAATTACAAATAGTAAAATGTTATATCTACTCAACATTTCTGTATGGTGGAGAAAGATGAACACTAAATAACAGAACTGAGCAGAAAATCAAATGATTTTGAAAAGTGTATCTATAGAAAATTCGGAGAGTTGGATGGAAGGAAAAGAAGACTGAAATTCTGAACCAGCTGAGAATGAAAAAAGAACTACTAAATACAATTTGAAAAAGACAACTGACATTTTGGGGGGACATATGAAGATACACAATATGCCATTGAAGGTCATCTTGGAAAAAAAGGTACAACATAGGGGAGACAGACCAAGACACTAAATTGAACTGATAATATCAAAAGGTGAACAGGCAAACCTATAATAATGTGCACAATTAAGACAAGAGTAAAATGGCGTTCCATTGCAAGTAAACCTTTAATGCAGAGATGGCCCACAGAAATAATAATTAAAAAAAACAGGGACAATTTGTTGTGCTGTGTCACAGTTTAGAACAAATATAGGACCTGACTTTCAGACACATCAGACTTCCTCACTACAAATCACAAATAGTTCTCTCCCTGTCTGAGTGCATGCATTTAAAACTATCTTTACAGTGTTAATCCATTTCTGGGGTTGCCAGGGGAAAATTATAGGACCGGAGAATAATGGTCGCTTGCTCGGTGCAATCACCATGAGGTGTTTGGGTCTGAGTTTTTATATTGTTCATGATAGAAAAAAAAAGCTTTACAACCAATTGTGATCAAACCCAGGTGGCTTAGAAACACAGAAAGTTATCAGTTCAGCCACCTACTCTCCTAGTACATTTCATTGACTGAAAAGAAAATAAATAAATATTAGCAAGCTAGGAGTGATTATAACAAACGCTTGATCCTGGATCCAGATATGATAATAGTGATCTAGGAGTCTATGAATATGTGACATCATCAGCTACATAAAAATTAGTACCAGCTCATTGGGAATCTGACAGTGGAAGACCTGCAATGATGACTGGATTCAACAGATCTTGTTAGCTGGCACATGGAGACTAGTGACAGTTGAAATGGTTATATATGATCCACGACTGCAGATGAGCGAAAGTACTTAGCTATAAAATGGCTAAAAAAACAAACAACATTAATATAAATATTGCTCATAATTGTCATGGAATATAAAATCCTGATATTAATAAGCATTTTCATAGAGAATGCTAGAAAAGGCAGAGAAGCTAGTACAGTTCCCCATACAATATACAAAACATACTGACAGATATATTTACAATTAGATCAAAGGACACAATTTAAATGATAATTTAAATGTAATCAAATGATTCATTATTTAATACATGTCAGCATTCATCCACAATTCCACAAGTACAGCTATCTGAAAATGGTAAATATTAATTATAAGAAGCAAGTTTTAGCCATATTTTATAGAAAATATCATAAAAACAGGACACACTATACAAGCGTGGAAGAAATATATGACTTGTTACAAAATATCCAGTTGTCAATGTCATGCAGAACTGTTCAGTTGTCGTTATCATACAAAATCTTCCAGCTGTCATTATCATACATAAATGTTCAGTTGTCACACATAACTGCCCTGCATGAATTATCTCTATTAACATAATCACTGAGTGATTTTTAATCACCATTATCTGTATTAAATTATCATCATCATCAAGTACCATGTCTGCTGGCGCATAGATGATCATGCCTCTCCACAACTTTCGATCTTGACAGTTATTTATCATTTCTGTTGTTGACCTTCTGCCAAGCCATTCTCTTAAGCTGCATGGTATCTTTTCTCTTTAAAGAATAAATTAAATGATAGATTACAGAATTACAGTGATACATCAAGCTAGTACTTCTTTATGGTCTTAAATCATGGACAGTAAACAAAGAGTTATAATGTCAGATCGAGTCAGTGGAGATGTGGTTTTTATGAAGGTTGTACACAAGATCTAAGGTTATGGAGGAACATGATATCCAATAAATACACCTGCAGATGACCCAGCCGCTGGCAGAAATGGGTACCAAGGCAGCACTCTGGGAAGGTGAGGAATGGCGCCTTGCTCACGAATTATGATGCTTGAGGCGACACTAGACAGGTGTCTCTGAACACTTCTGGATAGGCGGCCAAGTACATATGGCTAAAAACCTGTGTGCTAAGACGCCGATACAAGTCTCGTACTTTACCTTTACAATATCCAATGTCTCTTGACAGACCATGAATTAATGTTTTAAATTAATATGTGTATGATTTTGTAGGTAAAAAATGTATAAAGATTTTGAAAAAACGTAAACACTTTATATTGACAGTTATATACAGTGAACACTGGAATTAATACACCAGTGCCTATTGTACGATAGTCCGATTAAATTTATGGCAACAATTAGTTCTTTATTTTTGTCCCTGCATATGACATCATATACAGTAACAATTGCTCTCTGTAGTAAAATTGATGGTCTATTTTAGGTTTCTATTGTCTCCACACACTTTATTCTATGTCAGCTTTTCTGACAAAATTCTTACTGCCACCGGAGCAGGTGTATGGCTCAAGGCCACAAGGTACTTTACACATCATCTCAGGCAACCACTTCTAAAACTACCATAATGTCTCCCTTGTCACCCTTATCTTCTCTCTTTCATCATACCATATGGGACACCTTCTTTCTTTCTTCCTCTGAGACCCCTCCCCCTACCCCCTTTCTAATTTTCCATTTTCTGGTTCCTTTTGGTCCAATGAAATCCTACCTGCCCTATTGTCTATTAAACATGTAACCAACAGCTGTGTAAATTCTGGCCACCATTTCTTGCCACCATTTTTTAAAATAGCGTTTGGCTTTTGTGTTTATATTTCTTTGTTTATTTTATATTAGTATTTGCCTGTCATGTTGATTTTTGTATTTTTTTGGGGGTTCGTTTTGTACCTCATGATGGCTTTTGCCAAAACATCATAGTTTGTCTAGTCTTTCTATTAGTTTAACTGCTCTATACCAATTTGTGTTTATTTGACATGTAACATAAGGTAAAGATGAGTCCCACAGCAAATGCCATTGGGTAATGAAGTGTTAATAATTATATTGTACTAAGCCTTTATAAGGTTGCATGGCCAATTCCATTCCTCACTGAGAACATATACTTTCTGGTACCCATTTAAAGAGGCTAGGTGCACCCAGAGAGCCCTTTAGGTCAGAAAATGTTTTTCCCTCAACTGATATTTGAACCCCAAACCTTCAGGTTGGCAGATAAGAGCACTAACTCACAATGCCACCCGATTCTAAATGAAATTACCATAATTGATCACAATCAGTGGAATTGTACTTAACTGTCACTTTAATTTGGCATGATCAAGATTCCAAATGTACTAGTATATGCATTATATATGTATATTTTTGTGAAAATATTGAGAGGGAGGTTTCTGCATTCACTATGATCATATGTTGATTATACTGTCAATTGATTTAGATAATGTCAAATGAGTGACATACAAAGACACAACAAGCACTATTTAGAGATGTCATGAAATGTTAATGAAACTTGGAGTATAAATTTACCTCAATCTACAAATTATTTTACTGATGACGTCTCCTAAAAGGAAATAATTATTTCCACATTTAAAATGAAAAAAAAGTACCATCCTCAAGTATTACCCTGAGGTTGATAAGTAAATATCTCCATAAAACATAATGTTCACACTTATATCATTCAGATTTTATTCACATCAGATTAGCCATGATGGACTTTTGAGATTTTGGGTATTGTTTTTTGTGATAGGAATCTTCAAACTATGGCTCACTGAACAAATATTGCCTACAGAATACACCAGGGAACAAATATTGCCTACAGAATACACCAGGGAACAAATATTGCCTACAGAATACACCAGGGAACAAATATTGCCTATGGTATACATCAGTGTGTTCCAACCTTTTCGTACTCAAAGGCCAAACGCAACGACCTGTAATGGGTCGCAGGTGATCATATATGGGTTGGTTGGTAGATGCGGGCAGGTAATAACAAAAATTTTCAAGCAGACAAGTTATTAGTTAAAAAATGAGAACATCAATGGATCTACTCACTGTGCTTCTAAGCTCCTTCAGCTCAGAACTTTAAAACTGCCTGTGAACTTTCAAACTAAACCCTAAACTAAAATCTACTGACTCCAACTCATTTTTTTTTTTAAAGGCTCTCTAACTCAAAACTGTGTGCTTGAACATTAATTAAAGGACTGTCTGACAACTCACATTAAATTTGCTTTTGCTGATTTTTATTTCTGGTACCACCCATGAAATGAACCAGATAGTGATTAGTTTTAATTGTCAATCTTATTTACATCTTCAGATAGCTCCTCCCATTAATTTTATAGCTTATTCCAGTATTGAGCATTTCATCAATTAACCTTTCCTCGTCATTTCTGAATCCTTCCCACCCAAGCTAGAATATCCAGGCACAGAGAATGTATAACAATATGAAAATTCCACACCTTTAGCCCTTGTTCAATTATCAGCGGCCAGAACCTACATTCACATAAGCATGCACGTGAACAGTATTACTGGACTGATACAGAGCATTTTTTACTGTGGGAACTATAGAACCTGTAGAAAAGATAGATGTTAACTATAGAACCTGTAGAAAAGATAGATGTTAACTATAGAACCTGTAGAAAAGATATATATTAACTATAGAACCTGTAGAAAAGATATATATTAACTATAGAATCTGTAGAAAAGATATATATTAACCATAGAACCTGTAGAAAAGATAGATGTTAACTATAGAACCTGTAGAAAAGATATATATTAACTATAGAACCTGTAGAAAAGATAGATGTTAACTATAGAACCTGTAGAAAAGATAGATGTTAACTATAGAACCTGTAGAAAAGATATATATTAACTATAGAACCTGTAGAAAAGATAGATGCTAACTATAGAACCTGTAGAAAAGATAGATGTTAACTATAGAACCTGTAGAAAAGATATATATTAACTATAGAACCTGTAGAAAAGATATATATTAACTATAGAACCTGTAGAAAAGATAGATGTTAACTATAGAACCTGTAGAAAAGATAGATGTTAACTATAGAACCTATAGAAAAGTTAGATGTCAACTATAGAACCTGTAGAAAAGTTAGATGTCAACTATAGAACCTATAGAAAAGTTAGATGTCAACTATAGAACCTGTAGAAAAGATAGGTGGGAACTATAGAACCTGTAGAAAAGTTAGATGTCAACTATAGAACCTGTAGAAAAGATAGGTGGGAACTATAGAACCTGTAGAAAAGTTAGATGTCAACTATAGAACCTGTAGAAAAGATAGGTGGGAACTATAGAACCTGTAGAAAAGTTAGATGTCAACTATAGAACCTGTAGAAAAGATAGATGCGATCTCTCTCTCTCTCTCTGCGATCAGGACTCAATCAAAGTAGGATTCCAGACTCTCACATGAAGTCAGCTGTCAGGTTAAGTGAGTTGATCGCCCCCACAGACAGAAAAACCCCAATTAGAGTCTGCCAGATCCACTCTGATTGAACACCCGTTAAAACGTTGCACTGTGTTCTGCGCCAGTGCATCCGATTTCAGCCAGCATTTTATTCAGGTTTACTTTCCTTAGCCTTTGATTGTCCCCAATCTTCCTGCAAGGCAGCAGATTGTCTTTTCTGTAGGGGGATTCTGCCCTTAGATGGTTGGCCCTCTCAGGTATACGAGCACCATCTGCCAGAGTCACTAGAGGTGACTAACACAGACATGCACACACAAAGATATGAGATGTGACTAACACAGACATGCACACAGCGATACGAAGCATGACTAACACTGACACACATCAAGATATGAAATATGACTAACACAGACATACACGCAAAGATATGACACATGACTAACATAGACATGCACACAAAGATATGAGATATGACTAACATAGATATGCACACACAAAGATATGACACATGCCTAACATAGACATGCACACAAAGATATGAGATATGACTAAACACAGTCATACATAAAGATATGAGACATGATTAACATGGACACACCAAGATATGAGATATGGCTAGCACACTAAGAAATGATGGGATCTATAGAACCTGTAGAAAAGATACATGTCAACTATAGAACATACAGAAAAGATAGATGTCAACTATAGAACATACAGAAAAGATAGATGTCAACTATAGAACATACAGAAAAGATAGATGTCAACTATAGAACCTGTAGAAACGATAAATTGGAACTATAGAACATACAGAAAAGATAGATGTCAACTATAGAACCTGTAGAAAAGATAGATGGGAACTATAGAACATACAGAAAAGATAGATGGGAACTATAGAACATACAAAAAATATAGATGTCAACTATAGAACATACAGAAAAGATAGATGGGAACTGTAGAACATACAAAAAAGATAGATGTCAACTATAGAACCTGTAGGAAAGATAGATGGGAACTATAAAACATACAGAAAAGATAGATGGGAACTATAGAACATACAGAAAATATAGATGTCAACTATAGAACATACGGAAAAGATAGATGGGAACTATAGAACATACAGAAAAGATAGACCTATTTTCCCAATACCTACATTTTAAAAATAATGGTCTTGGTTTATCTTCTATTACTCTAAATCATTGAAGAAGCCCACAGGCCACCTAAATGAGTCTTGTAGCCCACAAGTGGCCATTGGCCAGGGTTGGACCATGATGGTATACATCATAGAACAAATATTGCCTATGGTATACATCATATAACAAATATTGCCTATGGTATACATCATAGAACAAATATTGCCTATGGTATACATCATATAACAAATATTGCCTATGGTATACATCATAGAACAAATATTGCCTATGGTATACATCATAGAACAAATATTGCCTATGGTATACATCATAGAACAAATATTGCCTATGATATACATCATATAACAAATATTGCCTATGGTATACATCATATAACAAATATTGCCTATGGTATACATCATAGAACAAATATTGCCTATGGTATACATCATATAACAAATATTGCCTATGATATACATCATAGAACAAATATTGCCTATGATATACATCATAGAACAAATATTGCCTATGATATACATCATATAACAAATATTGTCTATGATATACATCATAGAACAAATATTGCCTATGATATACATCATATAACAAATATTGCCTATGATATACATCATAGAACAAATATTGCCTATGATATACATCATATAACAAATAATGCCTATGATATACATCATAGAACAAATATTGCCTATGATATACATCATAGAACAAATATTGCCTATGGTATACATCACAGAACAAATATTGCCTATGATATACATCATATAACAAATATTGCCTATGGTATACATAAGGAAAGAAAATTGAAAAACGAGCTTGGATTTCAGACACTACTTGGAAATACATCAAAAAAAGAAGTGAAGCGAAGAGAGCCATGACTAATGTAAAGACAGATCTTGGAAAATCCTGGCAAAAGCAACATACAAAGAATTAGACAACAAAGTAAAAAGTTCAGCAAGAAGAGATACAAGAGCTTATATAGGCAATTTGGTAGAGAAAGCAGAGATAGCTGCAATTACAGGAGACAGGAGAACTCTCTATACTGTACAAAAGATGTTGACAAACGCCTATACATTCAGTGGAACACCAATTCTAGACAAATCTGGATTAATGCTAACAACAAGCGCAGACATAAAAGCCCATTGGGCGGAACACTTCAAAGAAATTCTTAACCGTCCACTACTCCACAGTTTAAAAGATTTTGAAGCTGAAACACCAGCAGCAGATTTAGATGTAAATTTAGATGACTTCACCTTGAGCGAAATAGAAACCACCTTAAAGCGTATGACCAATAACAAGGCTGCTGGAGAGGATAAGTTAACAGCTGAGATACTCAAGGCAATTGATAGCCATAATTTAATACATCTCCAGAAAATGTTCAACATCATTTGGAAAACAGAGAAGACGCCTCATAAATAGAAAAAAGGAATCATTGTTAAGATTAAAAAAAAAGGGCAATCTTAGAGATTGTAACAACTGGAGAGGCGTGACACTTTTGTCAGTTGCCTCAAAGTCATTCTGCAAAATCATCCTAAATAGAATAAAGGATTCAATAGATACAGTAATGCGTGAAGAACAGGCTGGGTTTAGATAAGGGAGAAGCTGCCTTGACCACATTTTTACTCTACGACTTATATTGGAGGGACACATTGAAAAGCAAAAACCTTTTGTACTTAACTTCATCGACTTCAAAAAAAGCATTTGACAGTATTCATCGAGATTCTTTGTGGAAA
This sequence comes from Megaustenia siamemsis, assembly GCA_032433765.1. Classification (NCBI taxonomy): domain Eukaryota; kingdom Metazoa; phylum Mollusca; class Gastropoda; order Stylommatophora; family Ariophantidae; genus Megaustenia; species Megaustenia siamemsis. The sequence continues at coordinate 66,193,145 of JAVIAB010000156.1, forward strand.
ATTCTGATGCAATATGGCTTACCATCAAAAATCATAAATAGTATTAAAGACATGTATGATAGTTACACATGTGCAGTTCAAACAGAGGAAGGACTGAGCGAATGTTTCCCAATAGAAACTGGGGTTAAACAAGGATGTATTTTATCACCCTTGTTATTTGGAGTTGTTATGGACTTCATAATGAAGGAATACTGCACTGGTAATAAAGGCATCGAATGGATACAAGGAGACCATTTGGAGGACCTCAACTTTGCTGATGACATAGTTATCATCAGCAGTCAGATAAAAACGATGCAGGAAAACACAAATGAACTATCCTCAATATCCAGCAAAATTGGGCTTGAGATCAATCATGAAAAGACTAAAGTCATGAAAAGCTTAATTCCAACAGACAACAAAATATACATGGAAAACAAACCAGTGGAAGAGATCGATCACTTTATCTATCTTGGAAGTCACATTGATCGAGCAGGGAATACAAGCAAAGAAATTATAATCAGAATAGCTAAAGCAGCAATGCCTTTCAGAAGCCTTGAAAAGTTGTGGAAATCAAAACTCATCAGCACAAACACAAAACTTAGACTATTCAAATCAAATGTTCTATCAACCCTTACGTATGCGTGTGAAAGCTGGAAAACAACAAGAGATATTGAAACAAAGTTGAATGCATTCAAAAATAAATGTCTAAGGAAAATACTTGGTATAGCATGGAACGAATTCAAAACAAACGAGGAAATTAGAGAAATCGCCAATCAACCACTAATATCTTCAGTAATCAAGAAAAGACGATGGTCATATGTTGGACATGTGATGAGGAGAGATAATAACCGAATAGCAAAGCAAGCCCTCATGTGGAAACAACAGGTAAGAGGAAAAGAGGAAGACCCAGAGAGACACTGAGAAGAACATTGATGAGAGAGGCGAGAGCAGCAGGAATCGGCTTCCTCAATGAGATAGAGTTGCTTGCACAAAACAGAGACAAATGGCGAGATTTGATAAAATATCTTTAAAAGAATTGAAAACTGCTAGAACAAAAAATTCAGATAAGAGAGGGAGTATCTGGGTCTATGCCCTGTGGGCCGGCTACGGCTTGAAAGGTCAATAGATAGATACATAAGGGAACAAATATTGCCTATGGTAAAACATTTTTATGACCCTCATAGCCAAAACAACACTCTGCAATTTTTTTTTTCATATATCAAGATTTTGCTTACAGATAATTTCTAATAATTTTTTCCCACAAAACTGTTGCAAAATTAGTACAGCTAGTGTCTCATAATATGGTCACTAACACCACATTCCCCAAAATGCATCGCAAGGCATGGAGAAAACCTTTACTTTTTTCTGTTCACTTTATTGTCTTATGAAGCTAAACAATCCTGGTCCTGTGTACTTGACTTTCTATTATTTTGTAGAAAAGTTTACTCTTGCTATTTTATTACTATTACTCTTGCTATTTTATTACTATTACTCTTGCTATTTTATTACATACAAAGGTTACTCTTGCTATTTTATTACTATTATTCTTGGTTTTTTTATTACTATTAATCTGACTATTTTAAAAATTACATACAAAATTTACTCTTGCTACTTTATTACTATATTCAGGCTATTTTAAAAATTACATACAAAGATTACTCTGGCTATTTTATTACATATAAAGATTACTCTTGCAATTTCATGATTTTTTTTTAAAAGTAAAATAAACTATCTTTATATCCAGTTGCCATATTTTCAGGGACCAAACCTAAAAAACTCAATATGCAATTATTGTTTCGTATCCTTTTTAATTTTATTACATTTTTATTTAAAAACAATATACAATATACAGAATAGACTTCTAACAGCAACCATTAAAAAAAATATAAAGTAAAGAACTCTTAAGCTTAATGACTTTATCCATACACTCTAATCATATCTCTTTACATTTCATAAAAAAATAGTCACAAAGAGATTCACATAATTTAACCAGTTACCAGAAATGAGTCATGGAAACCAAAGTGTCATCACATGTACATTAGAAAAATGTCACAGCCATTGTAAGTGAAACAGTTTGGTATTCCCCTCACATTCACATATCTACCCCCTGCGTACACATTCAGAGATCTACTCCATGTGTGAACATTCACATATCTACCCTGTGTGTACACATTCACATATCTACCCCCTGCGTAAACATTCACATATCTACTCCATGTGTGCACATTCACATATCTACCCCGTGTACACATTCACATATCTACTCCCTGTGTGCACATTCTCATATCTACCCTTGCGTACACATTCACATATCTACCTCCTGTGTACACATTCACAATTCTACCCTCTGCGTACACATTCACATATATACTCAAAAAGGTTCATACCAAGTAGTGGCTAGACCAAGGTTATTGACACATCTATACAGTTTGTCTTGGAGTGTCAACAACGATGGCCATATCTGAGCCTTATTGTTCTTCATTAGCTGAGAACTTTTACAGACTGTTCAACAATCATATTATCAATCCCATAGCCATACTCATCAAAAGTTTTCCCATTCTGACAGTGTCAAACTAGTGGTATTTTAGTTTGTTATGGTACATGTTGCATGCACTATATTTTTTGTTGCTCTTTTCCGTTCAGCTGGTAGCAGATACAACTCTTCCTGGTGATCTGGCTGTTCTGTGTTCAGATTTGTTAATGTGTCAGCTCCTAGCAAAGCACAGTCTATTCATAAGTTAAACTTGTTAATACTTAATGTAGCTTCCACCCATTCATTGTTAATTTATTAGTCTCATTATAACAACGAATCCTGGAGTGAGATAAGACCCAGTATTATGGTATCAATGACACTCACAGGTCTCAAAATACAACCTGATTGTTCATAATAACAGTAACTAGTTTATTTTGATGATTTACGATATTCCACATCAAATGCCCACTGGTCATCATCAAGAATCTCCACATAGTATTGCTTGTCTCGAAGGTATCTCTTCACCTTCTCTGGTACAGGAAGATGGTCAAGATGATCTTTCCTGACAGACTGCCGGACCACAAACCTAGAGCAAGGAAAGCAAAGTGCAGTCAGGAAACATGACATCATAGGCTCATAGCTTGTAAGTTTGACAATAAAATAACAAACATTATCTAACTTACAAAAAAATAAATATCAGTTTGACTTATGAACAATGCTTTACACAAAAAAAACTGCAATAATTTTAACTAACAAGTGACATTTAGCAATAATTTATATACCTCATCTGGTCCTTATATGGAGACTTGTAGGTAAAAGAAAATGAGGAAGACTGAAAGAGGTCATATGTAGAACCATCATCAAAGAGACACAGCTAAGGGTCTCAGAAACAACCAAGAACCAAAACAGATTGTGGCTGACTGTCAGACATGGAAAACTATGACTCCTGCCCTATGCACCGTATTCGGCCCAAAAGGACAATCAATTTAAAAAATCAAATATAAATATAGTTAATAGCTAACAACTATCTCATTCAATACCAAATAATAAAGAAAATAAAAAAATCAGAAATTAACCAAATTAATCGTGCTGAAGTCGGATGTTTTGGGCTGAAAGGCACAAATATCAGCTGCAAACCACAACACAGTGCAGACACGCCTACTTAACGTCCTTTTAAGGGCTGATGACAAAGAGGAATATTCTCCTTTAGTCATCTGGCGAACGCAAGCAAGCAAGCAGCAACCAAATTAATTATCATTTTGTTTTTACACCTCTCATTCTGTCCATGAACATACACATTAAACTGCAATATTTTTTTACTCTTTAAACATTCTGACAAATAGTAAGTCAATTTGAAGACCAAAGATGCAATACTAAACCCATATAAATGAATTAAGTAATTTATTTAGGGGAAAAAAGCAAGTCTCAGCAGCAAATAAGGTATTCATATTTACACAAGATTTAGCGGTTTGGTGGTAGGTATATAATGGCTTCATTGATCAAAGATTGTGGTTCATTCAAAACCAGCTACAAAAATGTGTATCTGATTCCTAAAGGAAGGTAACAACAGCAGTAAAGATCATTTCACCTAATCTCAAATCCTGCAGATTTGCCCTGTGATGTTAAAATCATATATCTCCCTACATTTTATTCTATATTTCACCTTTCTGTTTAATTATATGTTCACAAGTATCATTACTGATGCCAAATTAAAGATGTAATTTTATCAATTTGAAACAATCACTTATTTTTTTACCATTTATGCATGAATTGTTAATAAGCAGTAATTCAAATTAATGACTGAGTATAGCATAAAACTTGTTACGGTACAAACATTTACTTCTATCTATTGTCCTTTCAAGCTGAAAATGGCACATAGGGCAGAACCACAATCTCAAAAACAGAAACCTTGCGTGCCAAAATGGCACATATTGCAAATATCACTGCTTCTAAAATCTATGGCTCTGTTTCCATAACAATACTTTTTACAATGACAACTAGTCAAGCCATCGATCAACCTCCTTAGTCGCCTCTTACGACATGTCTGGAAGGTCACAGTGTCACTATTCTTTACTTCCCTCATAATGAGGCCCCGGTAACACACATATTTTCATTTTACTTTTGAACACATTGTTAATTATGAACTGATAATAACCAGCATTTACCATTAAAAACTGGGTACAATACAAAAACTTAAACACTAAAATGACAAGTACCTTGACAAGTGCTTGAGGGTTGCTACCCTAAAGTTTCTTGACACTGGAGTCAATAACCGAATGGGAAGTGGTGGTGTTCCACGTGCACTGGGTCGCAGGAAATAGAGGAACCTACCATCTCTGGAATTTTGTATTGACTTTTCAATGAACTCACAAATTCTAGCTTTCCCATGGGATTCAGGTTGCGACCAGAAACTGAAGAGACCTAGAAGAAAATATTTTTACACAAATGCTGAGAAAAAAAAAATATTGTACATTTGGACAAAAATAAGTGACTGTGGCAAAAATTGTTATTTGTAGCTCATACTATACACAATGCCACAATATATTAATGGACAATATATTAATGCAAATACTTAAATATTGCTTAATTATATAAACATAACAAGCAAAAAATATGGACTAGATATGAATATCAAAAAGTCTAAAACTATGATCATAAACAAAGAAAATTCTCAAGACCTACAATTAAATATCACAATGGAGGGAAGACATCTGGAGACAGTCCAAAGCTACAACTACCTGGGACATACTATAACCAATGATGGAAAATGTAAAATTAAATTAAACAAAAGAATAGGTATGGCTAAAAGTAATTTTAATGCCATGAAAAATATACTAACAACAAAACAAATATCAGCAGGGCTGAAACTAAGAATGGCAAAATGTTACATCTTCTCAGTATTCCTGTATGGTGCAGAAACATGGACATTAGACAAGAAAACAGAACAGAAAATTGAAGCCTTTGAAATGTGGATTTATAGAAGAATAGGTAGAATTGGATGGAAAGAAAAGAAAACAAACGATGAAGTTTTAAAACAACTGAAAATAAAAAGAGAACTACTAAATACAATTAAGACAAGACAAATGAAATTTTTGGGGCATGTTAAAAGACACAACAGCCTATTAAAAGTAATATTGGAAGGGAAAATACAAGGTAAAAGAGGCAGAGGCAGACCAAGACTAACATGGACGAGTAACATCAAAAGATGGACAAGTCAATCTATGACAGCCTGCACCATCAAAGCAAGAAACAGAGTAGAATGGCGATCCATGGTAGGCAACCTTCGTTGCGGAGAAGGCACTCGATGATGATGATATTAATACAAGGAAGTAAAATGGCAGGACAAAATCATTAACATAGAATTATGGAAAAATATCAGTCAAATACCAGTGGATAAAGAGATGCAGCGAATGAAGACAACAGCGCTGGATAGGACACACACTGCAGAAGCAAACTGAGAGTATTATACAACAGGCCCGTTTATGGAATCCTGAAGGAAAAAGACAAAGAGGGAGACCAAAATATTCTTGGAGAAGACGGAAGCAGAGATGAAGATGATGGGGAGGACATGGGATGATCTTAAAAGAATGGCAAGAAACAGAACAGCTAGGACAGTGTTTATTGAAGACCTATGCTCCACAGGGATCTGAAAGCGTTTGTTAATGACCTATACTCAGCAGGGAGCTGGAAGTGTTTGTTGAAGACCTATGTTCCACAGGGAGCTGAAAGTGTTTGTTGAAGACCTATGCTCCACAGGGAGTTGAAAGTGTTTGTTGATGACCTATGCTCCACAGGGATCTGAAAGTGTTTGTTGAAGACCTATACTCCACAGGGAGTTGAAAGTGTTTGTTGATGACCTATGCTTCACAGGGTGTTGAAGAGAGAAAAGGAAAGAAAAAGAGAGAGAGAGAGAGAGGAGAGAGAGAGAGAGAGAGAGAGAGAGGAGAGAGAGAAAGAGAAAGAGAGAGAGAGAAAGAGAGAGAGACTGAGAGAGAGAGAGAGAGAGAGAGAGAGAGAGAGAGAGAGAGAGAGAGAGACGGTGCAATGCAATTAAGTGGAAAGACAAAAGCTAGCTGTCTTTCAGAAATTTATGAAAGTCTAAACAGAGAAAGCGGAAGTAATCCAATTATTACAAGAACCCCATCCACTGATCAGCAAGTGTTTTGCCCCCTTCTTGTCACTCAACCTAAGTAATTACTTCCAAGTAATTGGTTAGTTAAAAGATTGGCAAGAAACAGAACGACTTGGAAAATGTTTATTGGAGACCTTTGCTCCACAGGGAGCTGAAAGGTAGTATAAGTGGTTAGTGTTGGGAGCCATGATAGCTCAGTGATTAGTAAATTGGAATACTATGGACAAGAGGTCGGGTTCGTTTCTGATCGACGGCTTCTGGGTTCACCTAGCCTTAAATGGGTACCGAATTTTTTTCTAGGAAAGTAAAGCGGCATGGGCGTAATACCGACCACATTACCCCAATAATCATGTGCTGAAGGTCTATAAAAATTATGGCCACTAACACCATATTTGATATACATCACATGGCGTGATGAGGTACTTTACTTACTCTTTGTTACGTAGTTAGTGTGCTCATAACTGATCAAAAGGATCTGGGTTCAGAGATGTGACGATTTTTTTTTCCTTCAGATTCACAAAGTTTCAAGGCACACCCAGTCTATAGGTAACAGAGATTGTTGTGGGAAGTAAAAGTGGCCTGGTGTGATATCAAATATCACATCAACAATGAAAAATGTATTATTGGTCATGAAAAATTATGGTCACTAACACCATATTTCCCATATACCTCTCAAGATGTGGAAGGAACCTTCACTTTACTTTTCTTACTTTATAAAAATATTACTTTAAATAAGACAGAATCAGAGGATCCAAAATTGGGTTGGAAGACAATATTAGATAATCTCTGAAAGATCCAGCATTGATAACAAACAGAAAGAAAACAGCTGAAAATATGCGGCCGGGTGATCTACTCTCTTGCAAAACTAAACATGATAGGAGAAGAGTAAAGACAAAGAAAGTTGTTGAGGGAAAGACAATGCCATTGATTTATATTTAAAAGAAATTAACAGAAAGCTGATTAGTCCATCAAATCATAAAATACACATTCATCTGTATGGGTTGTCTGTAATTTGTTCAAGTTTTCTCATTTTGTTGTGCACTGACTCTGAATACTATTTTGTATGTTTTCACCACTACACAAAAATTAAGAAGTTCTGGATATTTCTATTAAAGATACAGCTTTCCCAGGAAACAACCAATCAAATCATACTTGGCTGATCGATTTAAATAACTTAACCAACGAATATACAGTCAATGGTGACTCCACTTAGTGATGCACTGTTGTGACTCTGACTTGTTTTTTTTACATATTGGCAAATACGTAATGGCTCTTTAAATATTGATGCAATGTCATTTTACATTGGGTATTTATTATTTTCTTTACCATTCAAACCTTAATGGGTGTCGATGTGACAGCATTCAATATAGACAGACGAAATCAATGTGCCCATATAGGATGCTGACCTCACATAGTTAAGTCTATTCAAATTAGTATATAAAGAAAACAGAAAATGTCAAGACTAGACGGTTTCAAATCTAAATCACTAGATTAGGACAACAGGGGTATACTACTAGGACACTGTCATCAAGACTCATGGGTTAAAGTAGTTCCACTTTCTTGAGAGTGATGGGGATAGTGGAAATCTGGGACAATGGCTTCAGGATTTCAAATGTCTTAGCGATGGAAGTACTAGGTTAGAATAACTTCATAGCATTGTCCTTATCCTGAAATTCCCTGAATAACAGGCTAGCTGGCAAAATTTTTAGGTTGGTTAATTAGCATCTTATGGTGTCAACAATTAGGTTACAGGAAGTGTCATACACGAAACAAAAGACTATTTTGTAGGAGAGTTAATCAGTAGCTTCCATTCATTGTCAGGTAGGTTAGAGAAACTGATTCGTACCATGAACAATGGATGCTGGAATTACCTGACTTAGACTTTTAACGACTAATTCATAAGGACATTAAAATGACCTAGATAGATGATGTAGATATGATGTATATACGGGGGTACAAATCAATCAGGAATGTGAGTGCCAGGTAGTTAAGGTTTAAAAAAGAATTAGCAGTTACCGATGAAGAAAACTGGAGTTAGCCATAGATACCTAGAGGATAGCTCTGTACAGTTACAGACAGAGACAGACAAGAGTGCAAAAGGATCAGTTAGTTATGAAGTGATATAGTCCTTAGTTAGTTATGAAGTGATATAGTCCTTAGTTAGTTATGAAGTGATATAGTCCTTAGTTATGAAGTGATATAGTCCTCAGTTAGTTATAAAGTGATATAGTCCTTAGTTAGTTATGAAGTGATATAGTCCTTAGTTAGTTATGAAGTGATATAGTCCTCAGTTAGTTATAAAGTGATATAGTCCTTAGTTAGTTATGAAGTGATATAGTCCTTAGTTAGTTATGAAGTGATATAGTCCTCAGTTAGTTATAAAGTGATATAGTCCTCAGTTAGTTATGAAGTGATATAGTCCTTAGTTAGTTATGAAGTGATATAGTCCTTAGTTAGTTATACAGTAATATAGTCCTCAGTTAGTTATACAGTAATATAGTCCTCAGTTAGTTATACAGTAATATAGTCCTCAGTTAGTTATGAAGTGATATAGTCCTCAGTTAGTTATGAAGTGAAATAGTCCTCAGTTAGTTATAAAGTGATATAGTCCTCAGTTAGTTATAAAGTGATATAGTCCTCAGTTAGTTATAAAGTGATATAGTCCTCAGTTAGTTATGAAGTGATATAATCCTCAGTTAGTTATAAAGTGATATAGTCCACAGTTAGTTATGAAGTGATATAGTCCTCAGTTATAAAGTGATATAGTCCACAGTTAGTTATGAAGTGATATAGTCCTCAGTTATAAAGTGATATAGTCCACAGTTATAAAGTGATATAGTCCTCAGTTAGTTATGAAGTGATATAGTCCTCAGTTAGTTATAAAGTGATATAGTCCTCAGTTAGTTATAAAGTGACATAGTCCTCAGTTAGTTATGAAGTGATATAGTCCTCAGTTATAAAGTGATATAGTCCTCAGTTAGTTATTAAGTGATATAGTCCTCAGTTAGTTATAAAGTGATATAGTCCTCAGTTAGTTATGAAGTGACATAATCCTCAGTTAGTTATAAAGTGACATAGTCCTCAGTTAGTTATGAAGTGATATAGTCCTCAGTTAGTTATGAAGTGATATAGTCCTTAGTTAGTTATGAAGTAACATAGTCCTCAGTTATAAAGTGATATAGTCCTCAATTAGTTATGAAGTGATATAGTCCTCAGTTAGTTATAAAGTGATATAGTCCTCAGTTAGTTATAAAGTGATATAGTCCTCAGTTAGTTATTAAGTGATATAGTCCTCAGTTAGTTATAAAGTGACATAGTCCTCAGTTAGTTATGAAGTGATATAGTCCTCAGTTAGTTATGAAGTGATATAGTCCTCAGTTAGTTATGAAGTAACATAGTCCTCAGTTATAAAGTGATATATCCCTCAATTAGTTATGAAGTGATATAGTCCTCAGTTAGTTATAAAGTGATATAGTCCTCAGTTAGTTATAAAGTGATATAGTCCTCAGTTATAAAGTGATATAGTCCTCAGTTAGTTATAAAGTGATATAGTCCACAGTTAGATATGAAGTGATATAGTCCTCAGTTAGTTATGAAGTGATATAGTCCTCAGTTAGTTATGAAGTAATATAGTCCTCAGTTAGTTATAAAGTGACATAGTCCTCAGTTAGTTATGAAGTGATATAGTCCTCAGTTAGTTATGAAGTGATATAGTCCTCAGTTAGTTATGAAGTAACATAGTCCTCAGTTATAAAGTGATATATCCCTCAATTAGTTATGAAGTGATATAGTCCTCAGTTAGTTATAAAGTGATATAGTCCACAGTTAGATATGAAGTGATATAGTCCTCAGTTATAAAGTGATATATCCCTCAATTAGTTATGAAGTGATATAGTCCTCAGTTAGTTATAAAGTGATATAGTCCTCAGTTAGTTATAAAGTGATATAGTCCACAGTTAGATATGAAGTGATATAGTCCTCAGTTAGTTATAAAGTGACATAGTCCTCAGTTAGTTATGAAGTGATATAGTCCTCAGTTAGTTATGAAGTGATATAGTCCTCAGTTAGTTATGAAGTAACATAGTCCTCAGTTATAAAGTGATATATCCCTCAATTAGTTATGAAGTGATATAGTCCTCAGTTAGTTATAAAGTGATATAGTCCTCAGTTAGTTATAAAGTGATATAGTCCTCAGTTATAAAGTGATATAGTCCTCAGTTAGTTATAAAGTGATATAGTCCACAGTTAGATATGAAGTGATATAGTCCTCAGTTAGTTATGAAGTGATATAGTCCTCAGTTAGTTATGAAGTAATATAGTCCTCAGTTAGTTATAAAGTGATATAGTCCTCAGTTAGTTATGAAGTGATATAGTCCTCAGTTATAAAGTAATATAGTCCTCAGTTAGTTATAAAGTGATATAGTCCACAGTTAGATATGAAGTGATATAGTCCTCAGTTAGTTATGAAGTGATATAGCCCTCAGTTAGTTATGAAGTAATAAAGCCATACTGTGAGATAGATTGGAGCGAACTGAAATCATTTCAGAGCTTATAGTTTTTAGAGAAGAAACTTCTATAAGTTGTCAAGTACCTGTATACAGGCTATACTATATAGGAAGTGCAGAATGAAAGTTAAGTTATAACTCAATGTCATTATCTTGATGTAATACCATGATGACTTGTAGACAATACCAAAAGAAAATACAATCACAGCACTGTATTTTATCACCAAAAATGATAGTGTAGCTGATACAGCAAATATTAGACTGCAAAACTGAAGACACATGTACCCAGAGAATGACTCATATACTGTATGTTGATTCATTTGGTCCATCATTAACTTTATGATATCCAAATATGAATTAAAAAGCTGTTCAAAGACATTTGGGAACAGTTGTGTTAATAAAAGATCTTGAAAGTTAATGTGGTTACAATGATACGTTGTGTTATTAGTTTACGGCTAGTTGCAATATTTATGCCTTCTGAACTGACATATTCATCTTTGGCATGGGTAGATTTTCAATTCTTCTTTCTCTCAGGTCCCCGTGGAGCATGGGTGTTCAACAAACACTTTCCAAGCCATTCTGTTGTTTTGCCATTCTTTTAACATCATTCCATGTCTTCCCCACCATCTTCATCTCTGCTTCCATCTGCCTTCTTCAAGAATATCCAAAAAAAAAGGGCCTGTCATTTAATACTCTCTGTTGGATATCTCTTGGACAGGTAGAGCCCTTATCTTTCCTGAATGGCAGATTTAGTTTTTTTTCTTCTTTTCTTTGATTTTAGTCAATGTCTGCACCAACATCTAAGGGGAAGGTTTCTTTATTTTATTTAGTCAATAACTGTAATGGTACATGGAAGGTTTCTTTACTTTATTTAGTCAATAACTGTAATGATACATGGAAGGTTTTTTTATTTTATTTAGTCAATAACTGTAATGATACATGGAAGGTTTCTTCATTTTATTTAGTCAATAACTGTAATGGTACATGGAAGGTTTCTTTATTTTATTTAGTCAATAACTGTAATGATACATGGAAGGTTTCTTTATTTTATTTAGTCAATAACTGTAATGGTACATGGAAGGTTTCTTTATTTTATTTAGTCAATAACTGTAATGATACATGGAAGGTTTCTTTATTTTATTTAGTCAATAACTGTAATGATACATGGAAGGTTTCTTTATTTTATTTAGTCAATAACTGTAATGATACATGGAAGGTTTCTTTATTTTATTTAGTCAATAACTGTAATGATACATGGAAGGTTTCTTTATTTTATTTAGTCAATAACTGTAATGGTACATGGAAGGTTTCTTTATTTTATTTAGTCAATAACTGTAATGATACATGGAAGGTTTCGTTATTTTATTTAGTCAATAACTGTAATGATACATGGAAGGTTACTTTATTTTATTTAGTCAATAACTGTAATGATACATGGAAGGTTTCTTTATTTTATTTAGTCAATAACTGTAATGATACATGGAAGGTTTCTTTATTTTATTTAGTCAATAACTGTAATGATACATGGAAGGTTTCTTTATTTTATTTAATCTATTTCTGCTGTGTTGTAACTGCTAGAAGGAAAGTTTCTTCATTTCATTTAGTCAATGCCTCACTCAAAGTACTCTCAGCAGTTCTGCTGTACCAATATGAATACAAGAATATTACAGATCAACACTAAATTTGTGAGATCTGCATTTACCTTTTGCATGCTCTATCCGAGTGTGATGTACCTCTCCCAAGGATTTAAAACTGAGGCTTAGTAAGTACTTTTGGTCAGAACTGTCCCGCACCAGGAATGACCCGTCCTCCTTGTCTTTAAGGATCAGTGTTGCTTGTTCATACGAGATGGGCCCCCAATACCAGTCTTTCTATAAAAGACATTCAATAAAAGTATTAATTTTTCTTCATTTATATTACATTAATATGTCTCAACTAAATCATATTTACACACAATAACCTTTTTCATATGCAAAGAGATATATTTACTCTGAGTTGAGTGTGTAATATCATGCTTTACTGCATTTTAAAAGTAAAAATAGCCTTGATTGTCAAACATCTGAAGAATAAGAAAACTGAGCACATAAAGAAATTGTACACACTGATAATTTGAGGGGGAAAAAAGTAAAAATTATCAAAAGTTTTTATACTAAATAAATATACATGCAGCGTTAAGCACAGTAGCAGCCAATTATCTGAGTAAAAACAAGAGTGCATCCTGGGTGTAACAACCATCTTCTTTTCAACTTTCATGGATTGCATAATCATCATCATCATCATCATGTACCCTGCCGGTTGGCGTAGGCGATCATGTCCCTCCACAATCTTCTATCTACAGTGCATCGTATCAGTTCTGTTGTTGGCTGTTTTCCATGCCATGACACCAAGCTATCCAGTATTTTGTGATTTGTCATGACTATTCCAGGCAATTTAAGAAGGTAGTTTGCCATTCCTTTCCTTCTTGGCAGTGACTGTACTAGTCGGAGATCGCAACCATTGTCTCTATACATGAGATCCTCTGCCTGCCATCGCGGTGTGGGGACCATAACCGGCACTACTTGTTGGCTGCTCCCACAACACCATCCACCACCTGCTCCAATGGCTTCACATAACCCTGATAGGGGGGCTAAACGGGAGCTCCACCTTGCCCAGGGGTGTCCCGAAGACTAGCGGAGGAAAGGAGACGTCTTACTCCTCCTTTGGTAGGGCAGAACTCTACCCCGCTAACCAAGTTAATAATAAGACAAACAAAAACAGCTGTAATCAAGAGGAGTACCTGTGGACAATTTTCATAATGTTCTTAGTATATGAAAACAGGTTATGTAGATGATAGTGTATGTATTATTTGTCCATTCCCACCAGCATAAAAAAAAAACATAGTTTGTCTAAACATAAACATTATACCCACAGAAATAATGGGACTAAACCAAAGACACCCTTATCATCATGTGCCATACCGGTTGACATAGGCGATCACATCCTTCCACAATTATCTGTCCACAGTACATCATATCAATTCTGTTATTTACTGTTTAACATACCATGACACCAAGCTATCTAATATCTTCTTTCTTTGTCATCCTTGATATCTCTCTCTCTCCCTGTATTTTGCCAGTTATAACTAAGTATTCCAAGTTTCCTCTTTTTCTGGTCATCATCAAGTACCGGGCCTGCTGGCGTAGGTGATCATGTCTCTCCACAACTTTTGATCTCAGCAGCTATTTATCATTTCTGTTGTTGACCTTCTGCCAAGCCATTCTCTGTCTGTTATTTTTTCTCTTTTTCTGGTATACCAAAAAAATGTTGACTTTCTTTCTGTTTTTAAGAGCTCTCTTTTTGAGATGACCTCTGAGAATTTCCTCGTTGGTCTTTTTAAACACCTGACATCAGTCACAATAGAGAATTAAGAGCTTGCAGCAAAAAACACAAGACTAATAAATTTTAAGGAAATTAAATTAATTGTAAACATTTATGTTTATGGAAAACGCAAGTAAGATCTTGATGGTTTCTAAGATTGCGGATCTAGTCCACGTTCTCTCAATCGCTGCAGAAAGCGCATTCGATGTCTGATTAATTTTGGTTCTAAATTGCACTCCTATGCGTTAAAGTCAAGATGATAATCTACTTATTACATATGCGCCGATAAAACAATGTCGTACGACGGCAATATTTCATTTTTGACAAATCAAGTGTTGTGAATGCGATCTTCCACCGTCTAGGCTTGTTCTGCGCTTTACGTCACATTGGTGCTGTTTATGACCGTTGTTGGATTTGCTTGACGCAAGTTATTTCCATGTTACTCATTAATGCGAACTGCTTCGTCAGCGGTAGTTTTATCTCTTTAGGGAATTTGTACCGTGTTCTGTTCATCGTAGGCTACATTCACTAGAGTAATCAGGATTCTAAATGGCGCGTCATTGCTGTGAGTGCGACATTTTTATGCGTGCTACGTCATCGTAAATCCCTAGACCGGCATTACACTAATCTTACAGTCTGTTGTTTGATGTGCGACGGGGATAATCTGACGACTAACTGTGTGTTTATATGTTCAAAATTGGAGTCAACAACGATGGCCTAACATCATAAAGTGCTATACAATTTGAAAGAAATATGACGATTCGGGAGGACGTGAACTTCTGGTATATGGTGGATAGGCGGCAGGAACCATTGCAGGCTATGTATGAAAAGTGTTCCTTGTTGTAGTTTCCTCATGTTCCAAGTCCATAGGGGACTGGTTGGTCTCGAGGCAAGACACCGGCCTCAGGACAGAGAGATTGTGGGTTCAAATCTCGGCTACACCAGTTTGGATTTTTATTTATGATTTCTCTCTGCGACAACCACCCCTGGTCTCAGCAGCGAGGCCCGGCTTGAAACGTCAGTTACTCATCAACGGAAAAAACATGAGTACCTCTGAAGTCGGAGTTATCTGCCTGTGTGGCGAGGGACCCCTGTGCACACAACTGCCAGAGAAAAATGTATCAACATGCAAAATTCAGTTCCTAGTCTCTTGGGACTTCATCAGAGTTGAAAGCTGGCGAACGCAACAACAACAAGATCTTGATATTTTGACTAATAATAATATTTAACACTGATCAGGTGAACATTAAATAAGACAATGGCATTGGATATCCTATCCACTCACTGTGGAAGCCTACTGAGAGTATAATGGGACAGGTCCTTTTTTGGAATCCGAAAAGGGAGAGAGGAGACAAAGAAGAAGGTCAAAATATACTTGGAGAAGACAGGTGGAAGCAGAGATGAAGAGGATGGGGAGGACACAGAATTATCTTTAAAAAAATGGCAAGAAACTTGGAAAGTGTTTGTTGAAGACCTATGCTCCACAGGGAACTGAAAGGAAGAAGAAAAAGTAGGTGAACATAAAGCATCTGAATCTTTGCTTAATTGTAATTATTCTTTCCTACAAAAATAATTCAAATATATACTTTAACTTTACAATAATAGCTAGCTCTGCTCATTATTAATTCAGATTTTTTCCAATTTAAAACTGTTTTTAGTATAGAGGTTTCCTCACAAGATACTACATGATTATTTATAATTTATACATGGAATGAATGTATGGAATGAATGTATGGAATGTTATTAATTTATTGAGTTTTTATAAATCACACTTTGATGCAGTGGCTGTGCTATTTTTATCAATATTTTAATCATGAATTCACTGGATGATGTACTATCAGCATGCTAAAGCCAAATTTCAATGGGCTAAACTACAAGCCAGACGGAGAAGCTGGAAAGAGAAAACAGAGTCCTTGAAACTTGAACGAGACACAAGAAAAATGTGGCAGCTTGTAAAACAGCTGAATGAAGAGGGTACAGAAAGGAACACCAAAATTACACTGAAGAAGGATGGAAACATCCAAACAGGTAAACATGCAGTAGATCACTTTGCAGACTCCTTTGCAAATGACAATAATTTTGAAATTAGCCTAGAGAAACGACAAGAGACCCGTTTAAAACAACAAAATGCAAGACAAGAAGAGACCGCACACAAAGTCATGGAAATACCCATTACACAAAGAGAGCTAGAGCTGGCAATCTCCAAATTAAAAATGAAAAAGGCACCAGGCAGTGATGGAGTGTCCAATGAAATTATTAAGAACTTGGAAACCGCAGCTAAAGCAAAACTACTGCAGATCTACAACATTTGCTGGATCAAAGGTAGAGTGCCACAGGCATGGAGAGAAGCAATTATGATACAATTACTAAAGCCAGGAAAAGATGGTTCAACGACATCCAGCTATAGACCAATCAGCCTTACAAGCTGTTTGTGTAATACAATGGAACGTATAATCAATCTCAGACGGCAGTGGTACCTGGAAAGTGAAAATCTCCTTGTCCCACAACAAGCAGGCTTTAGACAGTGTTACTCTACCGAAGATCAGGCAACCTATCTTTCCCAGGAAATTGAGGATGCATTTCAAGAAAAGAAACTGGTACTAGCAGCATGGATAGACCTAAAGAAAGCATTTGATAAGGTATGGAAGGAAGGGCTTTTGAAGAAACTGAGAAATTATGGAGTAATTGGCAGGATGTACAAATGGGTCAAAGCATACCTGTATAACAGGAGAGCCAGAGTGCAACTGGATGGTCTTAAGAGTTAGAAGGTCTTACTGCGCCAGGGTGTTCCACAGGGAGGGTACTATCTCCAACACTTTTTCTGATCTACATCAATGACCTAGTTACTTAACTACCACATGGCATCAAAGTGGCAATGTATGCAGATGACTTGATAATGTGGTGCACAGAGGAGTATGCAACAGTGGCTTCCAAATTGCTACAAAGAGCTATGAATGCACTGAATTCATGGACAAATAGATGGTGTATCAGCATCAATACAGACAAATGCAGTACTACACTTTTCACTCTCCCCAAAACAAAAAGCAGGAGCCATCTACATAAACAATGAGTCTGTGAAAGAAGACATACAAGCTACATATCTCGGAGTTACGTTTGATAACAAACTTTCTTGGAAACAGCAGATAAATAAGGCAACCCAAAAAGCAAGGAGGAAATTGGCTATTCTAAGAAAGATGTGTGGAACCACATGGGGTGCGAGTGGGAAAATACTCAGTAAAGTTTACCAACAGAGTATACGCCCACATTTAGAATATGGATCATCTGCATGGTGCTCAGCATCAAACACCACACAGCAAGAACTGGACAAAGTACAAAACCAGGCACTTAGGGTCATCACAGGAGCAATGAAATCAACACCAATACTGGAGATGGAGAAATTGTGGAGGATACCAGCACTGAGAGAACGGAGGGACACAAAGGTGCTGATACAGGCAGAAAAATTTGCTTGCATGCCGAAACATCAATTGAAGGACTGATTCCAAAATCTTGCATTGGGATGACTTAAGAGAAGCAGTTTTATCCACCAAGCCAAGCGTATTAGTAGACAAACACCAGACATGCCAAGAGTTGTTAACCCCCTACTGCCCATACCAGAACAGACTCCCTGGACAGAGGAATCAGGATTATCAATACAAATATGGACAGAAGTGAAAGGAATAGTTGACAAAAAGGAACAGAATAGTCTACAGTGAAAAACAATAACTCAGTTTCCTGGATGAAGAATACCCACAAGACCTATGGATTCGTGTGTACACAGACGGATCAGCGCAGAATGCAGTAAAGAATAGGGGTGGCAGGTGCATATATAGAGTACCAAAATAACACTAGGGATATGAATAAAATAGCAACAGGGAATTATTGTCACAATTATGATGCAGAAATACAAGCAATAAAGTTGGCAATAGAAAAACTGCTGAACAGTAATCTTTGCCCACAGCCTGTAGTGTTTTTGACAGATGCAAGATCAGTACTCCAGGCACTACAATCCAGAAAATTACCACATCTGCAGACTTTATTGACTGAACTCTGCAAGCACCACAGGGTTGCCCTGCAGTGGATCCCATCTCACTGTGGAATACCAGGAAATGAGAAAGCAGATCAGTTGGCAAAGGAAGGTTCAACAGGCACACAACTAGATACATTGGTTACATACCATCATAAGAAACAGATAATCAAATCAATCAGAGGACCACAAGCCCCAAATCAGGATGCCTTTCATAATATGAATACTTATGAACAAGTTATCATTATACGCCTCAGAGCAGGACACAACCGACTCCATAGTCACATGTATACAAAATTCAAGATCTGCACCTCAACTACTTGTACATGTGGACAGGCACCCCAGACTGCTGAACACATACTTCAAGACCGCACTGAATATAGTAGACTGAGGAAAATCCATTGGCCCATTCCATTGATACAACACTACAGACAAAACTATTTGGGCCACTGCAAGAATTACAAAAGACAGTAAAATTTATACAGGAAACGACATTGCAGATGTAGACAATACTTCGAGCGAACGAATGATAGATAGACTGGATGATGTACAAAAAGGAGTTTTAAAAATAGCACTCATTTAAATAGGGAGTTGTGATAGCTCAGTGGTTAGTGAACTGGACTACAAAGGACAAGAGGTTGAGTACAATCCTGAATGATGGCTTCTGGGTTCACCCAGCCTTAAATGAGTACCGGTTTTTATCTGGGAAAGTAAAGCACCACAGGCGTAATACCAACCATATTACCACACACAAAGTGTGCCGAAGATCTGTAAAAATTATGGTCACTAACACCATATTCCCTATATGCATGACGGGGCTCTTTACTTTTACTTACTCATTTAAATATGACATGCTTATGACATTTGAAAGATGAAAGATATCAGATGATGTCATGTTCAACTGGAACTTCCTGGACAATATTATAATATATAATATATAAACACAAAAAATTGTCTTTTGCACACCTTTTTCAATATGTACACTTTTATTTTTTGGGCCTTATGTACAGGTTTGCCTCTAAAAATTATGGAAGGTATGCAAACCAACAGAGAACTAATATTTCCTGTCATCGTTATTCACCATCATGATGTGTCACATTCCCTATATACAAGAGTGCATATTTTAAAATATGTACTGCAGCTGCCTTTCTTTGTTTGGATTCTTCAACGATATGAATTTTAATGTGAATGATACTTTACTACTGGCACGGGCAGTTGAGCAATTATGGATTTTAATTTATTTGCTGTGATACCGCGGCCTTCGACTAACCATAACCGTATTTTTAAAATCTATTAAAATTATGTGCTAATGAAAAAACAAAACAGTTGAATGTACTAACCAACTGCAACTGCTCCATACTCTCTAGGAAATCCTGCTGCTCCTGTAGAGGTCTGGGCTCTGCAAAAGTAAAGGATCCATTAGGATGAACTGACATAAAATGACACATACAGCATTAACTGCAAAACTGCAGTCACATTCATCAGAGGTTCCTACACTTAGGGTGTTGAGAAGATGGTACTTCAGTCTGTTGTGGCCTGTTCAGATTCTAACCAATGTTACTTGTTCAGTCTATATTCAGATGAATCTGTTCTACTTCACCTATTTCCCCACCTCTCTTTCTCTTCACTTCCTCCTTTCTGGGTGTCGAGGAAATACAAAGTTCTAGTTCTTGCCCTTCTAGCAGCCATAGTCAATGATAATTTTTGTTGCCGTGATGTTTCTTGGATGTTGTCAGTCTATGTTACTCTTGGTCTCTCATTGGCTCTTCTCCCAATCTCTTTATAAATATATGTTTAGTGTGGTATAGAATCCCATGGAATTCTTTCCTGATGAGCAAATCATTTCATGTGTTTTCTCTGTATGTGGTTCTGAACTGATTCAATGCCCAACCTATTTCTTACAACATCATTTCTAATTCTATCTTCCTGTCACTTCAAGTGCCTTTCTCTAATATCCCACTTCTATTATGACCGGCTACCTGCCTTTTATGTTTATTTGTGAGCGGCCATTTTTGCGCCCAATTGTCTAAAACGATATTTGACTTACACAGTTTGAGAAGGTAATCAGAGCCTTGTTTACTTCACACCCTAAATGATGTGGTTTAATCATGTGAGGTTGAACCACTTCACAGATTTACATTATTTGCTATGGATCTACCTTCAATATTAGTGACAACTTAGTACTGAAATTAAATGGGAAAACATTACAAGAAAGTTGTTAGGAGATCCATCATACATCAACCTGTGTACAAAGATGTTTAGGTAAATGAATCAGTGAATTTGAGTCAGATAATCTAGAAAATGTGTGTGACAAACACATGCGTTTTGAGGAGAAAGAGAAACGGGAAAACATTAGATCTGAGAAGGTTGATACCAAAATATGACTAGAAAGTTCAATAAATTAATTATTTGTGTGTAACTCCCACGTAAAAAATGTGTGCCCAGATTGTGGTGACGTCATTTCGTCGTCACAGTAAATGTTAGGTTATATATACAATTTCAACTTCTGTATTCCCAGTGGCACTATTTTTGTTATACATATATTTTTTAAGTTCTTTGGGCATATAACGGCCAACCAAAGCCACTGCTTTATCTATCTATGAATGACGTAATGCAGGTGATTCACTTTTAGGCAGCAAAGGAATTGTTTTTAATGAATTGGTTTTTAGGTGGGAAAGATGTGACAGTAGCCAACGTTAGAGAAGGCCTGCGAGCAATCCCCACTGGCGTGACGTCACCGGACAAAGTTCGCGAGCTGTGACGCCTGACAAAATCCTACCCACAACCGCCCATGCTCGTAAAGCTGTTAGTGGGGTCGCGGGCAGGCCTTCTCTAAAGTGTTTCTGTGCTATGACAATGGATATCTCGAGAACAAGAAAATAAATAATGTCATCATCATCATATTCCTACCGGTTGGCGTAGGCGATCATGTCCCTCCACAATCTTCTATCCACAGTGCATCGTATCAGTTCTGTTGTTGGCCGTTTTCCATGCCATGACACCAAGTTGTCCAGTATTTTCTCTCTTTGTCGTCCGCGATCTCTCTTTCCTTTTATTCTTCCTGTTGTAACCAAGTATTCCAACTTTCCTCTTCTCATGATGTGCCCGAAAAAATGTTGATTGTTTCTTTCTGGTGTTTTTAGTAGCTCCCTTTTAGTGTTGGCCTCTTTGAGAATTTTCTCATTGGTCTTTTTAGCTGTCCAGGGAACATTCAACATTCTTCTAATAAACCCCATCTCTGTGGCATCTAATCGTCTTTTCATTTTAATAATATCACCGATACATTAAACATTATAAACATACAAAAACACAGATACAAACTAGCAGTGAGAAGTATTACCACAACATACCACGCCTTACGGATGTGGAGCTTTTCAACATCGCCGCGCCAAGTCTGAAGGTGTGCAGGTCCGTGAAATTCCTCGGTGCTAATACCATCCCTAACTCGGCGAATTAGATATCTATTTTTTACAGCTGGCTCTGGAGAATCAAGTCCATCGGGAATGCACCAACAATCTCTGGCTCGTGATGCAGTTATCGACGCGCATACTTTGCAATGTCTGTTTACAAGAAATGACCGGTCCCCTATGGGTATGCCCCTGAATGCGGCGAGGTCCGCTCTTAATCAGTTACAACTAAACCCTAAAACAGCCACGAGGTTTATTATTTGTTTTAAAACTTAAACTCGTCGTCATCATCAAGTTACAAGCCTGCTGGTGTGGGTGATCATGTCTCTCCACAACTTTCGATATCGACACTTATTTATCATTTCCATTGTTGACCTTCTGCCAAGCCATTTTCTTAAGCTGTCTGGTATCTTTTTCTCTTTGCTTCCCTCTATCTCTTCGTCCCTCAATTTTCCCAGTTATCACAATATATCCCAGTTCTCTTCTCATTGCATGGCCAAAAAAATGATTGTTTCTTCCTAATATTGGAAATTAGCTCTCTTTTTGCTTTGGCCTTTTTCAGGAAGTTTTCATTACTCTTCTTAGCCGTCCATGGTATTCTCAACATTCTTCTGTAAAACCACCTTTCTACAGCCTCCAGTGGTTTTCTTAACTCTGTAACTTCTTAACTAAATTCTTAACTAAAAAAAAAACTGTAAAATTCTTAACTGTAGACTCTTACCTGACTCAAAACGGAAGTAAATATTAAACACGCAAGTAGAGACGACTCAGTTACTACTCAAACATTTCATCTCTATGGTGTCTCTCTACAGGTTGTTTACATGTTTAATACTACCTTACGTTTATTACAAACTGCTTAAAAAACTCGCTTGTTTATTACATACTTTTTAATACTGCTCAAAAAGTAAACTTTCATACAAATAAAAATACAATTAAAAGAATACATTATCGCGCTAAACTATCAGTTCGATATAAACACACGACTCAGACTCGCGTGTGGTGGTAGTTTACACAGGGCTGACTTTAACACGCTCTGCTAGCAAAGCATAACAGTACACCTGTTACTTTATCCCTTCGTTTTCCTCTAGTGTCATTTACTAAGACAACTTTTGGGAATAGATCGCGAAAGACAGCAAACTATATAAATAGACTTGCGCTGCGGTGTCTTTTTCTGATGATCAGATTGTCTCCTGCTGCGAAGCTCTGTATAACGTTTCCTATTATATTATTATCGACGCTGAAATGCAAATGAGGAAGAAAAGAAGACGTATCTTAGATCTATCTAGATCTATCTATATTAGATCTATTTATCTAGGGGAGATATAATCTGCGGTCTTTTGCTCTTCTGTTTGACTCTCCTGCTGTTATGTTTTTTTGTGTTTCGATCTTTTTGCCTTATCACGTGACCAAACCATTGTATCTGTTATTTCTTTATATATTCTACAGCGAGGGTTATTCCTAGCTTTTTTTCTCAGTTCTTCGTTCCTGATCTTTTCTCTAAGGCCGTTTCCTGTCATTCGTCTAACACATTTTATCTCCGTAATGGTTATTTTTCTTATTGTTCTTGCATCTAGGATCCAGGTCTGGCATTGGTAGCACAACGTCGGAATGAAGATTGGGGACTGGCACTGGTAGTACAATATCGCATGTAACACCTAGCGATCTAGCACGTGAGGAAACATCTCCGGGTTACTCCCAACGTGTGTTTTTAAGTTAAGCCCTTAACTTACGACAGACTCAGCAGGTCAGTAAGGAATAAACATTTTATTCTCAAAGAAATCACAGAAAAAAAAAGAGATAGACCACAAATATAAAGTAGCAACCACCAACAAATGCGGAAAAAAAAAATAAAGACGTTCGTATAGAACTACATAAGCTCTACTTTACCAAGTGACCATAAAACCAATCCTTGATTTCAAGCAATCATAAAATCAACATTTATTGGAATATCTTTATAAATGTGGTGACCGCAGATACGTTAACTCAACAATTGTTTTCTTTACCATAAAATCTCCGCACATTTCCCAACAAGCACCTGTCAAACAGGTGGATGGGCCACGCTAGACAAAATGGCGAGGTGTTCTGCAAGTGACCCACAATATCACTTGACCTAACTGTTTGTGACTTTTTTCCTTGGGGGAAAAGAGGGGGGGGGGGCGGGGGGGGGAGAGAAGAGAGAATAGAAGGGGGAAAAGGGGGGAGATACGTGAAGGACTATCCTTCGCAAACCTGGTTGATCTGTAGAGGGGCACCACTGAAGTTGTATACTCGATCACACCGAAATGCTGCAGAATGTGGTCCGAGCTTGACTATCGTATCGATGTTTGTAGAGCAACGGCTGGGACGCACATCGCGCGCGTGAGCGTGCATGTGACAGCACATGAACCTTTATAAGTTGGTGCACCTGTGGCGACCGATGTATGAGAATATTCCAATATTTTTTTTGGTAGCATAACTACTTGAAGTTAAAGTAGGTTTTTGTGAACATTTTGAGTAGAGAATGCCTCCAAATTCCGTGTATACATTCGATTAATTAATTAATTAAAATTTGAATTCATTCATTAGTTATTGTATGATTTCAAAACGTTATAATTTGTTCTGTTCCGCTGTTGTTTACGAAAAAGGTATAATCACTCACTGTTATGCTTCATGTTGTTTTTTTAAAATGGTATCACCTCTTGGTAACACCTCATTGTTACGCTCATTGCCAAATGGTAACACCCATTACGCTCCAGAACCTGACTAGGGCAGACTATTATTGTTATATTCAGGCTAAGAGCACATCACAACAAAACTAGGTAAACACGTGCGAGTGTATTAACTTCGACTGTCAGATATACCACTGTGCACATGTGGACTACACAGCTTTCTTGCTGTTTGTTTTTTTTTTTTTACCACCTACTTGGCGAGGCACGACCCGTTCAACCTCAGACTAAGTCTTTCCGGTTATATTAGACCGCAACTGCCACCCAAAATTAAAAGTGAAAATCACTTTTGCTTATTAACATAGTATGTGATAGAACTGTATCTATCTATTGACCTTTCGAGCCGTAACCGGCCCATAGGGCGTAGACCAAGATACACCTTCTCCTATATGAATTTTTGTTCTAGCAGTTTTCTTTTAAAGATATTTTATCAAATCTCGCCATCTGTCTCTGTTCTGTGCAAGCAGTTCTATCTCATTGAGGGAGCCGACTCCTGCTGCTCTTGCCTCTCTCATCAATGTTCTTTTCAGTGTCTCCCTGGGTCTTCCTCTTTTTCTTTTACCTGTTGTTTCCCATATGAGTGCTTGCTTTGCTATTCGATTATTATCTCTTCTCATCACATGTCCAACGTATGACCATCGTCTTTTCTTTATTACTGAAGATATTATACTGTATATACGAACTGTATACTGGAACTTATATACCAGGGGGTTTGTCCTAAATCTGACCATCTACAATGAGGACGATCTTTGACCCAAGGACACAACACTACAATGAGGACGATCTTTGACACAAGGACACAACACTACAATGAGGACGATCTTTGACACAAGGACACAACACTACAATGAGGACGATCTTTGACACAAGGACACAACACTACAATGAGGACGATCTTTGACACAAGGACACAACACTACAATGAGGACGATCTTTGACACAAGGACACAACACTACAATGAGGACGATCTTTGACACAAGGACACAACACTACAATGAGGACGATCTTTGACACAAGGACACAACACTACAATGAGGACGATCTTTGACACAAGGACACAACACTACAATGAGGACGATCTTTGACACAAGGACACAACACTACAATGAGGACGATCTTTGACCCAAGGACACAACACTACAATGAGGACGATCTTTGACCCAAGGACACAACACTACAATGAGGACGATCTTTGACACAAGGACACAACACTACAATGAGGACGATCTTTGACACAAGGACACAACACTACAATGAGGACGATCTTTGACCCAAGGACACAACACTACAATGAGGACGATCTTTGACCCAAGGACACAACACTACAATGAGGACGATCTTTGACACAAGGACACAACACTACAATGAGGACGATCTTTGACCCAAGGACACAACACTACAATGAGGACGATCTTTGACCCAAGGACACAACACTACAATGAGGACGATCTTTGACACAAGGACACAACACTACAATGAGGACGATCTTTGACCCAAGGACACAACACTACAATGAGGACGATCTTTGACACAAGGACACAACACTACAATGCAAACTCAATAAAAGTTATAGACAATTCCAAATGCATCGCAAGCGCTTGTCTAAGATGTGATTACAAGAAGACTTCACCAACAAATTATTCTTCGTATGAATTAATTTCGAAAATAGACAAACTGCGACCTAAGAACCGTTTCTGGAGTCGAATGACGTAACAGAACATGCCAATTTCCAGGTCTACAAATAAAGCATATCACTAAATATAAAACGAATATAAACATTACAAATGAAACTGTATAACCCACTAAACAACGAATCAAATCTAAACAAGGGTTTAGTTGTTGTCTTGCAGGTTTTGCCTACTCCTTGTCGAAGGACGGTCCGTTCAACTTCAGACCACGTCTTTCAGATTAAATTAGATAGCAATTGTGACCCATAAAGAACATGACAATCTAAGAACTAGATCTTTAATATTCGTATAGATAAGGATTTAGCTACCTCGTTGTTCGATATTTCTACTTAGTCATGTCGTCGAAGAAATGAAATTAAAATCCGCAATCTTTACAGCACAAGTTACATGAAACGTGTGGGCGAAGGAAGAGAAAAAAAAAAATCCGGCATGCAATAAAACTGCTCACATGAAGTAAAAAAGAAGAAATTCAGCAGACACACGATTATAATGCTTAGTTCTCACAAAAAGTAGTAAAAATAAAAAGATGTGATGTCACCATAACCTGTGTGTAATTACAATGGTGAACTATTCCGTCCACGACCATCTGTCTTTAGAAAATTCCAAAACTTCTCATCCATCTCGTGAAGCCCAATCCCAGCTCACTTGTTTGTTTATTTGTCTCGGCGCTTTCCCCGCTGTCACTGGGGATTTCCATGCACTACTTTCTATGAATATTGTCATTACACGTTAGAGTTGTTTTTTTTAATATACACAAATTCCTTTTGCTGTTGCTAATATATCAACCTATAATTTATATTGTGGCGTGATTATGGACGGCTGAGCACTAGACAGATGTCCCAATTTGTAAAAAAAATATATAAAACCAGATGAATAATTTAAATAGTTAAGCCGAAAACATGTGCAGTCGAGGAAAAAAGCTTTCAAACATCTATCCCCACCACAATTTCTTTCTAATAGGAACATATGACATATGGTTATGGTTATTCGAAGGCCCTGGTATCACTGCAAACGAATGGGAATTTATAATTGCTCAACCGCCCGTGCCAGTGGAAACATCCGAATTTAAACTAATCTCATTGAAACATCCAAACAAAGAACGGCAGTTGTAGTCCCCATCATAGCAGCTACAGCACACGCTAAAAGACATAAGGTCAGCGGCACCGAAAGTGAACGCAACTGAACTGTCATTCGTCATATGATATCATCAGTCATCGTAAACAATCTGAATATACATAAACATCATTTGGATGACCACACAGATCACTCAATAGAAAGAACGAAAATGGCAACCTACTGCTTGAATTATGCAATCAATATGAATTATGCATAACTAATACTTTCTTTAAACATAAAGACTCACAAATATACACATGGTATAAGTGGAACGATAACAACTGTAAAAGTCAAATAGATTTCATCCTAGCGAGAACACAAAGGAAGAGGAAAATCAGAGACAGCAGAGCGGTACCTAACACCACAAATGACACAGACCATAAAATGGTGCTAATTACCATCCAGAAAGCAAAACAAGACAACAAGAACCAACTGAATACAAGAAAACAATCTGAAAGGACAATAAAATTAAACCAACTTAAAATAGAGGACAAAAAGAAAGAAATAGAAAAACAACTAGAAAGCCAATTTAAACAACTACCACAACAAATAACTACAGTAGATAACGAGTGGCTCACATTCAAAAAATCATTGACGAAAATAGCAACCGCAATATGCGGAACGAAGCAAAGGAAGAAGGAGGGAAAGATGAGCACTCCATGGTGGAATGATATAGTCAAGAACGCCATAAAAAGAAAGAAAAAACTATACAAAATCTGGCTAAAAACTAAAAAGCAAAGCGATTATGATATATAGAAAGAAGAGAAGTGAAGAAATTAATCAAAGAAGAAAAACATAAAGCATGGGTTTGGAGAAATGATTAGTAACAATCACAAATCAGCATCCAGAGACTTCTATAGAACAATTAAAGCCATAAGACAAAAGAAAGACAATTATGACCCAACTGAAATTATCAATGATAAACGAGGCCAAGCAATAACAAACAAAGCGCAAATCTTAACGAGATGGAAAGAATATTTCGAAGAGCTCTTGAATGTAGAAACAAGTCCAAAAACACACAAAAAGCAACTAATAGTTGGCGAAAAAGAACCAAATATACTAATTGAAGAATAGAAGAAACGTTGCGACTCGCACCAAGAAACAAAGCCCCCTGAATCGATAACAACTCAGTAGAAATGCTAGCAGCAGCGGGAGAGGCAGGATATAAATGGCTACACAGAATATTCAACGCTGCATGGATACAACAGCAAGTCCCAGACGATTGGAAACAGTCCATTATATTACCAATACGGAAAAAGAAGAGCAGCAGAAGAGACTGCAACCAATATAGAGGAATATCGCTATTAAGCCACACAGGGAAGTTATATGCCAAGATAGTTGAAAAAAGATTGAGACCAATTATAGACCCACAACTAAGCGATGCTCAGATGGGCTTCAGGAGGAACAGAGGTTGCACAGATGCCCTATTTATCATAAAACAACTAGCAGAGAAAACAATAGAGCATAATAAAACACTACATACAGCTTTTATTGACCAAGAAAAGGCGTTCGATAGGGTGGACAGGGAACAACTGTGGTCCGTATTGCCCTTGTACGGAGTGAGTCACCACATAGTAGAGATATGCAAGAGCCTCTATGAAAGTAGTCGCACTACAGTAAGATCTTCAGCAGGTTACTCTAAACATTTCACCATTATCTCCGGAGTAAGACAAGGCTGCGTGCTTTCCCCTTTACTTGTCATCACATATATGGACAATATATGCAAATTAGCATGCCCAATCAAAGGAAGAATACCAACAAGGATGATAACAAGCGATAACACAAAAGAGAACAAAATATACTTTCCAGAAAACAGCAGACGAGAGTAAGAAATAAATGAAATACTATTTGCAGACGACCAAGTTCTAATACATGAAACAACTGAGGACCTGCAAGAACATATCAGCAGGCTAAACAACACTTGTAAACAATACAACATGAAGATCAACATAACCAAAAGACAGAGATAGATATAAGGTGTAACAAAGCATGCCAAGTTATAGGCCAAGTATCAACACTATTGAAAAACAAAGCAATAACTACGGAAGCAAAAAGGGCAAATCAATGTTTCTACCAACTCTGTGCTATCAGTGCCAGAATTGGACGCTGGACTCTAGAACAATAAGAAAGATAACGACCACCGAAATGAAATGTGTCAGAAGAATGACAGGAAACAGATTAAGGAACAGCGTAGGAAACACCGACCTGAGGAAGAAACTCGAAATTGAACCAGCCATCGAATACATACAGAAACAACAGATACAATGGTTCGGCCACATAACAAGACAAAAAGAACTAACAATGACTCAAAGAGCCATAAACAAACGCTACGAAAACGCCAGATTAAGAGGAAGACCGAGAAAGAGATGGATAAAGGGAATACTAGAGCCACTAGGAGGGATAACACCAGAAGAGGCCAACAGAAGAGCAAAGAATCGCAGATTGTATCTCCCCTCGACGCCAACGGCAATGTAGGAAGGATAGAAGAAGAAGACACAGCTCGCGGTGTACACAGAGCACTACTCAGTAGCTGCGGCAGCAAAGCAGGACTTAGAATATGAGAAAACTGCAACAAGGAACATTTTTCAGACAGTGACTCAACGGTTCCCTACCGCCTATCCGCCATATTAATCGGCAGTCCGGATGATACAGTATCTAATTAGTAATGCACGATGTGTAGAGCGAATGAACACCTTCGGGGTTGCACTAAATGCGATTATATTGGTTCAGCTAGCTTTTATTCCAAAAAACCTATCACAAGACAACTCTTGAAAATGTTCAATCAAAAGAGAATTTGGAAATAAAAATGTGCTCAGATAAACTCCTTTCGTTACGGCATTTTCCCATTACTGGGGTATGGCAGGGTCTTATAGGACCGTCGCCCGTTTAGGGAGACGCCGCGAGGTGGTGTTCGGGTCTGAGTTTTTAATTTTTTAAATTTCACCCCCCCCCCCTCCCACACACACACACATACACAGAAAAATATGTTTACCGGGATTGGAACCCGCGTTCTCCATTTCTTGCGCTCTGAAGCATTTACAAAACTTACTGAGAACGTGTTATCACTGAGTGCACAACCTGATGTGGGCCGCGATTGCTCAGTGGTTAGTGAACTGGACTAGTCAGATGTCAAGATTCGACCCTGATCGACGGCTTCCAGGTTCACCCAGCCATAAATGGTCACGGTTAGTTTAAGCGCATGCGTCATGGGTTGCTACACTAGGGTCGGCGAACCATCAACTGACCTAGCAGTTCTATATCCTCTTCGGTCTCCTGCGTTAAAACGGGCTAACCTGAACAGAAGCTGGGATCTCCGTGTTCCCTACAGTGGTAGCTCTTCACACTGATATAGAAGACCTAATACTGTAGCACCTCTAGGTTGGACAAGTAGTTTCCCAGCATTGTCTGGTACTAAACGAACTCCATCGTAGTGCTGGATGCAGTGAATGACCAAGTCTTTCTGTGTGCCTTGGCGTACTATGTTCGGTCCACGTTGCTCAGCTACAGCAACTTCTGTATCAAAGCGAGGCAGCTCGTAATTAGGCGCTGCTCACAGATATCAGCATTGATCCCCACGAAGTGAGTCTCCAGCCATGATCTCAATTATTTGTTATACATTACATACATCAAACATGGGGGCTGGCTAATATAGAGGTATGACGTCGGCCTCGAGACAGGAAACCTTGGTTCAAAGCTCACCAGAAGCGGTGGTGACTTTCAAAAATAGGGAAAATTAATCCGTGCTTTCTTTATGACGTTACCCTCCCCTGATCTCTTGGGTAGTGAGATCCGATGTCTAGTCCTCTCGAAGAACAGCAGAAAAAAACAGGAGGTCCTGTGTGCACTCGCGCACGTTAAAGCTATTTTGGCAGTTAAAATAGAAAAGAGGATCCCAGGCCATGCTACGGAGTTCGTGCACCTTTGGATTCATCCGGTGTGCAGTGATGGTGATCCTAACAATAACAACAACAACACATCAATAATCTGTACTGTGAAACGCGCTGCACTGTGTTTTGCAGGTTTGACAAGAAGAAATAAAGAACAGCACTGAGCTGAGAGCAGTCACAGACCCATATCTGACCGCTGGCTTCATGACAGCATCCCAAACATGAACTGCCTTTCAAGCTGAACTTAAGGTTCAATAATCCTCGACCAAATGGCTTTTAGCTTCACCTAACTTTAAATGAGTATCGGAGATTTTTATGGAAAAGAACGACGGCCTGGCGTAGTACAGACTGCATTATTCTAAAAAATGTACCGCACCGATGGTAAGAAGATGGTAGCGATACAATGCTCCCTATCAGTCTACCCGCTCGAGGAGTATGGGTTTAAACATTAAGTAAAGAGTACAGTACCCCGTCACGCCAAGTGGTATATAGGGAATATGGTGTTGGTGACCATAAATTTTACGGACCTTCAGCACATGATTTTTGGGGTAATGTGGTCGGTATTACGCCCGTGCCGCTTTACTTCTCCAGAAACAAAAATCCGGTATCCATTAAAGGCTGGGTGAACCGGAAGTCGTTGGTTGGGAACGAACCCTACCTCTTGTCTTTTGTAGTCCAGTTCACTAACCACTGAGCTATCGCGGCTCCCGAGTTTAAACATAAATAATATGAAATATTACAGAGAGTAAAGTTTATGAAAGACGGAAAAGATGACGACTTCGATAACTAAGACATTAAATATTCCTCACAGACTATATTCAGTGAAGAGTCAAGACAAAGAAATGCATATAAATGAGAAGCTGCAGTAAGGAGAAATGAAACAAAATATAGAAGAAAAAACAGTATGGTTAAAGCTTTACGTAGTAAATGGACGACAAAAATCAGAATATTTAGTTACATATCTGTGTATGTGTGTGTTGTATGTTTGTTTCCGCTGAAGGTATATTGAGCCGAAACGTCGTTCTGATTTGTGTCGTCCATTTATTCCGTAAAGCTTTAAACATACCGTTTTGTTTTTTATATATATATTTTTTTTCCAATTCTCCTATACTCAGTGAATGAGAAGATAACAACTGGAATATAACGTAACAACAGGGAAAATTGAGGGACGAAGAGATAGAGGAACGCAAAGAGAGAAAATACCAGACAGCTTAAGAGAGTGGATTGGCAGAAGGTCAACAACAAAAATGATAAATAACTGTCGAGATCGAGAATTGTGGAGAGACATGATCACCTACACCAGTAGGCCCGGTACTTGATGATGATGATGATACTCAATGAAGCAGACAACGCAACTACAAGACTAGACTGTTAAAGGTCTGACGATCTTGACAAACAAGGTACTTAATTATGCTACCCAAAATAAAAAATCTCCCTCTTCTTCAGCATTAAGTGGGTGTAGATGCGCCGCGTTGCTAGGTTACCGCAGCAGTATTTGCGCCTCTAGGCCCTACACATCCGTCTTCACATTGATTAACAATTTTGCACGGACAACAGTTATAGCCCCTTCTTTACTTCTTTCTATTTTTAACAGTCAAGGGTACTTTAAAGTGCACAGGGGACTTTCTATTTTGTGTTTGTGCCATTATCTGAGAGAGATAGCTCTCGTATCTCACTATTCAGGTACCATGGGAATGGTTAAACCAGGAAGAGGGAATGGTTAAATCATGAACAGAGAATGGTTAAACCACGAACAAGGAATGATTAAATCAGATACAGGGAATGGTTAAACCAGGAAGAGGGAAAGGTTAAATAATGAATAGGGAATGGTTAAACCAGTAGAAGAGATCGATCACTTCATCTATCTTGGAAGTCACATTGATCGAGAAGGGGATACGAGCAAAGAAATTAGAATCAGACTGGCTAAAGCAGCAATGTCTTTCAGAAGCCTTGAAAAGTTGTGGAAATCAAAACTCATTAGCACAAACACAAAACTTAGGCTATTCAAATCAAATGTACTATCAACCCTTACGTATGCGTGTGAAAGCTGGAAAACAACAAGAGATATAGAAACAAAGTTGAACGCATTCGAAAATAAATGTCTAAGGAAAATACTTGGTATAGAATGGAACGAATTCAAAACAAACGAGGAAATTAGAGAAATCGCCAATCAACCACTAATATCTTCAGTAATAAAGAAAAGACGATGGTCATACGTTGGACATGTGATGAGAAGAGATAATAATCGAATAGCAAAGCAAGCCCTCATATGGGAAACAACAGGTAAAAGAAAAAGAGGAAGACCCAGGGAGACACTGAGAAGAACATTGATGAGAGAGGCAAGAGCAGCAGGAATCGGCTCCCTCAATGAGATAGAACTGCTTGCACAGAACAGAGACAGATGGCGAGATTTGATAAAATATCTTTAAAAGAAAACTGCTAGAACAAAAATTCATATAGGAGAAGGTGTATCTTGGTCTACGCCCTATGGACCGGTTACGGCTCGAAAGGTCAATAGATAGAATGGTTAAACCACGAACAATGAATGGTTAAATCAGGAACAGGGAATGGTTAAACCAGAAACAGGGAATGGTTAAACCAGGAAGAGGGAATGGTTAAACCACGAACAAGGAATGGTTAAACCAGGAAGAGGGAATGGTTAAACCACGAAGAAACCGCTGACTGGAAGAGACAAATTCCCCCGCCTGGTTCAGGATTCGAACCTATGACCTCCTTGTCCAGAGGCCGATGGCTTGCTTCTAAACCACCCAGCCCCTCGTTGCAACTTTCAACTTATTGTAACCAAATCCTGTTACCGTTACTACAATCATGTTATTTTTTGTTAGCTCATACATTTGTCTCACGTAAATAAAAAAACAACGTCTTGTGCAACAAGTCTATGTCAACAGATGTGAGAAAGAGAGTTCATCGGTGCTATATAGAGCCAATTCTGACCTGTGGAAGCGAATCATGGGCAGTAGACAAATAAATGGAAAGAGGATTAGAGCACACAGAGATGGGATTTCTCAGAAGAATGTTGAAAGTTTCCTGGACAGCTAAAAATACCAATGAGGATATTCTCAAAGAGGCCAACACAAAAAGGGAGTTTCTAAAAGTTCAGAAAGAAACAATCAATATTTTTCGGGCACATCATGAGAAGAGAAAAGTTGGAATACTTGGTTACAACTGGCAAAATACAGGGAAACAGGGATCGCGGACTACAAAGCGAGAAGATACTAGATAGCATGGTGTCATGACATGGAAAACAGTCAAGAACATAAATGATACGCTGCACTGTGGATAGAAGATTGTGGAAGGAAATGATCGTCTACGCCAACCGGTACGGCACATGATGATGATAAAAGAAAAATGCAACAAAAGATTTGATTGGTTGACTGAAAATGGCAAGCTCCAAGCACTTGCTTTTGAATAACCGGGCAGAACTCGAGATAAAAGTTGCAAGAGAATTAATAAAACGTGAATAATGAGTTTGTAACTTTCTCTTTATAGAGATCGATTTGCTACATACTTAACTGTGCTCTA
Source organism: Megaustenia siamemsis (assembly GCA_032433765.1). Taxonomy (NCBI): domain Eukaryota; kingdom Metazoa; phylum Mollusca; class Gastropoda; order Stylommatophora; family Ariophantidae; genus Megaustenia; species Megaustenia siamemsis. Next base: position 66,227,962 of record JAVIAB010000156.1, read on the forward strand.
CAGCTCCTCCAGTAAAGAGAAGATCTTGTCCAATAAACAAGTGGTCCTCTTCATAGTTCGTATTATGAAATGCGTTGCACTGTGTATTGCACCTTGGGCATCATTATTATTCTACATTTTCTGATCAAGAACAGCAGTGAGCTGATAGCGGCCGCAGACCCAAAACTGAGCGCCGGAGTTTACCTAGACTTGAACAGACTATCTCATTAGGGTCCTGAAAATAAATTATCAAGCTGACCATGTGGGTAGTCTACTAATCGAACAGGTAAATCTGCTTCAAAAATTAACTCGACGAAATAAAATACATTGGATCGAAAGCCACATACAAAGCTTTTTAATTGTAGGCGACACGGCGCGAAAAAGGTCATCTTTAGAGTTAATGAGGAAGAGTGTTTACGTGAACGGTAACAATGTAGGTTTTATTTAGTCACGTGTCCGGATTCGAACCCGGAGCCTCCTTGCCCAGAGGCCAATGTCTTACCTCTAGTCCACCCAGCCCCTTGTTTCAAGTTAGTCATCGGACAAGTCTCACTGCACCGTCGGACTAACCCATAAGTGCCCAGATCTCTTCTCCAGTAGATCCCTTAGCGTGTTGACGACACCGCATCCATGCTGGATGATGATGAGCCTAAAGGTTGTACCAAATACTGCCCAATTAAGCTCTGCATCCGCAAGAATTCAACGACATTCCATACCGCAAACCACGATCCAGCGCAATAAAAACAAAAAAACTATCACAGCTGCCGTCTGCATCAAACCCTAACAAAGTCCGTTTACTTTTGTATGAAAATTACACTTTGAAACAAGCAGATTAATACTCGACAAGAAGAATTACATTTAATCCTTGAAGAAATTCGAATTCAACAAAACACAGAAATTGCATCATACACCCCCTACTGCCAATGTGAGATACAGGATTTCCCAGGCCGGCTTATGAATGAATGGAACCGGTAAAAGAAAAACAAAGAAACTGGCGTCTGCTGCACCAAATTGGATACACATCTGTATTCTGGATCTGAATTTAAAAGGACAAGGCTTCTGTTTGCCCCGTGAGGCTTTACCTGCTGTAAAACTTGGGGGGGGGGGGGGGGGGGTGTAAGATGGGGTAGGGAGTAGCACGGTCTTTGCAGGAAAGTTAAACGGAGATGTAGGCCATAAAGAGCTGCCAAAAGGGGGGGGGGGGGGGGGAGAGAGAGTTAGAAGTATGGTAGTAGAAGAAATGTGGGTGGGGGCTGGATATATGAAAATATATAAACGTAACGCCTTCAACACAGCGGGTAGGGATGAAACAGAGAAGTGTACTTATACAGGACTGGAGGAGAAGCAAGTATCCCAAGCTTTTAACGTTATTTATAATCATTTTATTGTTAAAGAAAACAAAAAGGTACGTTATGTTCATTATCACTGCACATCAATATTCTTGGTATTCCCTGGAAGGACAAAGTGACAAACGTGGAGGTCCTCACTCGCACAGGCCTTCCGAACATGCTTATCAAACAACGTAGGTTACGCTGGCTTGGCCATTTACATGGTATAAAAGATGGTCCCATACCAAAATATACTATATATATATATATATATATATATATATATACAACTCATCATCCAGTGCCATCTCCGCAACGAAGGTTGGCTACCATGGAGCGCCATTCTGCTCTGTCTCTTGTTTTGATGGTGCAGGTTGTCATAGGCTGATTTATCCATCTTGTAATGCTACTCGTCATGTTAGTCTTGGCTGCCTCTGCCTCTTTTACCTTGTATTTATAGACAACGAGCAGATGGCAAAAGAACTAGGGGGCGCCCAAAACTCCGCTGTATAGACGTGTGTAAATGAGACATGAAGACCCTGAACATAAACCCTACAGCCTGGGAAGACATAGCCGCAGAAAGTAATCATTTGGAAACACTCTAAAGCCCCAACTCAAGCAAGAAGCAGACATATTCATAAAAAAAAGAGAATACACGGCGAAAGAAAAGTTTTTAAAAAGTTTCCTGTGGCATTGCAAAATCCATAGTCAACTATTACTTATGGCGGCTACTACTTTCACTTCACACCGGACGAATCCATAGGTACTCGTTTTTCATTGGAAACATCGAGAACCTTCGAGAAGAACCTGACCACGTGACGAACTCTGTAGCACGACCTTTGATTTATCGGTACATGTAGATTTTTGTTGACATTTTTGCCCGGGAAGCGATCATATTTGGCATAGGATTTTCGATTTTAACTGCCAATGGTTATTTAAGGGGCGAGCGAGTTCGCACGGGACTGTTTATTGCCGTTATCCGAGATGGTTAACATAGCAGTTCACTAGCCAGAGACCAGAGGATGGTAAAACATGAAGAAACCACTGCTTCCATTCTTTTCTTATCTCTGAAAACTATTGCCATTGGTGGAATTGAACCCATGACCTTCCTGTCCAAAGACTGACGTCTCGCTTCTAAATCATCCAGCAAGTGGGCAATGTAAATCTATATATCGATATGGTCTAGTCATTGTAAATCTATATATCGCTATGGTCTAGTCATTGTACATCTATATATCGCTATGGTCTAGTCATTGTACATCTATATATCGCTATGGTCTAGTCAATGTAAATCTATATATCGCTATGGTCTAGTCATTGTAAATCTATATATCGCTATGGTCTAGTCAATGTAAATCTATATATCGCTATGGTCTAGTCATTGTACATCTATATATCGCTATGGTCTAGTCAATGTAAATCTATATATCGCTATGGTCTAGTCATTGTAAATCTATATATCGCTATGGTCTAGTCATTGTAAATCTATAGACGGAGGGAGAGAATTAAAGAGAGACAGAAAATTGGTAATAAACTTAAATAATATTACACAGCCACCCTCCCCCTCCCCCTTTCTCAGAGATCAAAAGCTAACCAGGTTTCAACCATCAGCATCTTAACAGTCCTCCTCCCTTTCCAAGCCCAACATCCGAAGCTAATTTCAAACATCTGGAACGTTCTCACACAAAGATGACGTGGCGCGGATGAGGAGTGAGGCTTAATGCATATCTCTGCGGTCCTGGTTGGAGTACACACTGCACATTCTTTCAATGCAACTATTTTTTTTTTTTTTCATTTTCCAAAAGTGAAAAATGAGGGTGTGAATGGAGGTGGCGGGGATTTTTGTATTTTATTTTTAAATTACAGGCCAGCGGTTCCAACATTTTCTCAACACAGCGTCTTACTTAGAGCATTGAGATTTTTATTTTTAAATTACAGACCAGCGGTTCTAACATTTTCTCAATACAGCGTCTTGCATTGAGATCCCCCCCCCTCCCCGCCTGGCGTCTCAAGTCATCGTTAATATAATGTTAGGTTTGAGAGCGTCATTGACGTAGTCCTAGAGCACTGACTTAGTCATTATATAAGCGAGGGTTCAAAGACATCTTGGTGCTTTCCTTGTTGATAAAGGAATGAGTACCTGGTTCAATGTTCTGGGCCGCCGTCGCCTCGCCCACCTTTTCAAATGCACTGAAATCTTATTCCCCCCCCCCCCCCACGATACATGCCATTGGACTAAAAGAATGAACATTTGGCATAAATATGTAAATTAAAACAAGTAATATAACTAAACGCCCGTGCGCTGTCGAGGCCCAGAAGGGAAGTAAAGAATTGTAGCGCTGTTCCCCTACCAGGCATGTTCGTAAGAGGCGACTAAGGAGGATTGGCCTTGGGACTGGCTATCCTGTAGTGTAAAAAAAAATAAATAAACCGAAAAAAACTTCACAAACATGTGTTATAGAATATTTATTGAATTAGTTCATAAGCGCATATTCTAATATCAATCATTCTCTCAACTATTTACTTACGAGTTCTTATAGAATATATTGAAGCACAGTTCTTGAAAACTCTCAAATACCTCACAACTAAAGTTCATATGTTAATTGCTATCGTTACTACTCCCTATCAACTTACTTAATAACTTCTCAACTGAACTACAACTTGAAGATTCTTAAATTCCTAATTAACTGGCTCAACTTAACTTCTACTAACTGCCTTCGGCAGTTCGGCCGAAGCTGGACTAAGCTTACTTAGTCTACATTCTGATTTCTCTCTCTCTCTCTCTCTCTCTCTGTCTAATCTAAAGTGCTCTGATTATATTATGTTGATGGTTATATACTCAGCCACAATTCCTCGCATGAAAATCAGTAGCCAATTAAATTGTCGCAAAGTGCCAAATTGCAACCTTTCTGATCACTTGGAGTCGGTCAACTCTCATCACTCTGTGTCCGAAACTTGAACCATTCCCCAGATTTGACGATAACACTTTGTTTTCATGAAATCTCTATACCCTATTTCAAATTAATGATTACCTCATGACAATGACCTTTCCTGGTAGTTGGATGACAACTTATTTATCAGACGGCAAAGTCATGGGGTCAATGCATGCAATTGTCATGCGCTTACTCTCACTTCCACAAACTTGGTTGAAGTGGAAATTTCCATTCTTTAACTCATTATCGTGTCCAGTACTTCCTACCTTATGAAGGTGGGTGTCCTTATTATGTCCGAGTATAATTCCTCGGTGGGTGTCCCTATCCCTACTATAAACTTGTATTCCCTTAACTTGTTATTCTGGCTGGAATTTTCCTAAACTTGTATTCCATTCCAACACTGATGGTCACTACCATATGTTACTGCTGTTGTCCGTTAAAGAAACGGGTAACAACTAAGTTACCTGCTCCCATGCTTCCACTAGCTTACTCTATTACACATAGACAAGTCAATGACAAGAAAAAAAAAATAGTAAATCCGCCATCCAGGAAATATTCTTGGAGAAGACAAGTAGAAACAGAGATGAAGATGATGGGGAAGGCATGGAATGATATTAAAAGAAAGGCTAAAAACAGAACAGCTTGGAAAGTGTCTGTTGAAGATCTGCGCTCCACAGGGAGCTGAAAGTGTTTATTGAAGACCTCCGCTACATAGGGAGCTGAAAGTGTTTATTGAAGACCTGTTCTCCATAGAGAGCTGAAAGTGGTTATTGAAGATCTGCTCTCCATAGGGAGCTGAAAGTGTTTGTTGAAGATCTGCGCTCCATAGGGAGCTGAAAGGTAGAAGGAGACGTTAACTAAAACTTTATAACTGTTTCCCCTACAACGTGCAACTGTTGCCTTGCAGGTTAATGTCAAGGATTGACAAATGTAATGATGGCTTTCCAGAATAAATACCTTCTGACGACGCATGTACTGGGCGTAACGTTCAAAACACAGTGTAACGAAATATACTAATAAGCGTAGGAAGAGAAGAAAATTAGCTTCAATTCTGAAATTATTAAATTTGCTGTGGGTGAGAAAGAAAGAGAGAGAGGAGGGAATATATGAACCTTCCTTAATCTTAATAACATATTAGCCCAACTCTCTCAGTAAAGTAAAGGTAAAAAAAGGTAAAGTACGAGACTTGAACCGGCGTCTTAGCACGCGAGTTTACACCCATATGTGCTCGGCCGCCTATCCAGAAATGTTCGGAAATTTCTGTATAGTGTCGCCTCAAGCATCGAAACTCAGATGCGAGGCAACATTCCTCACCTTCCCAGTGTAATAACCTGTACCCATTTCTACCAACGGCCTGGGTCGACCGTGAGGGTATTTTTTGTTTCTAACCACGAGTACAATTCACACTGCTCCCAGCGGGAACCGAACACGGGTTGTCCGAACGTCGGTAGTCCAGTCGGGTGGTTTTCCCAACTAGGCTACCGAGGCCCCCAAAGTAAAGGTGAAGTACGGGACTTGAATCATCGATTTTAGCACGAGAGTTTTCACCCATATGTGCTCGGCCGCCTATCCAGAAGTGTTACTTCTGGATAGTGTCGCTTCAAGTATCGAAACTCACGATGCGAGATTCCTCACCTTCTCAGAGTACTACCCTGGTACCTATTTTTGCCAGCGGCTGGGTCGACCGCGTGTTTTTTTTTTTTCAAACCACGAATACAACTCACACTGCTTCCAGCGGGAATCGAACACGAGTTGTCCGGACATCGGTAGCTCAATCGGGTGGTTTTCCCAACTAGGTTACCGAGACCCCTAACACTCTCAGTGCGCAATGCCTCTGTCACAGCCGCTAGCAGTGCTGGCGCCAATAGTTCCACTTTTGTGGTCTAAAACTCTCAAAACGAAAGCCTGGGTCTCGTTGCTCCAGTGGTCACACCAGTAAAACCAGAATACTGTTGTATGTCCAGAAATAATGGCCGCAAAGGGACAGACCAACGGAGATTTGGCTTGCGCAGAGCAACACGCGTCTCTTCATTTAAGCGTATCCATAAAAACAACAGGCCCAGAAAGCAGGAAGTGCATATGCTATCAGTTCACAATTTTTAAAAAAATAGAAATAAACTCAGGCAAGTCGTATCAGTAGACGGCCTAGGGGCACTGATATGGCGAACAGGCAGCACTTTACGAGTCCTGAAAAAGAAGGCCTTTATAATTATTATCAGGACTTCCGGTCAAAATGGCGGATAGGCGGCAGGAATCATTTAGGCTCATCCTTTAAAAAAAGTGTTATCTGTTGCAGCTTCCTCATATTCCAAGTCCTGCTTGCTGCCGCAGCTACTGAGTTTAGTGCACTCTGCACAACGTGAGCTGTGTTTTTCATCCGGATCGTGTTTCGATATTTCGATAACGATGAATGATGATATTGTATGATACAGGACAGTTCAGCTGCGTTCACTTTGGGTGCCTTTTGGCCATATGTCTTTTAGCGTGTGCTGTAGCTGCTATGATGGGGGCTGTAGCTGCTATGATGGGGACTGCAGCTGCTATGATGGGGGCTGTAGCTGCTATGATGGGGACTGCAGCTGCCGTTCTTTGTTTGGATCCTTCACTGAGATAAGTTTTAATTTGGATGATTCCACTGGCACGGGCGGTTGAGCAGTTATGGATTTTAATACCTTTGCAGTGGATACCGGGGCCTTCGACTAACCATAACTATAATTATTATCAAGTATCATGTCAACAGACCTGGGTGATAAAGTCTCGCCACAACTTTATGTCAAACAAATGTATATTTTGTATAGTGCTACGGAAACTTTGTACAAAGGAATGAATGAAATCAGGACTTAAGTAGAGATGAGAGAAATGGCCATGCAACCAACGGTCTCATCTACAATTAGCCAGAAATTATACGATGGTCGTATGTCTTGAGAAGAGACAACAAAAGAATGTCAAAACAGGCTCGTCTATGGGAAACACCAGGATACAGAACAAGAGAAAGACTTAGATTGACATTGAAAAGAACACTTTTTTAAGAGAAGCAAAGTTGGCAGGCATAGACTCGTTAGATAAGATCGAACAACTTGCCAAAAATAGAGGTCGGTGGCAAAACACACTACGTGCCCTTTGGGACGTCTAGCGGCGAGGGAAGAATCAACGTTAATAGATTCTGCTATTATTTGGGACGTCTAGCGGCGAGGGAAGGATCAACGTTAATAGATTCTGCTATTATTTGGGACGTCTAGCGGCGAGGGAAGGATCAACGTTAATAGATTCTGCTATTATTTGGGACGTCTAGTGGCAAGGGAAGGATCAACGTTAATAGATTCTGCTATTATTTGGGACGTCTAGTGGCGAGGGAAGGATCAACGTTAATAGATTCTGCTATTATTTGGGACGTCTAGCGGCGAGGGAAGGATCAACGTTAGTAGATTCTGCTATTATTTGGGACGTCTAGCGGCGAGGGAAGGATCAACGTTAATAGATTCTGCTATTATTTGGGCCGCAATGCCATTCTTTCAAACTGTCTGGTATTTTTGTTCTGTTTCTATCGCTTGTCTTCACATTACATGGACAAAAACTGTTTCCTACTTATGCTGATTTTTGCTTGCTTGCGTTCACCCTATGACTAAAGGAATACACCTTTTCGTCATCCGCCCTTAAAAGGACGTAGGCGGTGTATGCGTTGAGGTTTGGAATGGAACTGTGATACTTGCACCTTTCGGCCCATCAGATCCAACTTCAGCAAGGCATTTTTGAGTACCCGGTTGTTTTCCCTCTCGGTCACAATTCACTTGGCCAGTTTAAACTAGTTGGACGTTACTAGACATACGACAAAGAGGTTGGCAGGGTCCGGATAGTTTTGGTTCACCGATCCTGTCAACGATTCGGTTGACAGCTTCAACTTTGTTGCTGTCAGGTATCTTGGCCTCAATGCTGATTTTTAAAGAGATATAATAAATATCTGTGTGTGTGGCTTCAAAAAAAAAAAAAACAACGACACAGGAATGTCTCAAGCGAATATCACCGGAAAAAGAAAAGAAAAGGTAAGGGAAACCATGTTTCCTGGATGACGCATCAGGGGCAGACCAAGAAGAATGTGGTTTCAAGATATCAGCAACGAGACTTTAAACATGACAACAGAAGAAGCAGGACATCTGGCTAGAGACAGAGATTCTTAAAGACTGGTTGTGGTGAATGTAACGTTCTGTAAAGGACATGCGACCTGATGATTAACAAGAAAAGATAAAGCCGAGAATGCGCACATTATTAGAAGCAATTGATTGTATAGCTAAAATTATTATGTTTCTGCTTACAGATAAGTCTGAAACAAACGTTTCTACTTCGTCATCATTACATTTAAGGGTCATCAAATCAACGGGGGATAAACACAAGTAAAACCCACTACGAAAATCCATAAGAAAGCGGGTAGTGAAAACAGTAAAAACATGGACGTGGCGATACATAAATAAAGTAAGTAAAGGTCTCCTATACGTCTTGCTAGGCGTATGGAGAATATGGTGTTAGTGACCATATTCCCCCATGACCACAGTATACTTTTGGGTAATGTAGTCGGTATCATGCCAGGCCGCCTTTATTTCTCATTAAAATCGCTGGTACTTATTCTGTATAGGTTGTGTGAACCAATGAGCCCTGCTGGTAAAAAAAAAAAAATCAGCCACTCCTAGGGATCTAACACTACATAAATAGGCATACACAAAATAAGAGGCCCTACTGTGTGTATAAACAATCCGCCATATCGACTAACGGGGGACAAACATAAACATTAAAATTATCATTATTGGAAATGTAATGGATGCCATGCAAAACTCTAATTCTGAGTTACCGAAACAAAACAAGAAAATGTTGATACTGTATATACTATATAGCTACAAGCAAACGTTATCCCACAACAAGCATTAACCATTAGACACAACAGAGAAGGAAAAGAATGACCTTTCAAAGAATGAATGAGTGAAACATCAAACACCACATACATGACTATGTGCCGCAAACAGTAGAACTATGACTGTATGAGGTAAACAGCAGGATTATATGAGAATTCCATTTTCTCTCGACGCACTGGGTGACAGCGAACATAAGGAGAAAAAACACTACTAAGGGACTGAAAGTGGTACAACTCATAGCTGACCGCTTTTATATATTAGGGGGGGGGGGGTGTTAGAGGTAAGATGCCAACGAACAGGACGATCCTAGTTTCGCATCATACGACAAACGGTGGGAATTGTCCACATCAGATCGGTGGTTTCCTCGTGGCTTTACCCTTCCCTGGTCTCTTGGTAGTGAGATCCTAAGTCTAGGCTTACAGAAAAACAGGATGGCCCCACTCGCGCACGTTTAAGAATCTAGGCGGTGGGGGGAAAGTCTGCCACTAATGGCCACAAAAATGGTTAATGAAGCAAATGTACGATGTCGATGGAGACGGATGTGTCAGGCCTAAAGGCGCACATATCGCGACTTTTCTATAAACTAGCGACACAACTCATCCATATAACGCCAAGAAACAACATATTAGCACAAAGCGAGGGAGATACATAAACACACAGAGAATAGATAGTATACATATACATACAAACATAAGCGCTGTATAAATAGTATTGCTAAAATATAGGTCAAATTGTTCACGATTCCTTTTTCACCGTCGCACCTGTTGATCGATCTGTGACGATCTTGTCACGTGATCTGTCTTCCCATTATCTCATTCATTGTTTCATGTAAGATTATGAGACCAGTCGTGTTGTTGTGTTAGCAATTAGCAGCTGCGCGCGCGTGTTGACAACTTTAGTCTTGAACATGCAGAGTTAGCTCATGATTCAGTTCGTTGTTTATGGAGAGTTAAACAACCCCATTTCCCCAAGCACTTTTCCTCTATAAACAAACTAAAGGGAAATAATTAAATATAGACCAACAAAGAGTTGATGACAAAACAAAAATAGAACAAGCTGGTTATTATCATTCGCTCAATGATTGCATCCCTTCTTTATACAACAGTTTCAAAACTGCGTCGCGCCGAGGATATTGCGTGCCTACACAATGATCTGAAATCATTAAATAACAACATCCACGGAGGCTTTATAATTTTGGGAAATAAAATGAATTTTTACAGGACAGTGTGCCATTTGGAATACCTGGTTACAACTGGCAAAATAAAAGGAAAGAGAGATCGTGGACGACAAAGAGAGAAAATACTGGATAGCTTGGTGTCATGGCATAGAAAACAGTCAACAACAGAACTCATACGATGCACTGTGGATAGAAGATTGTGGAAAGACATGATCGCCAACGCCAACAGGTACGGCACATGATGATGATGATGAGTGTGCCATCATTTATCATCAAGGAATCAGAGTGTACCTGACTTGTATGATAGTAATTGCCATGCCGATATATGATAAACAGAATATGATCGTAATTGCCATGCCGATATATGATAAACAGAATATGATCGTAATTGCCACGTCGGTATATGATAAACAAAACATTAACGTAAATAGTAAAAAAAAAAAAAAAAAAGTAATGGTTCCATTCACGCCTTGCTAGTCGTATGGGGAATATGGTGTTAGTGACTATGTTTTTCTATAACCACGGCACATTTTTGGGTGATGTGGTCGGTATCACGCCAGGCCGCCATTACTTCCCAGAAAAAATCTCTGGTACCCATTTTTAGAGGCTGGGTGAATCCCGGAGACTTGTCAGTCCGAAAAAATCCACCACTGCTGGGGATCGAACCCGGACCCTTCTGGTCAGAAAGCGAGCACACTAACTACTCAGCCACCTCGGCTCCATGATCGTAAATACCATGCCGATATATGATAAACAGAATATGATCGTAAATACCATGCCGATATATGATAAACAGAATATGATCGTAAATACCATGCCGATATATGATAAACAGAATATGATCGTAAATACCATGCCGATATATGATAAACAGAATATGATCGTAAATACCATGCCGATATATGATAAACAGAATATGATCGCAATTGCCATGCCGATATATGATAAACAGAATATGATCGTAATTGTCATGCCGATATATGATAAACAGAATATGATCGTAATTGCCATGCCGATATATGATAAAACAGAAAAGAGCCGCAGCGTCAGAAATTTGGTAACTACTGAATTGAGATTTTGGAGAAAATAGTTTCAGAATAATTTATGGTGAGCCCATGGGCCTTACGAGAGCCGCAATAGTTCAGAGGTTAGTGAACTGGACAACTGTGGATATGAGGTCGGGTTCGATCCTGATCGACGGCTTCCAGGTTCACCCAGCCTTAGATGTACCGGATTTTTTTTCTGGGAAAGTAAAGCGGCACGGGCGTAATACCGACCACATTATCCCAAAAATCATGTGCTGAAGGTCTGTAAAATTTATGGCCAATAACACCATATTCCCTAAACGCCGCTTGGGCGTGACCGGACTCTCTGTCGTATTTGCTCATGGGCCTATACACCCGATGTCAACACGTTTTTATGGGTTTTTTTCTGTGCGTAGGATTTGGCTTCCTTTTTCGAACTCTACTAGATTGGCATGATTAGTTATTCTGTTTTCGTGGCTACTACAGGTACAAGAGGCAGGATCTTAATCAGCTATAGTTCCTGCATACAAAAGTCACACATGAACATATGTGTGAAGAGAGCTAACAAAAGTGAATACTGCTGTAAGTAAGCAACCCAAAGAAAACTGGATAATTATAAAACAGATAATCATTATCAAGTACTATGCCTGCTGGCGTAGGTGATCATGTCTCTATACAACTTTCGATCTCGACAGTTATATATCATTTCTGTTGTTGACGTTCTGTCAAGCAATTATCGTAAGCTATCTTGCACTGTAGATAGAAGATTGTGGAAGGACATGATCACCTACGCCAACCGGTATGGCACATGATGATGATCTTATATCTTTTCTCTCTGCTTCCCTCTATCTCTTCGTCCCTCAATTTTCCTAGTTGTCACAATATATTTCAGCTGTTCCCTTCTCATTATTCTTCTTAGCTGTCCTTGGTATTTTCAACATTCTTCTGTAAAAACCACATTTCTAGAGGCTCCAGTGATTTTTTTGTCTGTTGTCCTATTGTCCATGATTCGCATCCATATGTTAAGACTGACTCTACATAACATATAAGAACTCTTTTTCTTGTTTACACTGTCAAAAATGGATTGCACAGTATCTTCCTCATTATAAAACAGATATGGAAATTAAGATTTGTTTAGTCTTTAGTTCCGACTAATGTCACTGTAGTTGGGGAATTTCCACCATCGATCTGCTGTCCCTTCCAGCAACCATCTGTTCGTCTACAATCGCCCCTGTCTTGTATTGATTTAAAATGTTGCATTCTCTTCTGCTGATCATGCTTTTTTTCTGTTTTCACCCTTCCTAGCGACATGTTCCGCCATTCCTCTGACGTGTACGTTGTCCTTTTCACCCCCAATCACTAACAGAGGCTTGGTCAGCATTACGCTGATATGTTGCTTTCTTTAAAAAAATCGAATTAATTGTATTCCATTAGAAAGATATAACACGTCACGTTGTGATTTAAGGAGAGTATGGTGTTTGATCTAATATGTCTTCTTTATTCCATCGACACATCTATACGTGGTGGACAGTATTACACCAGGCTGGCTGCACCATTACTGGTATTCATTAAAAAGACAAAGAAAACCCTTTAAAAAATCAGCCTCTTTTGGGAACTGAACCGAAAACATGTGGATCAAGCAAACAAGCTTACCATTTCATTCCTTCCATAATGTAAGGTTTTCGGTTCATTTGTAAGGATTTTTTTCTTCTAACAATTGGAATTATAAGCCATCCTGGACAATTTGCATGGGAAAACAGACCATTTGTTAGACTTTCTGTATCTATTCTTAAAAATATGTAATCTCTTCTGTAAAATATGGTCCCAGAAGTGCACAAATAGATATGTTTATACAAGTGCTAAAGGACAAGAGGCAGGGTTCGATCCCAATCGACGGCTCCGGTTCACCCAGCCTTTAATGGGTACCGGATTTTTTTTCTGGGAAAGTAAAGCGGCAAGGTCGTAATACTGACCACATTACGCCAAAAACCATGTACCGAAGGTATGTAAAATTTATGGTCACTAACACCATATTCCATATACGCCACTTGGCGTGACCGGGTACTTTACTTTTTTTTTTTTCATATACAAGTACTAATCAATCAAATCATAACAAATCTTTTAAACCAGTAAGTGGTTCCCAAACATTTTCCAGTCATAGTCCCATTTTATAGAAGCAAAGTAACCTGCTACCCCAATACATTAAAAATAGGCTTTATAATAGGGTAAATTAAACCACATAGAAAATATTTTTTTCAGGATAATATAATTGAAAATAATGTTAATTTACGACATATTAAATGCTAATTTATTTATATTTTAATTTAATTGATTGTAATTGTAACTTAATAATGACAGACAGACAGACAGATAGACAGATAGATAGATAGATAGATAGATAGATAGATAGATAGATAGATAGATAGATAGATAGATAGATAGATAGATAGATAGATAGATAGATAGATAGATAGATAGATAGATAGATAGATATGAAGGCCAACAAACCAAGTTACATGAATACACATACACAATAAAAATGTGGATTGAAAATTTGTTAACGACAACTGTCGTCTAGTATAACCTAGAGGTCATAGTCAGAGGCTGAAATGACTGCCCTTTGCCAAGGAAATGGGAAAAAAAAACAATCAAAAGATCACACTACCAACATCTGGAGTAGACAGAATGGACATGTCAGGTTTCTTTCCTATTTGTAATACTTTTATTTAGGGTCTGGTATACAGGTTTTTTCCAGGCATGTCGTAAGAGGCGACTAAGGAGGTTGATCGATGGCTTGACAAGCTGTCATTGTAAAAAGTATTGTTATGGAAACAGAACCATAGATTTTAGAAGCAGTGATCTCTGCAATATGTGCCACTTTGGCACGCAAAGTTTCTGTTTTTGAGATTGTGGTTCTGCCCTATGTGCCGTCTTCGGCTTGAAAGGACAATAGATAGATACATGTTTGTCTTTAAAAGATATGCAAGGCGTGTATTTCACACAAAAATTTCTCCTGAATTAAAATTGTTGACAAGTACAGACAATCTTCATCCATTTGTTGTCCTATTAATGTCAAGCTTGGACACTATAGAACAATCAATAGAATAAAAACCATTAAAATGATGTGTCAGATATATGATGGAAGTCAGTTTGGAAGATGAAATCAGAAGCAATAAGAAGTCAGGGAACCTTTCGACATCTTATGTCACTGTTTATATGATTATGTTGTATCTGCAACTTTCGGCTTATAACATTTGATTCTCTTCTTCCTTTCAGCTCCATCTGGAGCACAGGTCTTCAACAAACACTTTCCAAGCTGTCTTGTTTCTTGTCATTCTTTTAATATCGTCCCATATCATCTCCATATACCAGTCTTCTAAAAGTATATTTTGGCCTTCCTCTTTGTCTCCTACCGTGAGTATTCCAAAAAGAGTGTTACCTAAAGGGGAATAAAGAATTCTGGCGCTGATCCCTTCCAGGCATTTTCGTAATTTATGACTAAGGAGAGTTGGGCATGGGATTGGCTATCCTGAACTGTACAAAACATAAACCACAAAAACTTAGCAAACACAGACATTTTACTTCAGCGCTGCATATTTAGGGTAGCCCTCTCTCTCTAAGATCCCTCCCTAACTGCTTGACCAGAGTAGTTGCTTGACCAGAGTAGTCTATTTCCAGGCCAACACATGGAGTGATGACAGATCTTTATCAGATCTATGCACACCTCAAGACTGGTTCTATACAGATTCTTTCTCTTATAATTTCACTCTAATTTGATTTCCGGTTGTTCCAGACACTTTCTAACTTCTGTGGTGACCAAGTACCACTACTGATTTGCCATAAGTGACAGTATATTTTGGCACTCATAGCAGTGGGGAGCCGCGATAGCTCAGTGGTTAGTGAACTGGACTACAAAGGACAAGAGGTAGGGTTAGATCCCAACCGATGGTTTCCGGTTCACCCAGCCTTTAATGGGTACCGGATTTTTTTCTGGGAAAGTAGAGCGGCATGGGCATAATACCGACCACATTATACCCCAAAAATCATGCGCCGAAGGTCTGTAAAATTTATGGTAACTAACACCATATTCACTATAAGCCACTTGGTGTGACAGCGGTACATTACTTACTTTTTTTTTTACTCATAGCACTGGCTAGGAACAAGGTTATATATAAGCGATATTTCTTTGTGCTCACATGTAGTGTTCATTGTTGTAGGAAAGAAACCAGCTGTCCTGTACTTAGTGAGCCTTACCCCATGGGATGCCAATTTTTTTGTCTATTTCACAATTTTTTAAGAATGTTTCTAGACTTTAAAAAGATATGTCACATATCCTACAACGTGAAATTCTAAAACTACACAGCGTATAAACAAAATAAATCTTACCGTCAACGCCTTTGACAGAAAGCTCAAATGCTTTGGTGTCAGAATGAGCAAACATTGTTCTACAAGCAACCAGCACATTCGGATCATGAACATAAGCCTGTGGTGACTTCCAGTTTCTCAAGGTCAAGGACAGACAGTTGAAGTGAAAGTTCTCAAAGTTTTTAATATGAAACTTCTGCTGGTCCGAAAGTACCATCACATCAGCAAAATTATCTTCCAGCGGCAGCCACTTTTGAAATGATGAGTTCCGGAAATCAATTCTGTTGTGAACATTTATCTTTTCAGCAAAGTTACCCTCAAACTCTGTTGCTCCAACCTCCTCCATTGATGTAGACCTTTGCATCTTGTGAATGTTCTGTAGAACCAACCTGAGTAGGCTAAGAAGGGAAAAACCCACATCCTTCTCCTCCAAAAATAAATCCCTGCTGGCTTCAGACACACAGAACACGTGTGAGAAATGCCGAATCTCATCCCTGATAAGCTTCAAGAAAACAAATTCTTCAAATCTACAACATTTAAGTACATGATTTGGAAACTTTTTCATAAAACAACCTTTGCGATCAAAGTTTCTCTGTCTGTCTATGAGAATAAAATGCTTGAATTCAGCATAGGTTCTTAGTAAATGTTGGAAGTCAAGTCGCGGACAAATGTGTGGAACAAGTTTCTTAAATAAAGAATCCAATGAACACCAGTTGTACCAAGAGAGATGGCTCTCTGGACCATAACATTCATGATCAGGACCTGGTACATTCAACAATTTTCTGGGAGCCCTGCGTTTCCTCATGTACGCTGTGTAAGCCAGTTCACCATGGAAAGCTCGGCATAATGATCCAGCACCAATGCCAATACGGTTAGAGAACTGTGGACAAAAGTCCGCACTTACTGTCCTTGCATAAGATTCAACCGTAACCATTTCATCCTCAGAATCAGACTCTTCAACAGTTTTACAATATTTACAATTTAGTCGAGATTTGCTGAGTTTCAGAAATTCATTTAGAATCTCTGCGGAAGAAGTCGGCAAGTTCATCATCACTGTCTGTCTGTTATTAAAGACACCAACCACTTCATCTACATCAGAAAATAAATCTTTAGAATGCAATATATCTCCAACTTCTGAATCTTGTGTTGAAAATGTTCTTTCACTGGCATGCTCTTCTGATAATTCTCTTCTAACAAAAAATTCATCTTCTTGACTAACATCATATGAGAGGCCCTGCAGATCATTGGCTCCGAACTCTTCATCAGCAATCCTTCCCACATCTTTGCAGCCCTCTGAGTTATCAAAGTAATTAACTCCAGGCTTCTCTGGTTCCCAATCATCTGTTGCATCAGTCTTCAGCAGATGAAGCCTAATATCCTGGAATGTTGGTAAATCTTGCACAGCTTTCAGTCGTTTATCAATTTTAACTTGCATTCTATCCACTTGCTCCTGCATTCTTCTAATTCTAGGCTGATTTCTTCTGAATCTGGCAGGACCAATAAGCATTTCAATAACAAAATTCATGAAGGCCTTCAGCTTGACTTCTACAGCTTGTCTTTATCATTCAGAGCAGGAAAATATCGTCCCCACCTAAAAATTCCATATGCCAGATAAGCTGGATCTAAGCTAATCTCCCTTTTAAAAGAACCACTAATTACATTTTCCAACAATCTAGGATTTGCATAAACTATAGGTTTTGCCACTTTTGAAATGCACTGATTTCTCTTGACATGAACTGTTACTGGCTTGTTCAACTCCAGTCCCAACTCATTATCTGAGTCAGAATCAACATACACTGTCTCCTGAATGCTGAAATCTGTATTTTCAAAATGTCGGTTATTAAATTCTTCTTCAGTCTTTTTAATCCATTCACTTTTAACTCTTGATTTTTGCTGTGGAATTTTGTTTTCAAAATCATCATAAAAATCTACACTAGGTACGGCTGGAAAATCTAATTCATTCATTTTTTGTGAGTTCTGGGAGAACTTTCCAAAAGTAGTTTTCCCAACCTCAGATTTTGGTTCTCCGGCTAAATTACTGTGATGTTTTGGCAAAAATTTATTATTCTTTGAATATGCATGTGGTTGTGATGATGATTTAGCAACAGATTCCAGCAGCAATGATTTCACTTTTGGCCTTGCACCTTGCATCTTATATAACATATCATCATGTTGGACAGTTTTCTCTTCATCACAACTTTTCAACACGCTCACATTCTTTACATCTTCTCTCAGCAGATCGTTTACTCCGCCATGTTCTGTGTTGTCTGGAGCTACAGTTTGAGCATGACCATTAGTGCACAACGGCACAACCGCACATACGGTTTCCTGAATTACTGAAGAATCTGGTACTTGTGTAGAAACATACTTTGCATACCTTTCTATTCTTTCATTTGATTGGTTGTTAGTAAATTCTGTGTTGGCTAAGTTATTTGTAATTTCAGTATTTCTTGTGGAATTTTTCTCAATACTAATTGTCAGAGGATCCAATTCTCCCAAAGTATTTAAGTCTGTGATGACAGTATTTTTGCTCTTTATGACAGTTGCCTCAGAGACTCCACAGTGTTTAAACACCTCATCTAGAATACTTTTAGATAACTCATGACAAAAGCCTACAATATCTAATTCATGTGAATCTTTGGCGTGTATTGTTATAGAATGTACATCTGATGATTTAGGCTCCTTCCAATGCCCATTGCTCAATTTCTCATCAACTGTATCGGACTTGCATACGCTTGCTTCAGGCTTGCCTTTTGTTATGTTAATAACAGAATAATCAGGCTTATTATTTTTGAATTTATCTAACAATCTACTGGATGTCCCAGCTTTTGGAGAGGACTTTCTTAAATATCTTTCTAATGTACCAGACTCCTTCTGTTTGAGAATATCTGCTGTATTATTTCTTGAAAACAGGTCATGGCGTTCATACACTTGGCTCACAAGTGAATCTTTCACAGATTTCAAAAGTAAGTTTTCTCTGCTGTGATTCAGACTTGCTAATGGGCTCTTCTCTATCTCTTTAGTTTGAAAAGATTCTCCTGTTTCTATGTTCCTGCTACTTTGAGATGACCATGAATGACGTGCACTTCCTGTGCCACTTCTAAGGTTGACTTCATCTTTCTGATAGTTTCTTAATGGAAGCGGTGGGGCTAATAGAGAACTCAGCTTCTCAACTAGCTCTTCTTCTGCTGGAGTCTTAATGACAGGTGGTTCAGAATTAGTTTGTCCACGCTTGGTGAGTGTGGACGTATTAGTCAAGGAACGAGAAACTTGTTTTCTCAAGATGATATTGGGGTTGTCATAAAGGCACTCTTCTTGTGGTGAAGCTTGTTGTTGTGATGTGATATCATGAGGAAGTGATGAATCAATGGAAGGAGCCAGAGGAGCTAAGGCAGAAGGTGATGATGCAGAGGAAGTTCTTCCTACTAAATGTGGGGAAGGCATGGAAGCTGGTCTGGATCCCTGTAAGAAATACAAAAGTAAACTTGATTCATCAAATTCCCAAAGGAAAAAAATTCAGTGCACCAAAATAAATGAAAAAAAAAAACTATTTCTGGGTTGTTTTAGGAAATATTAAAATCACCATAACATGTTAATAAAACTTTCTTATAAAAATAAGATGATATAGCTACACCTGGAATTCTCTAAAAGAAACCCATAAGTATGAACTTTATTCTTCATTTTAATGTCCAGCTGGATATTATATATTTTTCTCCTAACCCTAAACTCCACTAACCCTTCCCAACTCCAGTCTTCTCCCTTAGTTTCATATGTACCATTAAAATAATGTTATGTGTCTTGACAAGTTATTACCTTCCTTGTTTCTCAAGTTGTCTTTTGCTATTCTTTCCTTGTACAATACTACTAGGTCAAATTTTAACCAAAATCTTCTGTGTTTATATTTTTCATATGCATTTTATTATATACTATTAGCATCATTTGTCATTCCAGTGAAAGATTTTTTACTCCAACATTGAAACTGCATTTACAATGTAAGATTTCTAGTTCCTACTCATGACTGGGAACATGCTACAAAGTATTTATACTTGATGTAATATAATAATTAGATGAAGTATTATACCCCGATCTCAAAATAATAAATGAAATAAATGCAAGTATGTGCAGTGACATAAGTAAGTAAAAAAAAAGTAAAGTACCTCCGTCACGCCAAGTGGCGTATAGGGAAATATGGTGTTCTATCTATCTATGACCTTCGAGCCGTAACCGGCCCATAGGGCGTAGACCAAGATACACCTTCTCCTATATGAATTTTGTTCTAGCAGTTTTCTTTTAAAGATATTTTATCAAATCTCGCCATCTGTCTCTGTTCTGTGCAAGCAGTTCTATCTCATTGAGGGAGCCGATTCTGCTGCTCTTGCCTCTCTCATCAATGTTCTTCTCAGTGTCTCCCTGGGTCTTCCTCTTTTTCTTTTACCTGTTGTTTCCCATATGAGGCTTGCTTTGCTATTCGATTATTATCTCTTCTCATCACATGTCCAACGTATGACCATCGTCTTTTCTTTATTACTGAAGATATTAGTGGTTGATTGGCGATTCTCTAATTTCCTCGTTGTTTTGAATTCGTTCCATTCTATACCAAGTATTTTCCTTAGACATTTATTTCGAATGCGTTCAACTTGTTTCTATATCTCTTGTTGTTTCCAGCTTTCACACGCATACGTAAGGGTGATAGTACATTTGATTTGAATAGCCTAAGTTTTGTGTTGTGCTAATGAGTTTTGATTTCCACAACTTTTCAAGGCTTCTGAAAGACATTGCTGCTTTAGCCAGTCTGATTCTAATTTCTTTGCTCGTATCCCCTTCTCGATCAATGTGACTTCCAAGATAGATGAAGTGATCGATCTCTTCTACTGGTTTGTTTTCCATGTATATGGTGTATAATATGGTGTTAGTGACCCTAAATTTTACAGACCTTCAGCACATGATTTTGGGCTAATGTGGTCGGTATTACACCAGTGCTGCTTTACTTTCCCAGAAAAAATCAGGTACCCATTTAAGGCTGGGTGAACCTGGAAGCCATCGGTTGGGATGGAATCCTACCCTTGTCCTTTAGTGACATAAGGCCTTTCCAAAAATAAACATCATTACTAACATTGTTAGTCTGCTATTTTATAATTATAATGAGCCATTATTGCTGCCAAACTTTCATCAGGTCTAAGCCTGTACTTTGCCATCATCAACAGTGAAGCTGTTTATCCAAATTTAAAAAGCATGGCAAGATTGGCATGACAATGACCATTGATTTTATATTCAGCACTAATATATATCCAGAGATATGTCTCTTTTTTGTGTTTATGTTACCTGCAAACAATTTGCTGATAACCACTATATACTGTTCTCTTTAATATGGGTATTTTATATATGCAGGACCAGAACCAAATAAGTTTGTATATTTGTTATTGTTTCAACAACATGTGGGCTTTTCTGCGTGCATTAGTCCATTGTCTTGTTATTGATTCAACAACATGTGGGCTTTTCTGTGTGCATTAGTCCAATGTCTTAAAATCTGAGGCCTGTGTGATGTCTTGCCCAATCAGGTTTCTGTGCAACAAATATTTTATTGGGAAGAACTGGGTAGAAATTATGACTTAATTCTGAGATTTTGTCCCAATAGTGGCAGAGAGCCTTATCTTTTCTATTTTCAATAATCAATGGTTATTTTACTTGAACACAGTTCTTAATGTTTTTTGCCCATCTTCAATGAAACATGATACAATTTTCATCTATCATGAGATTAAAGATCAGTGAGGTGAAACTAATTGATACAAATATCATTCATACCAAGTATTTTATAAGCAGAACAGAAAGTTTAAGCTTTATAAACGCAGATTTATAAAAGAATTGGATGGAAAGATAAGAAAGCTAATGAAGTTTTACAACATCTAAAAATAAAAAGAGAACTACTAAATACAATTAGAACAAGACAAGTGACATTTTTTGGGCAGATTTAAAGACACAGAAGCCTACTAAAAGTATTCATGGATAGGAAAATACAAGGTAAAAGAGGCAGAGACAGAACAAGACTAACATGAATGAGTAACATCAAAAGATGGACAAGTCAGCCTAATACAACCTGCATTATCAATGTAAGAAATAGAGCAGAATGGCATTCCATGGTAGTCAACTTTCAATGTGGAGATAGCACTCAACAATGATGATGATTTTATAAGTTGGAGGTCAGAACCGTTATTTTTAAATGACTACACCCCCTTTAAACACAATTTATATTTGGATAAAACAACAATGCAGGCAGCAAGAGGAAAAAAAACAATCATTTAAAAATCAGGTGGGCAGTTTGATTTTTCTATCTATCTATTGACCTTTCGAGCCGTAACCGGCCCATAGGGCGTAGACCAAGATACACCTTCTCCTATATGGATTTTTTTGTTCTAGCAGTTTTCTTTTAAAGATATTTTATCAAATCTCGCCATCTGTCTCTGTTCTGTGCAAGCAGTTCTATCTCATTGAGGGAGCCGACTCCTGCTGCTCTTGCCTCTCTCATCAATGTTCTTCTCAGTGTCTCCCTGGGTCTTCCTCTTTTTCTTTACCTGTTGTTTCCCATATGAGGGCTTGCTTTGCTATTCGGTTATTATCTCTTCTCATCACATGTCCAACGTATGACCATCGTCTTTTCTTTATTACTGAAGATATTAGTGGTTGATTGGCGATTTCTCTAATTTCCTCATTTGTTTTGAATTCGTTCCATGCTATACATATATATGTTTGATTTTTGGTAGGGGTTAAAAGGTTTTTTCTATTGAAATAAATTTTAAAACCCTAGTGAGTGACTGAGCATGCATCCTTTATTCCTAGCTCCTCTTTAACCCTTTCCACTCACACATTAAACTCGGTTGTGTTTAGTTGATTCAGTTTATATCCATCTTATTATTCTTTCAAGCATGTCGTAAGAGGCGACTAAGGAGGTTGATTGATGGCTTGACAAGCTGTCATTGTAAAAAGTATTGTTATGGAAACAGAACCATAGATTTTAGAAGCAGTGATCTCTGCAATATGTGCCATTTTGGCATGCAATGTTTCTGTTTTTGAGATTGTGGTTCTGCCCTATGTGCCATCTTCAGCTCGAAAGGACAATAGATAGATAGATATTATTCTTTCCACAGATTTAAAACAAAGATTAGCCTATACTAGATTTTGTTTCAAAACCATAATATGACTAAACACATTTGGTAAAATAATGTTAAACACATAAAGATAAAAATTGCTAACCTGAGAGCTGGCAGCATGTGTCCTGGGATGTCTTCTACAGTCGTTGCCAGCACCAAGAAGAGGAGATAGTCTAATAGAATTAGCTTCATTGCTGCTCTGAGAATGGGAGCTGGGTAGAACAACTTCCACTGCAGCTTTATCCAATACTGAAGGCTGGTAAGCAATATTCATATCAGAGGATGCAGAAGTAGCAGAACTTCTGCTCACGTGGGAAGACATGCCAGAACTTGCACATCTTTGCTTAACTTCCTCCAAAGATTCATAATCAGGATCTGAATTTCCAGGTGGATCATCAGAAGATGGTGCACTTGAACCAGTTAAAGCTGCTTCAAAGGAAGATGAATGCATGTTTCTTTGAGACCTAAACTCAATCTTCTTCTGTTCAATGTCTTCTAAAGTTTCATAGTCTGGTTCAATCTGGCTTCTGACCCGCACATTAGGTTGTTTTGTGAAGCTCTTTGCATCCAGGGAGGGATGAGAAACAGCCAGAATAGTCTTCCTGTTTGGATCTATCTTTGCATATGGATATTCATCAATGTCAACTGCAATCTTTTCTGGTTTACAAGCACCATTTATGCCTGTGGAATCACATGACTTTTCGGCTTTCTTTTGGTTGTTAACAACTGTTTGGCTTTTGCTCCTAGCTATTTCATCTTAACAGAACTTATTGTAGCATAAGGATCTTCTTCAACTTCACTCACAGTTTCTGATAAATCTTCATCAGGGCTGTTAACATTTGAAAAAATCACTTCTGATTCTCCATTTTCAGCCTTACAAATAACGCTCACTCTTTTGTCAGTTCGAATCAGAATTACTTCCTCCTTATCAGATTTGGCTTTTCTTTGAGTTTTGACAGAATTGGATTTCCCAACTGCATTTTTTGTATCAATACCTAAACTGAAGCTATTCTCATCACTCTGAGGTTGTGTTTCCTCACTTTTCCTTCTTAGCCACCTGTGTTTAGATGGAGAATTTTCTGTGTAGGATTTTAAGTCATACTTTCCTTTACTTCCAAGACGAAACCTTCTTCTGAGCTTAGAGAAGAGACCTTCACTATGGGATTCATGAAGAGCTAATGACTTGGGATCATACGACAATGGAAGAGTTGCTGACTTGCCACTAACAGGGGAAGCAGTCTCTGGTGCTGCTAAGGGTAATGGTACCAAGACTGGAGCCTTCTGTGTGGATTTTCTACTAAATTTTCGCTTCAGTTTGTTAACTTTACCCTCATTTTCCTTTTCAGCCATATCTGTTTTCAAGTGTGTCAGACTTCACTGATGAAGTCTTTTCAGCTGACACTACAAACACGACAGAGCAGTAAGCAGCAATATATCATTTTTAAAAATCCTTTCTGGCAAGCCTATCTAATGCATTACTCTAACATGAAATGCTGTTTTCCTATAGGTTCTTCAATAATACTGTTTTAATTTTTTCTAAAGTGATAAATGATTCCATTGCATTAAAAAAAAGAAAAAACCACATTCTCCTAATATAAAGGCTGTCGTATATCTGGAAAGAAAAAGGATAAGTAAATTATACAATTTAGTAATGTTACTAAAATTTAATTATATGCCAGACTGCACATGAAGTAACTTTTAAAAAACACAAAAGCTATCAATCATAAAGAAATTAAAAATCATTCCCAATTAAATATCTACTTCTGCCATGTTCATTCTGTTGCTGGACATGCCAAACCCATATCAGGTATAATTAATCATTACAGAAGCTGCTTGGTAAAACAAAACCTGGCAGTTTCTATTGCAGATCAATATCAGCCTGTTTCTACACACCTGTGAAGACAAGTTATTGCAGAAACAAATCTAAAATATCATGATGGTCCCCAGAAATGTTTTACAGAAGAAAACTAAAAATATGATAGAGTTGTAAAAGGTTATATGTTATTGTTAATGGACCCAGCTGCATGAGAGCTGATGTCCTTTGACCCATCCAGATTATATATCAAAACAAGTTAATGCAGCAAGTCCATGGTGGATTCAAGAAGAAACAACATACCCTAACCATCCTAGTTGACTTGCAACAAGCCAACAACTGAGTCTGGCAGAAAGACTCCTGTTGAAGATGAAAGATGTGGGTATATATGGAAAACTTTACAAATGAGTCAAACACTTTCTAGTTAACATGACAATTCAAACCAAATTAAAATACTCTATATCAGACAAGGAGGTTACAGAAGAAAGACTAACACACAGATCACCACTAAGCTGCCCCTTTTTTTAAATATATATTAATGACCTGACCAAAATCCATATAAATAAACAATTTCTTTATGCTGATGAACTAGTCATCGGGCATACAAACATAATAGCTGTTGCACAATTAAATAAAAACCTCAGACATATGGAAAAATACTGTAACACTAGGAAATTAAAGAGCACTATACAAATGGAAGTATATATGATATGTACCATGAGTAACATACAGCTAATGCAAACATCAAGCTTAATCTCCAACAAGTACCACTAAACAATCATATCAACAGAATACAATGAAACCAAACTCCAGCACATCCACTCTATGAACACCCACATCATGAAACAGTAGAACATCATCTTTTTTTGACTGTTCAAAGCTCGTCAATATCAGAGCAACTGCTTCTACAAAGACCTGATAAGTGGAATACTTTGTATAGAACTACAAGGGAACTCAGAAATACCTGTAGATATAATTACATGGCGCTGGATCAAAGGGAGTCAGCTCACAGGCCGCTAGATCCATAACAATACATATCAAAAGATGCAAATACTACAAACTAGCTTACTTTATGTCAAGATAAAAAAAACTGTATTTATTTAATATATTTAATAAAACATTACTATAATACCCTGCAATTATTTGTAAAAGAAAAGTACAAATGAAGAGAAGTACAACAACGAATGAAAAAAAGTTCTGGAGAGTTTAACATAAAAACACAAAAGTAAAGTACAATAGGAATCATCATGTCCTAAACTACTATACATCTATGATGGATTTTGGTCACAAAAAAACTGATACTTTCCTTCCTGTATACACTTTTATCAAGTATGGTTTTGCTCTCTTCCGAACAGCAAAGCCCATCTATATTAAATAACAGGACAGAATTTTTGTACAAATTCATTACAGGAAGATTTTAAATCATAAGACTTCACGTAATAGTAAAACATCTACTGAGTTATACTGTTGTATGTTCTATCTATCTATTGTCCTTTCGAGCCGAAGACGGCACATAGGGCAGAACCACATTCTCAAAAAACAGAAACCTTCCGTGCCAATATGGCACATATTGCAGAGATCACTGCTTCTAAAATGGCTCTGAGAGATCACTGCTTCTAAAATGGCTCTGTTTCCATAACAATACTTTTTACAATGACAGCTTGTCAAGCCATTGATCAACCTCCTTAGTCGTCTCTTACGACATGCCTGGAAGGTCACAGTGTCACTATTCTTTACATCCCTCATAATGAGGCCTCGGTAACACACGTGAGAGAGCATTGTATGTTGTCAGATCTAATATCTGCCTGATCAGCAGAGGCCAATCTGATTCGTTGATATCATTATTAATGTTTCACAATTTCTTCTGTCTGAATAATACTTGGACGTAATATACATGTATGTTACCAAGAGATATTTCTGTTTTTATATTTGGTATATACAACACAACAGTACATAATTAATTTTCACAAAAAAGTATTAGTCTGACAAACATTGTACTATTTTAGAACTAAACTTGAACATACACAAAATGACAAATGCACATACACATCAACAAAATAAAAATGGTAGAGAAAATCAAGGAATAGCCTGACAGAGCTGTGATAAAACAGTCTATGCTGAAGTGTGTGTATGTTTAAGAATAAACACCACTTCCTCATATGACAACATTCATATGTCAGATAGAAATATTAATCAAGTTCAATGCACTTTTTTCATGACACAAGAAATAAAAGTGTAGAAAGTAAATGAACATGGAAGTTTGTGAATATCTATCTATCTATTGACCTTTCGAGCCGTAACCGGCCCATAGGGCGTAGACCAAGATACACCTTCTCCTATATGAATTTTTGTTCTAGCAGTTTTCTTTTAAAGATATTTTATCAAATCTCGCCATCTGTCTCTGTTCTGTGCAAGCAGTTCTATCTCATTGAGGGAGCCGATTCCTGCTGCTCTTGCCTCTCTCATCAATGTTCTTCTCAGTGTCTCCCTGGGTCTTCCTCTTTTTCTTTTACCTGTTGTTTCCCATATGAGGGCTTGCTTTGCTATTCGATTATTATCTCTTCTCATCACATGTCCAACGTATGACCATCGTCTTTTCTTTATTACTGAAGATATTAGTGGTTGATTGGCGATTTCTCTAATTTCCTCGTTTGTTTTGAATTCGTTCCATTCTATACCAAGTATTTTCCTTAGACATTTATTTTCGAATGCGTTCAACTTTGTTTCTATATCTCTTGTTGTTTTCCAGCTTTCACACGCATACGTAAGGGTTGATAGTACATTTGATTTGAATAGCCTAAGTTTTGTGTTTGTGCTAATGAGTTTTGATTTCCACAACTTTTCAAGGCTTCTGAAAGACATTGCTGCTTTAGCCAGTCTGATTCTAATTTCTTTGCTCGTATCCCCTTCTCGATCAATGTGACTTCCAAGATAGATGAAGTGATCGATCTCTTCTACTGGTTTGTTTTCCATGTATATTTTGTCACTTGTTGGAATTAAACTTTTCATGACTTTAGTCTTTTCATGATTGACCTCAAGCCCAATTTTGCTGGCTATTGATGATAGTTCATTTGTGTTTTCCTGCATCGTTTTTATCTGATTGCTGATAAGAACTATGTCATCAGCAAAGTCCAGGTCCTCCAAATGGTCTCCTTGTATCCATTCGATGCCTTTATTACCAGTGCAGCATTTCTTCATTATGAAGTCCATAACAATTCCAAATAACAAGGGCGATAAAATACATCCTTGTTTAACCCCAGTTTCTATTGGGAAACATTCGCTCAGTCCTTCCTCTGTTCGAACCTCTGTTTGACTTTAGTCTTTTCATGATTGAAGTAAGATTTTTAAGTAATAATTACCACGCAGTAGAAAAAGAGGAAGACCCAGGGAGACACTGAGAAGAACATTGATGAGAGAGGCAAGAGCAGCAGGAATCGGCTCCCTCAATGAGATAGAACTGCTTGCACAGAACAGAGACAGATGGCGAGATTTGATAAAATATCTTTAAAAGAAAACTGCTAGAACAAAAATTCATATAGGAGAAGGTGTATCTTGGTCTACGCCCTATGGGCCGGTTACGGCTCGAAAGGTCAATAGTAAATTAGTAACCTAAGAAATGCTGATGATACTGTACTACTAGCAGAAAATCCTAAAGATCTACAACAATTACCTAATGAAATAAACATGATAAGCAAAAAATATGGACTATATATGAATATCAAAATTGACTAAAAAAGACTAAAACTATGATCATAAACAAAGGAAATACTCAAAACCCACAAATGGATATCAAAATTGAAGGAATAGACCTGGAGACAGTTCAGAACTACCACTACCTTGGACATACTATAACTAGTGATGGAAAATGTACAACTGAAATAAACAAAAGAATAGGGATGGCAAAAAGTAATTTTAATGCCATGAAGAACATACTAACATCAAAACAAATAACACCAGGGCTAAAACTAAGAATAGCAAAATGTTATATCTTCTCAAGCAACATTCCTAGATGGTGCAGAAATATGGACATTAGACAAGAAAACAGATCAGAGAATGGAAGCCTTTGAAATGTGGATATATAGAAGAATAGGTAGAATTGGATGGAAGGAAAAGAAAACAAACGATGAAGTGATGAAGTCTTAAAACAACTAAAAATGAAAAGAGAACTACTAAGCACAATTCAAACAAGACAAATGCGATTTTTGGGCCATGTTAAAAGATACAACAGCCTACTAAAACTAAAAGTAATCCTGGAGGGGAAAATACAAGGTAAAGAGGCAGAGGCAGACCAAGACTAACATGGATGAGTAACATCAAAAGATGGACAAATCAACCTATGGCAACCTGCACCATCAAAGCAAGAGACAGAGCAGAATGGCACTTCATGGTAGCCAAACCTTCGTTGCGGAGACGGCACTCAATGATGATGATGAGTAGCAAATCCTTGATCCGGTCTTGTTGATTAGGATGGATGAACATATCATAATCAAATCATTCAGAATTGATTTCCTTTTTATTATTTTTAGCTTCCTACACAAGTGGTTACATATTATTATTAAACATATAATACTATCATTTATTTGATCATAATAATTGTAATTAATATATTATATGTACACTTTTAATTTGTGTGGAATTGTATAATGTATTGTATGTATAATGTATATATTATATTGTAGAGCATCGAGCGCTGCATAATTTCAATTGTCAATTCTATTTGTTTAAAATGAACAAAATATCACCTGGTGTAAGTTATTTTAATCGGCAAAGTAAACAAATTATATTATCACTTAGAATGATTAAATATTATTTATATCCTGTTGATTAAAATTAGCATCTGTTGTTTCAATTTTTAAGCAAGTGAAGTGGGCCTCAATCAACAGCGGACAAGAAAACAAATGTGAATCAACACCGTTTTAATATTTAATTATTAAATGAGATGTGCAGTTAGTTTAGCTCTTATGTCTTATATAATATATATATATATATATATATATATATATATATATGTCAGATAGTGGAGGCTATTGCGTATGATATCAATGGATGTTGACAAACACACGCGGTCACATATGAACAGGTCAGGCTCGCTGGTCCACACCATGATCTAATGTCTTAGAACAGTCTCAAATATTCTTATAGCTGATGTGCGATCATATGTGCCAGTCGTTTTCACAGATGGAGAAGTCTTTCAGAGATGATTTGAGATATCTCTATATCCTGATATTGATATCCTGATATCCATTGATATATATATCAATGATTAAACACATATTCACATATCATGTTAAAATTTCAGCTTATATACCATCTACAACGGTACGCGTTGGTAATTTAATATCATTAATAACGGCGGTCAGTTTCAGTTTGTAGCTAGCCCATAAAAGTCTGGCACTTTCTAGTGGCACCGGTTGCTGCTTTGATTATTATTCATTATTATCAACTTTTCACAGTCACTGAAATAAATCACACACAAGGACCGTAAAGTTGCAAATTTAAAATAGATTTCACCTTCCGCATAACTTTTAGTCGACAGTACTGATTATATGTCAAAAATAAAAATAGAAACCTTTATTTCGCCAGCCTAAGTTCCACTTGTTAGTTACGTCTGCCTACCATTGAAGAAGCCGGAAGTGAATTACCACAACATTGCGAAATAAAAAAATAACGAACATGATTCAGCCAGAGCTAGGCAGTTCATTATGGGGCGCAGACTTGGGAGGGTGGTTGTGGAGGGGAGGGAAGAAAAGGTCAGGGTTCTTAAAATGGATCCCAAATAGCCTCCTGGTTAAATTCTAGTCAAGTATGTTGATCCCTTTGACATATTTCGTTATGTATACAGGCTGTTGTGTTGTTTATTTGTCTAGCAACTTTGGTTATGGAAGGCCCCGGCATCACTGCAAACGAATTAAAATCCATAATTGCTCAACCGCCCGTGCCAGTGGAATCATCCGAATTACTAACTCCCAAACAAAGGAAGGTAGCTGTAGTCCCCGTCATAGCAGCCTCAGCCCACGCCAAAAGACATCAGGCGAAACCGTACGGAAAGTGAACACAGCCAACTGTTCCCTGCCAATTATACAATATCATCATTCATCGTAAACAATTGGAATATCGAAACATGATCAAATCGGATGAAATACGCGGCTCACGGTGTGCACAGAGCACTTAGCTCAATAGCTCCTGCAACAAGCCGGACTTGGAATATAAGTAAACTGCAACAAGGAACACTTTCATACATAGCCTTCAATGGTTCCTGCCGCATATCCACCATATTGACCGGAAGTTCACGTTCTCCTGAAAATGATGATCGTCATATTTTTTTTTATGCATAGCGCTTGATGATGTCAGGACATCGTTTTTGACTCTAGTTCCGAACATATAAAACACAGTCGTCGGATCATCTCCATCGCACATCAAATAACAGACCGTAAGATTAACGTATAGCCGGTCTAGGGATATATGATGAGCCATTATCGTCTAGCAACTTATGCCCTTCTACCTTATTGTTTAAGGCCAGTTAAGCGCATTGTATATTCAGCAATAATAACATCAGATGGACGATGCACCACATAAATAAAAAGCAGAATAGCTCAGGCCAAAAAAGCATTTCAGAAAATGAAAAATGTCTTATGCAATAAATTTATGTCAATAGAAGTGAGAAAGAGAGTTCATCAGTGCTATATAGAGCCATTTCTGACCTATGGAAGCGAATCATAAACCGTAAACAAACAAATGAAAAGATTATTAGAGTCCTCAGAGATGGGATTTCTCAGAAGAATGTTAATAGTTGGCTGGACAGCTAAAAAGACCAATGAGGAAATTCTCAAAGAGTCAAACACATAAAGGGAGCTCCTAAGAAACATCAGAAAGAAAAGATCAACATTTTTCGGGCACATCATGAGAAGAGGAAAGTTGAGATACTTGGTTACAACTTGCAAAATATAGGGAAAAAGGATATATCGGACGACAAAGAGAGAAAATACTGGATAGCTTGGTGTCATGGCATGGAAAACAGTCAACTACAGAATTGATACGATGTACGGTAGATAGAAGGTTGTGAAAGGACATGATCGCCTACGACAACCGGTATGGCACATGATGGTGGTGATTATCTCTCTCTCTCTCTCTCTCTCTCTCTCTCTCTCTCTCTCTCTCTCTCTCTCTCTCTCTCTGCGATCAAAACTCAATCAGAGTAGGATTCCAGACTTTCACATGAAGTCAGCTGTCTGTTCAAGTGAATTGATCGACTCCACAGACAGAACATCATAATTAGAGTCTGTTAGATCCACCCTGATTGAATACCTGTTAAAACGTTGCACTGTGTTCTGCGCCAGTGGGCCAGTGCATCCGATTTCAGCCAGCATTTTATTCCGGTTTGCTTTCCTTAGCCTTTGATTGTCCCCAATCTTCCTGCAAGGCAGCAGATTGTTGTTTTTTTTTTTTTTTGTAGGGGAATTCTGCCCTTAGATGGTCAGCCCTCCCAGGTTTACGAGCACCATCTGCCCAAGTCACTAGAGGTGACTAACACAGACATGCACGCACAAAGATATGACACATGACTAACACAGATACACACTAAGATATGAGATATTATTAACACGGACACACACCAAGATATGAGATATGACTAACATGACACACACCAAGATATGAACCATGACTAGCACACACACACAAGCTAAGATATGAGCCATGGCTAGCACAGAAACACACTAAGATATGAGCCATGGCTAGCACAGAAACACATTATGATATGAGCCATGACTTCAAGGAAACACACCAAGATATGAACCATGACTAGCACTGAAAGACATTAAGATATGAGCCATGGCTAGCACAGAAATACACCAAGATATGAACCATGGCCAGCACAGGCACACACCAAGATATGAACCTTGGCTAGCACATACACCCACTAAGATATGAGCCATGACTAGCACTGATATACACAAAGATATGAACCATGGCCAGCACAGACACACACCAAGATATGAATCATGGCCAGCCAGGACACACACCAAGATATGAGGCATGGCCAGCACATACACCAATCAAGATATCAGCCATGGCTATCACAGACTCCCACTAAGATATGAGCTACGACTAGCATGGATATACACCGAGAATTGAGCCATGGCTATCACAGAAACCCACCAAGATAGGAACCATGGCTATCACATACACACACAAAGATATGAGCCATGGTTAGCACAGACAACCACCAAGATATAAGCCACGACTAACATATACACTTGGTAACATCCACTAAAGTTTGTCTGAGGATTTTGGTAAAGTTTCTACTGACGACCACGAAGATCCAAAACTTGCAGGCATGGTGGGCGTGGCTGATGTGCTGGAAGATCAGCCGGATAAGACCTTCAGAGAATGTCAATTTCATGTCCCCTGAGTCTTGAGTCCGCATCAGATAGTACAGTCTGGCCACGTGTCTGGGTGCGCTCATGATGATGTAAGACAGAGACAAGGCAAAGAGCATCCTATCCACACGAACCTGGGCGCTAGCTCGCACTGAGCTCCACCTAGGATCGTTGATCGGTTTCAACTCGGAAACTTCCAGCATCGGCAGGCTTCTTACACCGGGACTTGTGTATGATGGACAGAACGATCGTAAAGAGCATGGACAGTAATGACGATCAGCGGTAGTAGCAACGTTACTACCGAGTCAATGTAGGTTGTTTTGTACAAGAACATCAGCCTTGGACTTGGCAAACATTTCTCCGGACCATTCTCGTTTGGCATCACCTCAGCAGCAACAGAAGTGGCCATATACAGCAACAACTCACAAAAGGCCGATCAATCTCTGAACTGATATGACGTCATGGGACGCACCAAGATGGAAGCTCGTCCGCGTCCGAACCATGGTTTAAACAATGTTGACTTTGAACATCACGCTATCTGTTATCACAGCGAGTTGGCGGATTTTTAGAAATGTAACCACGGGTTTAATAATACATGTTTGTAAACAGTTCGTTAACCACCGCTGTAGATCAAGTCTTTATTCTGCTGGCTTTGTTCGAGACCTTGGAAGTTATGACCTAATTTGTGCCGCCGGTTGGTTTGGAACGAATTGTACGTTACAATGTCACTGCTAAAATGACTCGGTTTGTGACAGGACTACAGGGACATGCCCAGGCAATGGCAGTTGTCAGCACGAATGTTTCGGACCTCAGTGTCAGTCAGTACTTGGATCTCGTTTACAAATGCGCCCAGGGGTCTAAACCTGCTTTCCTGTTTGATAGCATCGACACCACATGTGGTCCGGACACAGATTCTACATCAGTTGAGGCAACTCTCAATCAATCTTTGCCGTTCTCTTGGTTTAGGATTTATGTGAATGACTTAACATATCCAAACAGTTTCACGGTAAAACTAAATGGTTCTGCCTCATGTAATAATGAATCACAGTTTGTAGTTAGTTCGCACGAGATTGATGTCTTTTGCTCTGGGGCTGGTCTGATCAACAGGTTACGGATTGAGGGGGCGATGGTTGCAGGTGTCTGCTCCATCTGCATTGGCGGGGGTAGGAATGTGGCTCTCAAACAGAACACAAACCAGACCGACACATTTAATGCTTGTTATACAGGAGACGGATGTGGACCAGAGGCTGCAGTTAATGGCAAAGCAAAGACCAATCTCTATGACAATGACTGCACACACACAAAATTGAGAAGTGGAACCAATTCTGTTTACTGGTATCTGAACTATGCCACGTCCCGGAAGATTCACACCATTCGAATTTATCATCGAGATAGCACTATGATTCGGGTAAAGAATGTCACTCTAAAGGCTTTCTCAGACAGTGGCAGTGTAGTGTTCCAGTATAATGATATATCATACCCAAACATTTCTGTGAACACTATTGTAGTCACCACACAAGCGACAATGGCACACATTAAGATTGAGTTCTCATCGACCATTTCGCAAGCCGACAGTGCACTGACGGTGAGTGAGGTGCAAACATTTACAGACACCTATTGTCTGGACGGGCATTCTTGGTCGTTTTGTGCAGTGTGTGCTGCAAAGGCTACAACGTCATCATCGGTACGTGTCACGGCAACTGTTCACATGGGATCTATGGACATGACTGCTCCGGGTCTTGTCTTGGTGTCTGTCCTTTATGTGAGGAAAAATCTGGAAGGCGCCTACAATGTATATGTCCCGGCTACATCTGTTGTGACACTTGTCCCGATGGTGGTTTTGGGCTGCGGTGCAAACAGACGTGTTCTGAAGGCTGTGACATCATATGTGACCCGGAAACTACAGATTGTACGTGCAAGGAAACGTACTACGGATCAGACTGCACTCTCAAATGCCCGGACAACTGTTTCAACGACACCTGTGAACAGTCAACCGGGAACTGTACATGCAAGGGAACATTCTACGGGTCAGACTGCACTCTCAAATCTCCGGACAACTGTTTGAACGAAACCTGTGAACAGTTAATCGGGGATACTACAACAAACCCAAGCATATGGATACCTTAATGTGTTTCTGTGCTGGACATGGTTCATTTCTTGGTGTTTTTCCGTGAAGCCATGGCTCATATCTTGATGTGTTTCTGTGCTAGCCATGGCTCATATCTTGATATGTTTCTGTGCTAGCCATGGCTCATATCTTAGCTTGTGTGTGTGTGCTGGCCATGGCTCATATATTAGCTTGTGTGTGTGTGTGTGTGCGTGCTGGCCATGGCTCATATCTTGGTGTGTGTCATGTAAGTCATATCTCATATCTTGGTGTGTCCGTGTTAATCATGTCTCATATCTTTATGTATGTATGTGTTTAGTCATATCTCATATCTTAGTGTGTATCTATGTTAGTCATGTGTCATATCTTCGTGTGTGCATGTTTGGGTTAGATATCTCATATATTTGTGTGCATGTTTATGTTAGTCATATCTCATATCTTTGTGTGTGCATATCTGTGTATGTCACATCTCATATCCTTGTGTGTGCATGTCTATGTTGATCGTATCTCATATCTTTGTGTGCATGTCTATGTTAGGCATGTGTCATATCTTTGTGTGTGCATGTCTATGTCAGTCATATCTCATATCTTTATGTGCATGTTTATGTTAGTCATGTGTCATATACCTTGATGTGTGTCAGTGTTAGTCATGCCTCGTATCGCTGTGTGCATGTGTGTGTTGGTCACATCTCCTATCTTTGTGTGTGCATGTCTGTGTTAGTCACCTCTAGTGACTCGGGCAGATGGTGCTCGTAAACCTGGGAGGGCCGACCATCTAAGGGCAGAATTCCCCTACAGAAAAGATCATCTGCTGCCTTGCAGGAAGATTGGGGACAATCAAAGGCTAAGGAAAGCAAACCTGAATAAAATGCTGGCTGAAATCGGATGCACTGGGCCACTGGCGCAGAACACAGTGCAACATTGCATCCATTGCACCACGTGCTCAACACAGAGAAAGGTGACAGGCTAAAAAGAGGCAAATCATGGGTGGGCCGAGCAGAAGATGTCATCAAACAGGTATGTGGGCTTACCAATATCAGCGTTGGTGAGGAGTGGATACCGGTGCCTACGTCATTCAAGGGGACTTTCTCGTGTATTGTCACACTCGACAGGAAAAGTAGGGAACAGAACCCGGTCGTGGTTAATGCTGAGGTCAACGGTCTAATCTGCGATAACACCGATGAGAAAGATGCAGTCATCTATACAGACGGATCTGTAAGACGACACCAAAGAAGTGCATGGGCATTTACAGCACGTTCGGCCGGCAAAATAGTCTACGAAGACAGTGGCGCATACGTCGTGACCACGAGTAGCATGGCAATGGAGGCGATGGCAGTGACCAAGGCATTCAAATGGTTAGAGTCACAAGACTACACCCACGCATGTATACTGAGTGATTCGATGAGCATTATAAAAAAAGTGGAGGCGGGCTCTGTACGCATGCAATGGGTAGAGTCGTTGCAGAAATCCAAAATACGTAAGGTCACCTTTGTCTATGTCCCTGGACATGCGGGAGTGCGGGGAAATGAAAGGGCGGACAGGTTGGCTAGCTGCGCTGTCGTTGAGGACGGGCAACCAATGGATCGGGCGGACATCATCAATGCCCTCCGAGATGTGGGAAGAGCACAGGACTTCGACAAACACAGATCCACGTCACTTCTTCTGATGATGGAAATGGGAGTTAAGTTGGGTACAGCCAGAAATGAGACAGTGGCCGTGCGAGAAGACTTATCAACCAACATAGAACTGGAGTCGTCAGTCGCTGGACACTGAGGGAAATGCTGAGGAGGGGATCTGAGCACCTATGGACATGTTCGGAGTGCAATGATGATGACCCGCAAATAACTCAATAACGCAATAACAGTGCAACGTTTTAACGGGTGTTCAATCAGAGTGGATCTGGCAGACTCTAATTGTGATGTTCTGCCTGTGGGGGCGATCAACACACTTAACCTGACAGCTGACTTCATGTGAGAGTCTGGAATCCTACTCCGATTGAGACCTGATCGCAGAGAGAGAGAATCTCTGAACTCAAACGCAAACCGGCGTCCATTTCGGTGCGTCCATGACGTCAAGCCATCGTGGTGATTATAGTGAACGGAAACTTTCCGAATCGACAGATCAACAAATCATTTCAGGGAAAAGGTGTGTTTCATCATCATCATCATGTGCCATACCGGTTGGCGTAGGCGATCATGTCCTTCCACAACCTTCTATCTACAGTGCATCGTATCAGTTCTGTTGTTGACTGTTTTTCATTCTATGACACCAAGCTATCCAGTATTTTCTCTCTTTGTCGTCCGCGATCTCTCTTTCCTTTTATTTTGCCAGTTGTAACCAAGTATTCCAACGTTCCTCTTCTCGTGATGTGCCCGAAAAATGTTGATTGTTTCTTTCTGATGTTTTTTAAGGAGCTCCCTTTATGTGTTTGACGCTTTGAGAATTTCCTCATTGGTCTTTTTAGCTGTCCAGGGAACTTTTAACATTCTTCTGAGAAATCCCATCTCTGTGACCTCTAACCGTCGTCTTTTCACTTGTTTGCCTAGTGTTCATGATTCGCTTCCATGGGTCAGAATTGGTTCTATATAGCACCGACAAACTCTCTTTCTCATTTCTATTGACACAGATTTGTTGCATAAGATATTTTAAAGGTGTGTTTACACTAGGACAAATCTACAAATAATCAACAAGTGAAAGATAAAAGAACAATAGACAACCTAAAGCACAATCGAGCCTGTACTCCTCGACAAAGCATCACGAGAAACTTAGTATTTCGCTACATTGCCAGCTAGGCCACGCAGTGTTCGGGTCCTGAGTTTTTACTTCCCCGCCGAAAGGAGATAACAAATGTCAACCTGACACGGATTCGAACCCACGTTTTTCTGATTTTGAGCCCGACAAGTTATCGATTATGAAAGGTTTATTATAATTATTTGTGTAGCCTGTCCGCGTGTGGGCGTTTCCCTTTTGTCTGTGAATCTGAGTACGCGAATCACTTTAGGGGAAATGATATTTTAAAACACTCGGGAAACAAATTCACAAAAACGTCGACTGTATTCACCTTACTGGTCATTGATGTCCTGAGCCCATCCCCCCTCCTCCCCTCTCTTCTCTTTCAATCAGGACTCAAGACGGTGGCGTTTACAATGGTTTTGGGGTCTGGGCTACCGCTGACATAATAAATAATAACATACATTATATTCAGTAGGCTAACATAAAGTAATATTTTCTAATGACTTCACTACATTTTAAATTACTTACTTATGTTAATTATATCCGTCTTGTTTGGGACGAAAATGTCTTGATGACTTTGTCATTGAAAGTACTGTTGGGTTGGTTTCTAAGTTTCTGAGGGAATAATTTCTCAATGGACAATATTGCCAAACCAGATAAGCGTTCTTGTGTCTGAGTTGGGCGACTATAAGATTTGATTCTCTTGAGAGCAGAAAAAGTTTTTTTCTACAGATGCTGATGCGCATAACTTATTTATAAACAGATAAGGAAGCCCGGTAATCAGACATAGTTTCACTTTAATTTTTAACGCTTCTAATTGGCTAGAGCTAAAGATAACCCATGAAACCGCATTCCTCTAGAGGTAGCTCCGGCTTTATTATTTTGACTCCCATTTTTTCATGTCAAGGTCGTTAATACTAGGCCCCGATAGAGGAAAAATGTACCGCTAGCTACTAGAGGTTTCAATGTAGAGTAGTTTCTATTTCATTCACAAACGTTATAGTGGCCAGTGGAAAACCTTGCTTTAATAAATGCAAATGAAAGCAAATAAATCATATTGGCCTACGAAATGTGCAATAGAATATTCGAAAATTTGTAATATAATTATAAATAAAAATATATTAAATTATCATTTCCTTTTCTATTTCGTTAATATGTTCAAGCTACCGGGGGTAGCTGCGGCAACATAGAGAATACGTCACTGGCTCAAGCCCTCTGTTATTATTCTCTCTGTATGGTTATGTTTTTTGACGTGTCAATTATATTGACTTGGAATATGAGAAAACTGCAACGAGGAACACTGTTCAGGCTGAGCCTGAATAGTTCCTGCCGCCTATCCACCATATTGACAGGAAGTCCATAACAACTTATACAAGCAATAAATACTAATAGGGTGTCAAAAATATCATTTTATTATTAGAATTTAAATTAACAAAGGAAAAAAAAAACTAACGTCCATAGCATAAACACAGTTAACACTAATTCAATTAGGGAACAAGAAACTGAAATATATGAATATATTCACTTATCGTGGTAGCTAGCTAGTTAGCAGTTACATTATTCTCGTCGACACAATGAACAATTGTTCATAAGCGCTCAGATCTCCTCAGCAATTTACACATCCGGCAGCGTGAAACGATAAACAGGTTCATAAGTGCTTGCCATTTATCCTTGTAGCTTTCCTTAAAACAGACAACATCCTTCTTGGCTAACAAGAAGATCCGGGGGGCGCACCAGGGCTCTACATTCACGAACAGCATCGAAATCTTTATAGAACGGCCAGAGTACAAGTTCAAGGTCAACTTAGTAACAAGGTCTCTATCGAACAAGGTGTCCCACAAGGCGGAGTCTTGTCCCCAACACTCTTTTTAATTTTCATAAATGACATCGTAATGGACATTCCACCCAGAATACACTCAGCAATATACGCAGATGATCTGGCGTTATGGGCTCGCAAGGAAAGTATGTCGGTGGCAGGACCCAGGATGCAAGATGCCCTAGGTGAACTTGAAAAATGGACGTACACCTAGTTCTTACCAATCAACGAAAAAAAAAAACTACATATGCAATTTTCAGCCTATCAAGAAACACACTCTCTGCAAACTTGAAGATAAAAGACCATACACTCCCTATTGACCAAAACCCAACATATCTTGGCGGCACCATGAATCGCAGAATGACTTGGAAAAATCGGATAGACAGAGCAAGGAAAAAAGCCAGAAAACGAACAAATATTATGAAAAAATTGGCAGGAACGGACTGGGGGGCAGACAGCACTATTTTGAAAAGACTATACGTAGGAAGAGTCAGACCAGTTCTAGAGTATGGAGTCACAGCCTGGGCTATGGCTTCCAAATCACACCTTAGCAAAATTAACAGAACACAGAACCAAGCTGCCCGTATCATCACTGGTGCTATGAAATCTACACCTATCAAGACTCTAGAAACAGTACAGGTTTACAATCCTTAGATGACAGACGGGTCACTAAAGTATTGCAACAAGCGGAGAAATATAGAGGGCTCCTTAGTCGCCCTATGCACCAAAGAATAACTGGTTCCGGAATTGTACGACTAAAGAAGAGCAACTTCGCTGCAATTGCCAATGAGCTAACTACTGGAGACCCAGTACTTTCCCAAACAATATCGAAACCCTTGGGCCCATCTGATATGTCTCCTCGTGGAAAACATAAAATACCAGAACTTAAGGAAAATATAACAGGAATCATGAAAAAAGGCAGACAATCAGACACAGAAAGAAAACACGTAGCAGAAAAACACATACACGATACCTACACACATGACATTTGGTCCCACATATACACAGATGGCTCTGCTACAAATGCCACCAGAAATGGAGGGGGAGGCGTGTTCTTGACGCTGAATAATCATGACGAGATCACCAAATCAATAGCTACTGGGAAATGTTCAAACAACTTTAAAGCAGAAACTGAAGCCATCAGAGATGCTGCAACACTGGCTACTCAACACAAAAATAACATGCACAATAATTTGGTGATTCTGACTGATGCACTGTCAGTACTATCAGCTCTAAAAAGCCCCAAGAACAATGAACTAGATGACTTGAGAACAACTCTGGACCACTATGCAATAACTTCCAGAGAGTAGTCATTTAGTGGATACCATCACACTGTAATATACACGGGAACGAACGCGCAGACAAATTAGCTAAAGAGGGAGGGAGATTGCCACAAGAGAACCATCCGCTCAGTTATGATAAAGCCAAATCCATCCTCAAAGGTCAGTTCCACGAAAAATGGAAACGAGAACACCCAAAGCATAACGAGAGTGACGGATACCACCAACTATCAAGGAGGGATCAAGTCATCATACTTCGCCTACGCACTGGCCACAATAGAATGAGAAATCACATGTTCACCAAATTCAAAATAGGTACAACAGCCTATGCCACTGTACACTGGACAATATGACTACAAAACATGTTCTACAGGATTGCCCCCAGTACACAGACCTGAGAAGAGCAATGTGGTCCACGCCCACCTCCCTGGAAGAAAAACAATATGGGGCAATCGATTCGCCTAAACAGACAGCTGACTTCATGAGAGAGTCTGGAATCCTACTCTGATTGAGTCTTGATCGCAGAGAGAGAGAGAGAGAGAGAGAGAGAGAGAGAGAGAGAGAGAGAAATCTTTATAATCTC